>VXBA01000008.1:106213-138473 GCA_013399895.1 Serilophus lunatus
TCCCCCACCTTCCCTCCCTTCCCGCACCCTCCTTCCCTTCCTTCCCTTCCCGCAGCCACGCTCGCACAGAGTTCTCCTGCCCTCGCTCCACGCACATTTGTACTTTTACTTGTTGCTCTAATGAGGCAAATTTGCAGAGCCTTAAAACCTGACGCACGATTCCGGAGAATGTCCGCGCAGTCCGGCGGCCCGCGGAGGGGCACGGTCAGTCATCGGCACAAACAGGGACCCCCAGAGGGATCCGACACCTGAGAGTCGGACACGGGACCATGAAGTCAGGCTGGCCCAGAAGACAACACTTAGCACAGAAAATTAAATACTCCTCGCCTCAATTCAATCACATTACAGCCAACATGGGAAAGGCCATTCTGGGAAATGCAGTGAGAGCACCTGGTCCCACTAAATAGACATTGGCTGTGGTTTTTGGTGATGAACACCTACCACCTTGGCATGCTTACCACCACCTTACAGCAATCACGTGCCTGCCAAACTGTGGAATGCCACAGGGAGCGCACACACACTGTATGGTCACAGATAACATGAGTGCATGCCACTCCATCCACCTCCTACACGCCAAAATGTGTTTGGATACCACAGGTATGGCCATGTCATGCCAACATGAATGAGCTACCAAATCCCCCAGTCTCCATGTGGGAAAGACAACCATATCATAAACTGAGAACCCCTCAGCAGCTGAAAGGACCCGTGCCGGGTGCTCCTGCAGCAGTGCCATTTACAGTCACATCAGTCCCACCTCTGTCCATCCCACACACACTTGACTCATCAGTACAAACATGGCCTGTGCCTATTTTGAAGTCCTGTCCTCCTTCCTGCACGTGCCAAGAGCACTCATACCCATTTCCCTGGAATTTCTGATCACATCCCACGCCAAGGAAACACCATCTCTACGGGCACTTCATGGAAGCAGGGTAAAAATACATGCTTTCCACTGGCAATCTGTACTGAAATGCCTTTATAATTTGTTATGCATCTGCCATAAAAAGATCTCTGCCCTTCAGTTCAGAGTGGCCCCTTTTGCTTTTTGTTCTTCTTTCTTAAGAGAACCTCTCTAAAGACAGTGGATAAAAAGTGAGGTCAAATGGCTATAGAAGCACACCATGGCTTCTGAAAACCGACAGTTTGACACAGGAAAAAGAAAAGGCTGCCAGGTTTATGAGCAGAGCTCAGGATCACATGGGAGTGCTTCCTTTATGAGAAGAAAGGCTTGCTTTGGAAAAAAAGAACACTGCTATTCTAATTAACTAGAAAACAAATGCAAGAACATCAGCAGCTGGTGTCAAGTGTCCATTTGACCCTAACACATCCGAGAGGTAAAATAAGGAAAACCCAGAATAAAATAAGCATGTCTGGGTATAGTTCAGAACACAGTACACTATCCTTCACAGCACAAAGGAAGGAGCCCTTCAGAGCATGGCACCAGATACGTTGACACCTTCAAAATCCATCTCTGCACATTCCTGCACTTGGCTTGATACAGTCCCAGAAACAGCAGCATGAAGGAAGATGGTCTTACAATGCTCCTCAGGCATTTGCAGGACTGCTCCCTGATCCCAAAGGCCAGAATTTGTCCTGTGCTCAAAAAAATGTGGTTATTGCCTTAATGCAATTGAAAACATACAGTTTGTATACTGAATACCTTTGACTTTAAAATAAAGAGATTTGTGGAAGAGAAATTGCTTCTCAGTTTCCAAAGTGTTTCTGGGGTATGGCTGTTCACCCTGCCTCTCTGGCAGTGGTCATTCCAGCTGGAATTATCAACTGTGCTTTAACAGTTGATAACAGTGCAAGGGAACTCAAAGTGTTCCACTAGGTTAATTAGAAGGAATTTTAAAATTCCTGTCAATATTTCCTGACTACAAATATTCCTTGAAAACCCTCCCTCAAGACTACGTAACAGGCAGTAGGGCAAGGATTTTAAGCAGGGAAATCAAAGCAAACAGAGAAGACAGGGATTTGTGTATTTGTTCAATGCATAGAATCAACTCACATTAGCTTATATCTTAGCTAGCTAAGCTAACATTTGTTCTCTAACAATAAATGGCAAGATGTTGTCATTTAAATAAGGGTGCAATTTGCTCCTTTTGGAGCACTGTGCATCAAGGCAGAGGTTTCTGATAAGTCATGGTTAGTATAATTATTCAGTCTTATTCCCTGAAGGGCCTCTGCAATGCAGTGGTCCTCTTACTTTTTTTTTTCCCCTCCTTGTTAGCAATGCCCTAGTTTGTTCCTTGCTGCAGTCCCCCTCCCTTTCACTCTCGCCACAGCATAACAACCTCTAATTGAGAGCTGGCCTGCTAACCAAGAGCTCCCAGACAAATTGCAGGCACACTACAGACAGCACTCACAGCCACCTTCTCAGCTCCTCTGAATTCACCAGCACTGAGGGAACTGTCAAACAAGGGGACACTTGGCACACTGTGCTGGAGAGATTGCTAACAGCTGAATATCAATCACCATTCCATAGTGTGGCTGCACTCCATGAGCAGAGAGAGGCCCCTGGAGAAGATGAAAAGCACCTGCAGACTCTTATAATACTCTGAAGTGGAGCAGACACAGTTTTGATGCTGAACATAAGACACTTGCTTGTTAGGAGCCATTTCTATTTCTGTTTGCAAGTTCCCCCACAGCCATGCCACAGACCTCCTCCACTCTGCAATCACACAGTGCTCCCTCTCCAAGCCACTCTTTGGAGGTGAGACCACTCCAACTTCCTTGGAATGTCCCTCTTGTACGTGTCTCAGCTTCTCCCCTCTCTCTGTTTATGTAAATACACAGTCTTCTAGCTCAAGTTTCAGAGTTCTCAGGAAAGACAACTCCAGGGTAAATGCTTCTTCTATCCTGCCAGGGACCGGGTAGTCCCTGCTTTAGGGGAAAGATCAGCTTTCTATTCCGGGAAAGAAAACACCTCTTTGTCACTTTGTATCAAAGGTAGCAACATTTTGTCCACATTGAGAAACTAATAAGACACTACACCACCCCCACCCTCCCCTCAACCAGGAGCTGCTCTACCATTAATTTACAGCTCCCTTAAAGAATATCACATGCTTCTTACCATCCAAGGACAGCCAGTCATGCTGGGAGGAAGGCAGGGTTGGCAGAGCTCTAGCTTTATATTCAAACACCACAGAATTGGAGATGATCTGATTGTTGAAGGCAACTTGCAAAGTCACGAGCCCAGTGTCATGAGCTAAAAGGAAAGTGGAGGTGGTAAGACAGGAGGCTCCCTGCAGAAACTCATGGCTGGGAATTGTCCTGTGGACATGCCTCTGTGCTCCCTGGGCTAAGAGCAGCTGAAGAGAGGGGAGTGTGACAGTACTTCTGGGACTAGAGAACTTCAGAGTCCAAAGTGCCAAGCTGTGCTTTGAAACGTGGAGGTTAAGCTTAAGAGACATCTAACAGGTTGTTTTGATGGAAGGCCAACTCACATATATTCCCAAAGATTAACCAGCCTCACTGCATTTCTAGTGGGAAGCTGGGGCCTAGCAATGAAGAAAGTTATCCTGCATCCACTTCAAGTCATGTACTAAAGGCCAGCACTACTGAAAATCTCTGTGGGGAGGCAGGAGGTGTTCTCATCCTGTAAGTACCAGGACAAGGGTCAAAATGTAGGCAAACTGAGCCAGCAGGGCAATGAGTGCACCCCTGAATAACATGTACTCTTTAATTTGCTATTTCAAAGCTAAAGGAATGCTTAGCATCATTTTAAATAATTTTAATAATTATTTTAAAGTTAATTCCGAGATTCTAAATAGTCTTTTTTGTGATCTGTTGTGAGGTATCGAGATCTCAATTTGCTCTTCTCACACTAAATAGGCCAAAGAAAAAGTAAAAGCCTACGCACTGCCTCTCGCAGTGGGTGGGGACCTGATCAGGCCCTGAAAGCCCCAGCTGTGGACAGCGGTGCTCCTTACCTGGGCAGTAGCAGCGCAGTACCCCTGGCTGGATTAGAGATGCAGGCACTGAGATCTGATCGAACAGACAGCTGTAATTATTGCTGGCTTCCTGCCACGGGCCCGTAATCAGGACTTTTACTCCTCCCTATGAGGAAAAAAGGGAGAAATCCAGGCATGACAGGAGAGGCCCCCGCAGAGGAGCAGGGCCGGAGGGCTGGTCCCCCCCGAGGGCTCGGGAGCCGCCCGGACATCAGGACCCCTCCCGGGCCCCCCGGCCTGGCCCCGCCCGGAGCCAACACCAGCAATGTCAGGGGGCGGCCCCAGCACCCCCGTGGGGCCCAGCGGGAACGGTCAGTACACACCTCCCTTAGGACACAGGCACAACAGGCCTCCAAGGACGGCCTTGTAAAAACACAAACCACTTTTCTCTTTTTTTTTTTAATTCAAAACAACCTTCCTCTCCCATTACTGACTCAAACAACCCTCCTTCTGCATTCCTTCATGTCAGCAAAGCCCGTGCTGCTGCCATGTTCAACTTGCAGGACATGCGACTGATTCTGAAAAGTCAGTGAGATGGAGGGAAATACTGAACTCATGGAGGCAGTGAGGGCCTGACATTACTCTACTGAGAACATCAGAAACAAATTGAAGGATCAGCTCCAATGTGCAAACTCTATTGCCCTTACATTGCTAGGTAGCACCATGAAGCCATCCCACGGGAAAGACTTTGCTTTCAATGAAACACTACATTTCTGTTCAGATGCTTCCTAAGTGAAGAAAGGGCCCTGTCAGGGTAACAAAGTGCCTAATTTAAAGTACACTCAGACAAGCAAACCAGAAATATTTTTAAAGCCTTGTCAAAGCTTTAACGAAACAGTTCTTGTGAGCCCTTATTAACAAACCAAAGAAAGACAAAGCAATGGACAGTAGTGAGTAAAAGCCCTGGACTCACCTCGGGGTAAGACCACTCTGGGGAATAATCTGTCACCATGAACAAGCGCCCACTCTGCTGCAGCAGCCCCAGAGTGCCTTGTGCTGCAGCTGCCGAGACCACCTCAGCCACGTGCATGTAGGCCATGGTGCTGGCCCCGTTCTCCGAGCTGCTGAGCTGCAGGTTGGGCTGCTGAGGGCTGCAGCAAGGGATGCACATTTCAGCTTGGTTGTACGTCGCTCTGTTACTGTCCTCGGGCTGAGACAGCCCGGCACTGTCACCCGACACCAGCTGGTGTCCATAGAGAGCGTTGCTCCCACCTTCTACCGATATGAAGTCATTGATTAGATCAGAAAACTGGTTGCTGAAGGAAATGTCAAAGTGGTCCAAGTTAAGCTCCATGTTGGAGGAGTTATTTAAGCTGGGATGGGCCACAGGATAGAGTCCTTGTACCATGTTTCCTTGGAGAATAGGGAGATTGTTCCCATTCCTGATACCTCCATTGGCCTCAGGCTGTAAGTAGTGTTCTGTGTTGCAGGCTTGAAGATCCCCTGATTTAAGCAGATTTTCGTTTCCTTCTGCCTGCTGGGAGGTCTCCATGGGAACTTCAGCTTCTGCAGTCATAGCCTGGAAGTTTGCTTGGAACTGCATAAGCTGGAGAGAAGAGGTGGACTCTATTCTGGTTTCCACTGTGCCATTACAGTTGGAAGTGGTTTGGGACGAGGACTCTGTTTTCACACTGGGGATTCCTAATGTGTTCACAAATGAGCTACTTGTGTCATTCAAGTTGTTGTGAGTGTTCTGCTCAAGGGGAAGAGGTTTGCTGGCATCCTGCAGAAAGAAGCTGGGGGAAGGGGTCTGATGGACATGAGGGCTCTGGACGGTCTGATTGAAGCTGGAGGAATAGTCCTTGTTGGAGTCAATGGCACTGAAGTCCATCTGCTCCAGGGTGGTACTTGGGCTCAAACCTCCTCCAGATGGAAGCAAACCTGAACCAGTACTGAGGGTGAGAGTGTTAGATGCAGAAGTGGAGGAAAATGCTTCTTTGGACATCTGTTGTTCAAAAGATGTGTCCTCAGTTTTAATTTCTTTTGTGAGGGTTGTATTGAAGTTGAAGCTACGCTCTGCTGTGGGTGACTGCCTTATGTTGGTATTGATGCTGTCACTTTTCATACCTCCTCCACCGTAAGTCTGACCTTGCTTGGGATTGTTAAGGAAACAGTCTGGGTCAAAATTCATTGTGGTTTCTGGAATTTTTCTATTTCCTTCTAAAGTTGTGGAGAGCACAAGTTCCTCGGAGACAGTGCTGGGGAGCATCGACAAGCTCTCTGAACTGCCAGTCGTTGGGAAAGCAAATTTGTGTCCATCTGAACTCACAGCAAGTACCAGCCCTTGTGCAGCTGCATCTGAGGACAGAAGGTGTTGATTTGGGCCAGAGGTGGGTGACATGGTGTACACAGCTTCACTGGTGACTTCTGACATAAATACGGTGGCACTTTGTGACAAGCTGCCCATGACTGATGCCACAGCCATGCTGGACACCCCAGTGACCGCCGGGCTGTCCGCCATGTCGGGGTCGCTGTTCAGCCCGCTGCTGATGGACACGGGAGAATTCTGGGTTGTGTCAGGGACCTCCACCTGGTTGGTGGAAGAAACCTCAGTGCTATTTTGATGGAGCAACACTGGTTTTGCCACTTTGCCATTCCTCTTCTCTCGGCTGGAGGCCTTGCCGTGACTGTGCTCGTTCTTGCCTTCAGAGACATCATTATTTTGTACCTCTGAATGAGCGCTGTACCCACCTGTCCTTGGCTCAACCTTTGGTGATATGATGCGGTGTTTGGCACTGTTACACTTGTGATGCACGCTGCTTCCTGCCCCTGTGTCAGAAAACAACATCATTTGCATTTACATTTGGTAAAGACAAAACTAAGACAATGCTATTTTAGTATCTCATGGTGGTAGCAAAGCACAGCTGTGCTTATACATGTGTGTGTGTGAGAGTCAACACACGTACCAGGGAGCAAAAGCGACCTTGGAAATGAAATAGATTTCCTGCCAGTGCCAGATGCACAGGTCCTGTCTAGTGTACAGACCCACTGTGTGCAACAACGGCAACCTCACAGCAGGGGGATGGGCACCTTACCCTCACCCCGTGCAGCACCTGCCCCAGTCAGGCAACATGTCAGGAGGAGAGGAACTGGCACCTGTGACAAGCTGCAGAGTTATTTAAATGTGCCCAATTTCAGTGCAAAGTCTGCAGAGCAAGGGCTGCTGCTGTCAGCTGTGGCACAGGGCCCTGCTCCATCTGCCCCACGGACAAGACCTCGGCCTCTGTGACACTCATGCTCAGCTCTTCACACCGGCTCATGTTGGGAGGTTTGACAACCACTCCTGAGGGGTAGATGCTGACTGGTAACCTGGAGGTGACAGATGCCATATCATGCTCCTGTCCCTGGCATCACCCTGCCAACCTAGACTGTAGCCCTCACTTTCCTGTCATCATTGTGTCTATTACAGTTGCCAATCAGATTTTGAAAGAAGTAGCACATTAGCCATACAAGATGTTCTTGCCCTCCCCTAAGGATGGTGTTGCATTTCTCTGGCTCTCAGCCATTCCTGTGCTGACAGATAGACATGCTGTACTCTGGGAGGTGCACACAGAGCACACAGCATTGGAGCTCCTGAAGAATGCTCAAGCAAGAAGACATCCTCCAAGAATTAAGCCAGCCAGCACCTTTACTGGCCTGACAGAAGGTAACATCACCTGCATTCCTGGGAGCTTGGGAATCAGGCATAAATAGTAAATAATTCTGTCTGCAAGGGCACCTTAGCCACAAACTCTGGTGGGAACTGCTTTTGCTGTTTAAAGAAGAGCAGCTCATTAATTTATGACATTTCTTTCCTTAATCGATTCACTTTCCCTAGAAGGAGGTGAGAACATTAATTATACTACTGTAGAATGACTAAAGGGGGAAACAAGCCTCCACCCTATAGCTAATGGCTAGAATTATAAATACCATCTTCTGGGCAACATAAAGCATCCATCTAGCCACTGCAATTTGGTAAATCCTTTGTTCCTTGCCCTCGAAGGGGGACTTCTCTATTATGTGCTCAAGATTTGAATCAGGTCACTTAAAGCAGTTCAAGACAGTGCTTTTGAGACTAAATGCAACATTAAATTTCTCTATTCTCCTAGGCACAGAGATGAACAGGAACAAGGAAAAGGCTTTCATGCTGCTGTATTTGTGGATGACAGTAAGGAATTGGGAATGTGTGTGTCAATGTGAAAGCTGTTAAAAAACAAAGCAACACTGTTATGTTAAAAAGCACTGAGCAGACTTAGCACAAGACAAAACATCAAAGGGAAGCATAAAAGGATTCATGTTCAAATCTGCAAGCCTGGATCAAATGCTGAGCCTTAAGGGGTGAATTTTAATCCAAACTCAGGTATTTCAGAGGTCATCATTTGTGTCTAAATCTTGATTGTATAATGCAACTGCTCAAGAAAAGAAAAAAAATAAATCCTTTGAAGCACTGACAGCTTTCCTTTATAAGGTCTGCTAAAGACTAGTTAATGTGTCATATACTTTATTTGACCAGAGTACTAGAAAGGGGAGGCTATAAAGCAGATGAGTCAGAAAAGTGAATCACTTAGCTTCCCACTATCTGTATAAAATGCTAACACTAAGGATGTTGTTTCTTGCTTCTGTAGTTTCCTTCAAAACAGAGTAATCTACTTTATCAGGAAAGAAATCTGTATTTTCATGATTCCTAAATAAGACCTGTTTTATTCCAGTGATACCTTGTAATTAACCACCTGAGCACTTCTTCCACAAAGTGGGCTGCAGGGCAACGAATTCAGAGGGTGAAGTTGGAAGAACAATAAATTTTGAGGCTTTCATAACAGAATTTTAGCAGCTCATATATGCTTTTTGAGTAGGTCATATATGGAGGGCTTCTATTAGAACCTGCACATTAAAAAGTGTAGACACCTTTCCCAGAAGTTCCTGCTGTACAGATTTCTCCTGTCAACTCTGAGTCCGTTGTGCCTCTGTGTTTCATGAGACAGCATTTTCAGCACCTCAGTAATACAAACCCTGCTGCCAGTCTGGAGGAAGCTGAGTTGTTGTGTGTCCTTCCAGGGTACTCACCCAAGGTACCAGTGCAGAGACAGTTGTGTGTCCGAGGCTGGGGCTTGGTCTGGTGGCTGTCGAGGATCTGCTGCACGAGCTGTTCCACTGAGAACCCTGAACTGCTGTTGCCATTGCTGCATGTCCACTTAATGCCATGAACTGCAAAGAGAACAGTAACACTTCCCATCAGAAACTTCTGAACCATGCCAGAACCATCAAAAGCCACTCCAAACCACCAGCAGAAACCCATTCTCGCTGCTTTTTGTCAGAGCTGAAGAAAACCTGCAAAAAGCAACAGTAATGGTTACTGGTTTACTCTTCTCTGCTCCCTGGTATGCATAAGCTTCCAAATGCAATTCCTGAATTAGGTAAATACCAAAGAAAAGCACCTCACTAGAGTATCTGGCTCTACTTCAGTCTGCTGCAAGGATCATCCCCATAGTGCCTGGAACCTTCACTGAAAACCCAAAAGCAACAAAAGATTTAGTTTCCTTGATGTCAAACAGTACAACTCCAAGGAGCATTTCGGAATCTTCTTCTGTCCAGGATGAAAACAGAATCACCTTTATAGTAAAATCAGCAGCCAAAAATACACCAGTGTAACAGCACATGCAAACCTTCTGCCAGGTCTTCATTGTCAGATCCTGGCTGGCAGCAGTGAAGACTGACTCATTTTTTTGGGAGTGATTAATAGACTTGGACAACCTCTTAGTAACTTGGGAAAATGGGCAGGAGGGTGATGTTGCAAACAGGGATTTTCCTGGGGACTCTCTGGGCCTGTTAGCTACTTAAATAAAAATGCTAAACTGCATGCAGATACATGATTTGAGTAAAGGCTTCCTCTCAGACTTTTTTAGATGCAGATTTTCCCATAACAGTGATATTTGTAACCTGACTTACAATGGAAGTAGCACATATAAAATATTTTATCCATAATAACTGACTCAAAGCATCTTCTGTCTCCTTTAATGTCTCTGTAAGCAATTTATATGTGCACATTATTTATTTATCCTTTGTGTGCACCAGAGCTCATGTGCAGATTTTGGAAACTGCTGCCTGGTAACAATGGCATTTCCAAGGTCTTCTCATGCCTGGCAGCTTCTTCTTGCAAGTGTCTTTGCCATAGTCAAGCAAGGCATGTTCCTTGCAGGTTGTGTTCTAAAATCTTTAACCAGAATACACCAAATCCAAGTTAAAAGTCCTGCACACTCAGGCTTTGCAGGAAATGCACAGATCCCTGCATGGTGGAGGTCCCCAGTGTGAGGGGGTGAAATGCTGGCAACAGCAGGTCGGGCTGGTGCTCCCTGCACAGTCGGAAGCATCTGCAGGGCTGGGGCACAAGCCAGAAGCAGCATCAGATGGTGCAAGAAGTTCAGAAGCAAATGAAGGCACGTTTATGGCAGCTAATGACCACGGTCACCGCTGGCAGCAGATCCTGTGCATCTCCTGCTCTCCCCTTTGATGCTGCTCATTTACTGTGTCACGTGCAGCCAGAGGAACAGTCCCTGGATCTGCTCTCTGAAGCAGTTTAAGAGGTTTTTTTTGTTCTGTTGCTGTATTGCCTCATCACCCACTGATGTCACTTTGTCTCACAGCTTCTCATCTTGGCCTAGTTTTATATTACAGGATTTGTATTCCCATTGGCCAGGCTGGATAACCTGCATAGATACTGTAAATAAGGTTCACAAGTATTCCTCATATCATTATTTAAAATGCTGCAGATAGTTTAGTAATGAGTCCCTCTATGTTTGCTTGACAACCACCTTGATTGTTATCATACCCAGCAAATTTTACTTTCTAGTACTCTCACAGTTTCAAATTTTCTCTTAGCACTCCATCTCTGTTGTTATGTCTCTTTGAGCTATATACACTTGCCACTTCATTCCCTCTGCTCACATTAATTTTATTATTTAAGGTACATTATTCTGTCTCCTGTGATACTACACCTGATAAGTGACGTTCAGTTTTGCAAAAAATACACTTGACAGTGAGATTAGAATGCAGTAAAATATTTTGGATACTTTCAGCTAACATAAAGTTATTGAACTGTAATTATTACTGAGAAACTTTGCATTAAGTAGTTTCTTCAGAGGTTACTTCAGAAATGCTTTGCTTCAGAAGTGAGCTCCCAGGGCCTGGTTGGGTACAGAAGTTTTACACCAGGGTGGCAGCATTTGCTCCCTTCTGCTGCTGAAGCCTGGGATGAGCAGCACGTGGCAGGGGCAAGTCTGGGAAGTGACTCATGGTTTGTGCATTCATGAGGATGGTTCTTAAGTCTGAACCAAGCTGTGGGCCCTGCCTACTATTTCCAGGTCCTTCCAGCACAGGGGAATCCCACTGAGGATCAATTCCTGCTGAGGAAAGGTCCTTCTCTGCCCTTGATCCAGCTGATCCTGAACACCTCTGGCTGCAGCTTCTGGACACGTGGTGCCACTTTTTTTTTAGTACTTATGCTCCCTGTATGCTGTGAAGGTTATAAAATAAAAAGGCAGTGAAGGGTGACAGATTGCAAAAAAAGAATGTCTGGATGCTTAATGCAAATTATCCACTATCTTGGCACATCCAATATGTAGATTTTCTTCCTTCCCCTTTTAAAGGAAGACTCCTGTGCCTGGTGAATTGTTAGTGCTGAATACCAAACACTATCAAGATGGCTTTTAACATGTCACACTTGGCTTCCTGACACATAATGAATCAGCAGGAAAGGAGATTTCTATGGGGAAGAAAGTGCATTATGAAAGGAAGGTTAATAAAAAGCATACATACACACTCTTCCTGGTTCACAGTGGTTCAGAAAATGAAACCACTGTAGAACTATGTTTGATTAAATATAGGCATAATGTCTGAATACAAAAGGAAAAAAAAGATTGAAGCTTAGCAGAAATTCTGGGAACTATTTTAATCTGGATTTGTGTTCAGACTCCTACTGTATTTCCTGACAATTTAAAATGAAAGTGAACTACTTCAACACTTTCCTTGTCAGAGATAGCATAGAGGGGTCTAAAAGCTGCTGCATTACAGCAGCAACACATTCCTCTTGCCACACTCCCTCTGCTCAGCAGTGCCTGCAGCACAGCCAGGAGAGTTACTGGGGAAAGGTCCACAACCCAGGGTGCTAATGCTGCTCCCAGCACAACTGCCTCCAACCTTTTTTTGTGAGCATGGGCTCTCACCAGTCTTCTCTTTCTTCCCCTTTGAAGAAAATGCAATGGAAACTACCCTCCAACAGTGGCCCAGCAGCTCCTTGTTCATTCGAGCTGTCAGGACCACCAGCACTTTGACCATCATGAGCAAAGGGATGAAAAAATTCTCTGGATTACGAGCAAAAAGGTAGTTCAGAAGCCAAGGGAAACCTGCACACAAAGCCACAGGACTGTCCAAGTTTCTTACAACACCCTGGCTATTTCTGCTCCTGCTGCTGCTGCTGGTGCTCAGTCCTCCACAATGTCCAGGTCTGCAGTCCTCCAGTCTCTCAGATATCTGCCTCCTCACCACGACCTCAAGCCTGTCTCACCTTCACTAACCCAACACCACAAACAGCTAAAACTCTGTTTCTTTCTCTGTGGTGTCTCCACTCTGAGCAAAACCTGTCCCTAAAATACCCTCTCACATTTAAATCTGATCATTTTTACCCTTGCCAAATGTTCTTAGATGTTTCTCTTTGCCACTGCAAACTTTTTATGCTTCCTGTTTCTCTTCCAAAGATCTTCCTCTCTCGTGCCACCCCCCAACACAGCTCACACACACCTGTACATGTGTACTCCATGAGGAAGCTATTCCCTACACCCTATGTGCTTGCTCCTCTGCCCTAATTGGACAGGTTGTTTTTTTGCTTGAGTAACAAACTGAGATCTCTCACAAGAAATAGATTAATTTGGACGGACTGATAGAGCTGGAGTATCTGGACTCATCAAGGTTAGGTTTCTGTTTGCCTCTCCCTCTTGATGTACCTTGCTTTAAAACCCTCGCAGTGCTGCTGGGAGCGGGAGCGGGCCTTTTGTCCAGCTGCGCACATCCTGCCGCCCCTCGAGAGGTGTTTCCATGGCGATTGTCAATCGGAGGGGGCAGCCCTGTCCTTTCCGTTTTTGCTGCGTTGGTGTTCACAGAAGTGAAGGCCTTGCTCCGACGTCTTAGTTCGGCTGAAGGAGGATTTCCATGAGGTTGATCCTTCCTTACTCAGACGCCCACACACAGTTCTGCTTTGATTTTCCAGCCTCCCGTTTCCACTCGTCCCTGGCTGTGAAGGACAGGCTTCCTGCGCTGGGGACGGTGCCGCTTCCTCCTGACACCCCCCGAAAGGCGTTAATTGGCCTTTGCACGGGCTCACAGAGCACTTTGCACTGAGGGATGTCTATAAGGGGGTGTCTGTCTCCCAAAGGCTGCCCTTCCCCCGGAGCTGTGCTCCCAGGGAGCGGGCAGCACACGAGCCGAGGGGACCAGCGGGACTCGACTGTTCTGAAGCTGCTGGGAGCGGGACTCCTGCCACTGCTCAAACACGCCTTTAGTCCAAGGCTGCCGGGCCATGGAGGAGCAGAGCCGAAGCCCCTTCCCTCGCTGCTCCCGTGCTGTGCTCGCCCTCCTCCGCCTGCGGCTCAAGGGCACCGTCCCCATCTTCCTTCTCCTCCTCCTCCTCCTCCTCCTCCCGCGCTGCCGGGGCCGGGCGCGGCCGCCAGGTGGCGCCGGCGGATCAGGCACGGGGCGGGCACGGCCCTCATGGCCCTTCATGGCCCCTCATGGCCCTCCGGCCCCTCATGGCCCCTCATGGCACTCCGCCCCTCATGGCCCTTCCCGGCCCTCCGGCCCCTCATGGCCCTCTGGCCCCTCATGGCCCCTCCGGCCCCTCATGGCTCCTCATGGCCCCTCATGGCCCCTCATGGCTCCTCACGGCCCCTCATGGCCCTCATGGCTCCTCATGGCCCTCATGGCCCTCNCCTCCGGCCCCTCATGGCCCTCATGGCTCCTCATGGCCCCTCATGGCCCTCCAGCCCCTCATGGCCCTCCGGCCCCTCATGGCCTCTCCCGGCCCCTCATGGCCCTCATGGCCCCTCAGCCTCTCCCTCGGCCGGGGCCAATTCTGTCCTTTTCCTTTGGCCTCCAGAGGGGTTTTTCAGCCGAAGTCCTGCCGGGCCGCTCTCACAAGCCTGGCCCGCACGGCGCGGGCTCTCGGCCCTCCTTGCCCGGCTGCCACAGGTCGGTGGCACTGCCGGGACGGTGCGGACCCACCCTCGTGTGCCAGGGGAGAGACAACCCCACGCACGAGCTGGAAACACAGCCGGGGTGCCTGCAGCCCCCCAGGGCCGCGTAATCGATGCATCTGGTTAAATACCCAAGTTTTGGGGGACAGGAAACTCTCCGGTTGAGGTTTCCTCGGGTTCATTCCCATTGCTGTAATGGTCGGTTCACACCGGGCTGGGGGCTCCACCGCGGGGCTGCTTTGCTGCGAGGTCTCCAAACGCAGCTGAACGGCACCGACCGAAACACGGGGCCTAATTTTGTCCTTTGGAGCTTTACAGGAGGTAAAAGTTGCCCCTGCAGGGAAACACGTTTCCTACAGAGTGGCCCGAAGAGGGTTGGGTTGGGGACAGGGGGATCTCAGAGAGGAGAAGGGCAATTCTTGCAGGGGATCCCTGCAGGAAGGGAAGGGCTGGTGAGGAGGTGAGGGAAGCCCGGCGGGTGGGGGACACCGGCCGTGCAGACAGTGGGAACACAAGTACTCAAAGTCCAAATGGTGTGTGGGATATGGGAACCTATCTAGCACCTACTGTCGTGTCCTCTTTTTAACAAAAGCTCAAACTATTGAAGTAAAACTGGACATCAGCATTACTGAAACCAAAGTCTTTTAAAGGATCCGTGCTGCTTTATGTGTGGTCAGCTGAACTAAGCTGGCAAGCTTCAGTTTCCACTAAGGGGCACTTTGGAGCTCTGACAAACCACTTGGGGAATTGTAAAAATCATCCCACTTAGACTTTTGTACAACTGATCTTTTAAGATTAAATATAAACCCCCTCCTTAAACCCAATTACTGAAATGGAATATAAATTCCAGCCAAGATAAAACTCCCAACCACCCAATTCTTGAAACCATATTAATGCTGAATGCTGCTATTTGAGTTTCACTCTGGGCTCCGGGCATCTGATGCCCTCTCCAGTGGTGACAACAAGGGGATCCAGGCTCAGGTCACCTCCAGGAGCCCCAGTGGGTTCCCTCACACAGAACTGGGGAGTCTGGGAACAGGAGAGAGCAGCCCACGCCCAGAGGCATCGACTCACTGGCACCGTGGGAGCTGCCCAGCTGTGGCCATGGGGAGTGGGCACCAACAGGAGCCCTCTGCTTCTACACAGCACAGGAATGAACAAACTTTTCCTCTGAAAGGAAGATAGCTCTTAATTACAGTGGACCTGGAACAAGGGTTGCCACGTAGCACCAGCTGTGAGCTCGTAATTCATACTTTGCCAGCTGAAGCATGAGAGAGCCAAAAGGGGATGATTTGGAGAAACCCCCAACATGAGCTGGCCCACAATTTCCTGATCATATGGAGTTTATACACAGAATTCTGCTGTGTTGGATCCTGCCACTGAGTTTGCTATTACCACCAGATGCCTCCAAGGACGTCTGCTAATCTGTTTAGAGAAATCTCAAAGCAAGACTGTAATGGGCCACAAGAGGAAGAGAATTGAAAGCAATGCCAAACAGAGGCCCATTCTTCACACCAGGCATCCTGAAATGACTTACAGGTGTCTTGGACAATGATCCTGCAGAATTTTCATGTATTACAGCTATTCTCTTTAGACAAATGTCCCCGAAAGTTGCATTCATAGCAAAGCAACACATATGACAACCCTTTGGATTGGGAGGTCATAGATGTCCCAGTGCAAAGGCAGGTGACAAATGGTTTAGAACTAAAGCAAGGCCATGAAAACTGAAGTCAGACTGATTAATTAACTATTTACAGTCTCAACTCAACTGGAGGTGTTGGAAAAAATCTCAAATCCTCAAAGCATCTGCAGCATTTACCTTTCATGGATGTTCAGATGGGTTCACTTCAGTCTCTTAATTACTTCATTCACCAGCTATTTTAGAACAAGTAAATGCTGTTTCCACAAAGCTCTCAGAGCTGTATGGCCACTCCAAAAAGGTGGCTTTAATCCACAACCACCAGGGCAAGGAGTCACAGAATGAGGAACCACACCTCTGCAGCCAGCCAAGAAGCTCTCTGGGTTCAGCAACCTCCTTCAGGGCCAGGGCAGAAGCCACCTCGTGGCACCCAGACCTCAGTACCCAGCTCTGCTCGTGGAGGTGGGTGACAAGGCTGGTACCAGGAGCTAGTGCCCATCCCTGATGCCTGCTGAAGACTTGCTGAAGCCTGGACTGACTTTGGGATAATGTGGCAGGGAAGGAAGAGGTTGCTGAGTGAATTATGGATCCAAGGAATGTAAATAAACTCCCTGATCACTCCAGTCAGGGTCTCTCTGCATTTCAGGAAAAACAGTTTGATGTATTTGTCTGGCTCAGACTCTGAGACCGAGGCTGCTCACCCTGCCAGCCATCTGCCACATCACTTTTAGTTCTCCAGGCACACATGGCCAAGAGAACATGCTCCCAGCCCTTGGCTGCCACACCACTGACTATCTGCTCCCCTCGATTCTGACAGAAACGCTGGAATACCTGACAGAGGTCAACAGCTTTAACACCTGACTCTGGTCCAGGCTCAGTAGGACTTGAACAAACAGCATTTGTTCTCAGTGAGTCAAGAGCTGGACACTGCCACCAGCCTCTGACCAGGAGGAAGCATTTTCCCCCAAAGGCAGAACTAGTATCAGCTTCTCTCTACTAATCCTGAAAGACATCAGAGGTCTGGAAAGCAAATCTCTCTGCAGGTACAAAACCAAAAAGAATCAACAAAAACCTTACACAGCTTCCAAGTCCAGAGGAAAAAAGACAATGAACTGCAACACAGAGCAGGTAAGTGGGCAAGACTGTTGCTGCATCAGCTCCACCAAACACAGTGCTTTGATTAAGTCATAGACAAACCGCTTTAGGGCAGAGAAATTTGGAAACATCAGGCAATCAAACTGTGAAGTCTGTGAAAGAATGTGATTAATGCAAAAATGTGAGGAAACTAATGTGCTTGGCTCCAGAATTTCATGGCACACCCCACACTGGAACCAATTTGATGGCTTCTTGGCGAGTGGTGCCCCTCTGCGTTCCCCAGACACAGTTATCTGTGTCCTCTTTGTTTTCTAGGTCTGATCAGAATCCAAAGCTTTTATTGGAGCTACATTTCTAAGGACGTGTTCCCCAGGATATGCACCCATAAACAGAGACGTGTACATGCATATATACTCTGAATAATTGTGCAGAATTTCAGTCTTCCCTCCTGAGACATAAAAGAGCCAAGTGTTACTAAATTTACGATGAGTTCGTTATAGTTTTCACATAATTTTCTTGATGCACTGCAGATTTTTTAACAGGCTGCTGCTTCCTCTCCTGCTTAATGTTAAAGTAACTTAGCCAGGCTCAGCTACACCTTCAACACCCTGGATTTCTGTCTAAGGTTATCAGTCCCAGGAGCAAATATGTCATTTTCTTTCTTGTCTTCTGCTTGTATTCTGCCCTCCAGCTTTGTGTGGAAAAGGAGAACATGGGCCTGCACAGCTTGGGATGCAAGAGAGAAGCAGTGCAAACTCAGATTACTCAGGCTGTGCTCAGCATTAAACTGATCTTTCATGGATGGTGGAGACACATCAGGATGCACACCGTGGCTGCAGCCTCCAATTACAGGAAGCTGGGCACGACATCAGTGCCCAGGCAGGGGCAGAGGGCAGGGACAGAAGCAAACCTAGTATTTGTTGGCTCAGATTTGGTATTGTGCCTCCTGGAGTTGATTTTCTCTTGCTTTCAGGCCCACTTTATGTTTAATTGTTTATTACAAAATTTTTTTGTGTGTGCACTGGATTGTGCTCTCCAGTGGAAGATAAAATAACTGCAATGCAAAAGAAAATACTGTACACCAAGGCAGATTCAGAGAACTCCCTGTTTATGGGCAAACTTCCCCATCACTCTGTACACCTAAGCAGACTCTTTAGACTGCAGAGTTGAGAAGTGCAGGAAGCAATGCCCATTCCAAAACACTCAGTTCCACAGGGCTCCTGTAAGCTGCACCGTGGCCTTGCAACCTGGCAGTGACCCTCCAACCATGGAGTGCCCTTGGGGGAATCCATCTGCCAGCACTGCACAGACACCTTGCACGTGAGCAGGTGCCTACCAACAGCCCTCAAAGGTGCATGGCCACAGGGACAATTTTTACAGTGTGCACAGCAGACCCTTCTGGGGACAGTCTTGGAGCTTTCATACCATGCATCCCAAAAATGTTGAATATCGGGAAGAAAGCGTGTGCAGAGTTGGATGGTGACAAATGACTCTTTCACAGGGATGGCTGGTGGCTGTGAGAGACAAAACACCCTAAATACACAGCAAAGAAGCAAACCCAGCTGCAGATACTCACACATTGGTTTGAGCTGCCCAATGAGTTCCTCTTTCGTCCACTTGGCCCATTCCTTCTTGTCGGTGTTGATGGAGCACAGGATGGGGCCGCACGGCTTCCCGCAGTCCTCGATGGCCGGGACATTCAGGTAGTGCACCAACACAATGTCTGGGTTCTGCAGGGAGAGCACAGCAAGGGTTACAGTGTTGGGCCTCTGCCCCCCTCAGAGCCCTCTGCAATTATCCTCCCAATTAAAACTGCGACACAACGTCTCTCCATCAGATCCCAGTGTGTCCCTGATTGCCCCAAGATCAGAGCTGTTGTTTAGAAAAGGTGGCACAAGACAGGCCTGACAGTGTGCATGTGGCTCCCCCCATCCTGAGGGCCCGTTGCTTGTCTCCTGCTCCCCTCGTGCACTCAGAGTGAACCTTTTCCCAACCTCTACAACACCGAATACTGCCAAGGGTCCTGCAAACACCACTTACAACGAACATGAGATAATTTTTTGGTTGTTTAAGGGACCTTGGGTTCCTTGGAGTCAATGCTTCCATCAGTTCTGGTCTACATCAGGCTATTTGGAATATACAGAAGCCACCTCAGGCCATCAGAACAGCCACACTCCCCATGCAGTGACACATTGTCCTTGTTGTCTCTCCCACACAGTATCCCAGAGTGCCCCAATGGTCAAAGTCAAGCCTGGAATTCCTTGTCTCTCGAAGATGTTGTGACTCTGTGAGGAAGCCAGCAGGCTTCACCCAAGAAGGTGGGCACTGGAGAGGCCTCTGCAGAGCTGCAGCAGGAGGGCAGCGGGGAGCCAGGGCTGAGCAGCACTCCCCTGTGCCCGCCCGCCGCCAGGGCCTGCCCGGGCAGCCATCCTACCGGGCTGCCTCCCCCCCTGCGAGCAAACGAGTGCTTCCAACAGCAGCAACAACCCCGCCACCTCCCAGCAGCATCCCAGGGAGATTGTACAATAGATAATAACAAGATTGAGGAGCTCATTTCTTTCCCTTAAGTAATTTACTCCTAAGTTCGCAAACTTTAATGACTGCTTTGGAATTATTTATAAAAATAAATAGGATAATGGTGTAATTAAAACTCTAATGTTTCATTAATGCTGTTAAAGCCCTGTTACAAGGGGGAGAGGGAACACAACCCATCATTCATGTGCAAAGGTTGAGCTAATGGGAGCACTTGCTTATGAAACCAGGGGAGGGCTGGAGCAGTACAGAGACACCTGAACCACGGAGAGCTGTGGGAGGGAACTTGTGATGGGCAGAGCACAGCACTGGGGCCCAGCATGTCAGGGGCTGGACATGGAGCAGCCCAGGGCAGCACTCACGGGGTGTGGACCTCAGCAGTGGATCGGCACTGGAATTTATACTTTTTATATATAAGAGCATAAGAAATAAACACAAACCAAACAGGTTTGTTCCTTATGTCTCCATCTAAAAGTTGACCTCAGACTGGCAAATTTCATGAACGTAAATCTATTTGGGGAAGTGAAATGTTTTGACACAAATGAAGAGAATAGGTATGTTTTGGAAAACCTGAAATCAGCAGCAAATCACAATTTGTGAGAACCTACCAGGAGAGCAAGAGAGATGTGAAAGACTAAAGGAAAAATTACAAACATAACTTCCCTGTGGGAAAGGTGCCAGGGCAGTGGACATGCCATGGCAGAAACCCTTCCCTGGGGTGCAGAGAGGGGAGCCCTGGCCTGCAGCTGGCTCTGGAGATATGCCTGCTGGAAAGCAGCCCATCATTCCAGGGCCTGGAGCCTCAGCAGAGCTGAGGGCACTGCCATCTGTCCCTGCCCTGGGCAGGGCTCCTGGGCTCCTCCCCTGCCTCCTCAGCGTGCTGGGGGGACGGGCTCCTCTGCAACAAGTGCTTCAACACCAAAAGCTTCTCGTTTTGATAAAGAAAAATGCAACTGCAACATCTGTCTGACTCTTGTTTGAAGCTTCATCAGCACTAAGTGGTCAATAAATCAGACTGGCACGGCGTTACATTTCTGTCATGGCTTAGCCATTAATCTAGTGCCAGTGCTCATGAAAAATGAAAGAGAAAAGCCATGTGATGGTGGAAGTGTACATATTATGCAGGAAGTGGTAACTAATGGCACGTAAGGGCTGCAGCCCTCTGTCCCAGCAGCTGGAGCAGCAGGGCAGCCTGAGAAATACAGCAATTGTTCCTCCAGGCTCCTCCATGGGGGGATTTTTCACAGAAGCAGAAACCAAATCTGAAATAAAACTGGCCCAGCCCTGGCGGGTGTGGGGGCATGGGCAGCCAGCGCAGGGCTGACCAACAGCAGGGCCAAAGAAGAGGCAGTTCCTGCAGCTCTCCATGCCAGCTCAGCCACGCAGCAAACCCTCCCCTCATTTCAGCAACCACCTTCTGCTTTCCCTGCACTTCCCAGGGTCAGTTCCCCACTAGGGGAACTCTTCCTTCTCAAGCAGAATAATCACAAACCCCCTCTCTGTTCCTCATCCCAAAGCATGCTGGTTTGGTTTCTTTTCTTTTTGTTTTAAAAGCAAAAATCAAAAGCCATTTCTGGCCAGCTCCCAGCTGCTCAGCCAAAGCAATTGGCTTGAGGCAAAATCTCACTGGCAGGGGCTCCCAAATCACCAGTGACCACAGCTGAGGATAATTTTATTTGGACAAATACTTTTCAGCTGGAAGTTTTGCATTTGTACTCCTTGCCAGAAGGATGAAGGAAAATAAATCATCCTCAGGGATGATAAGCATTGGTGAATTTAGTTGCAGCCAAGGAATTCCCCCCAAATGCAGAGGCTTGCCCTGGCTGGCACTGGACACCTGGGTTAGTTCTGTTGTGTCTGACCTGCAAGGTACTGGAACCTGCCCATTCCAGCCCTAATGGCCAAAGCATGAAGCAGAAGGGGAGAAGGAGCAGTGGAGAATGGCAGGGGGATGCAGAGGTGGCTCCTGTACCCCCCTCCCTCCCTGCTCGCCCTCAGAATTATAACAGGGTGGGTTTTTTCTGATGGCTATTCCTTCACAGGGTTTCCTTTGAATTCCTCAAACAAGGCTGAAAAGGAATCTCAGCTTTCTGGGAGGATAATTAACATCCATGGCTGTGTGGTGACTGGACTAATAGCCAACAGATTATGACCCTCCAAAAAGAAAATACAAAGAGGTTTCCACGGTTTTGAGGCACTGCTGGTACATGTTGCTTCAGACCCACAGGTAACTCAGGGACAGGTACTGAGGGTATCTGAGTATGAGTACTGTGTATCATCACTATGCTATCTAAAAATCAAATCAAGGGATGGAGCCATTCCCAGACACATGGATGACAGAATCTTCTGCTATTTACAGCAGTGTCTATCCTGGAGGGTTTCCTCTGGACTTTCAGAAGTTTGACAGCAGAGCCTAGGATACCTGAAGAACAAGGCACCAATACACAACACAGACACAGAAGAAATGGAATTTTTTTCCTTTCCAGAGACCAAATGCTAGATTTGGGCAAGGTTACTGGTTTGAATTCCAGCAATTTATCTTTGAACTAATTTCCAGTTGAGGTCATACTATGGAAGGCAACCTGGTGGCTGATGGGTTAGAATATATTTATCTTCCATACTAACAGTGCCAACAACAACAAAAAAATCCAACACTGGCTTTGAATGCACAACCCACTGCCTTAATTTATCTAGAGCTGGGCACATTTAATTAGGGAGAATGAGACAATTAGCAGAGTTGCAGCACAGCCCTGGCACAGGAGCTGAAGCACTGGGGCACAGCAAAGGGAGTGACCCAGAGTCAGACACAGCAGCACCAGTTGTGCTGTGGAGCAGGACTCCTTCTGCTGGGAAATCCCTTTCAGCCAGTACAGCACTTTGCACGAACCCCGTGTCCTATGGCTGCAGCTGACAAAGGAGCTGGTGGAATGTCTGTCCCTTCAAAAGCCTCCTGAGGAGCAGAGCAGGCCAGCAGTCAGCTGGGCAGGGCCAGCAGTGCAGACACAGCTCCACACCAGCAGCCTGGCACACACACTGCCTCAGCAGCTGCTGCTGTACCCTCACCTGGGTACAAGGAGCTCTGGGCCCCCTCCAGGGCAGTGGCCACCCTGCCACCCCCATGAGCACACCCAGCGTGCCTGCAGTCCTAGCTGTGTGCCCTGCAGAGACCATGCTGCTCTCCAAAGCTCAGCCAGCCCACCATTCCAACAGAGAGTGGTTCTCTGACTTTTAGCCCAAGACCTGTTGAGTTTTTTCGTTTGTTTAAATTCACTGATTTTTGAGACAAGAAACTGTCAAGAGGCCACTACACCTCCACATACTGCAAATACTGCAGGGCTTGGAAAGCAAAAAATAATTCTGAGATTAGGAGATTTCAGGCAATGGTTTTAAAGGCAATCAAGATTTAATTTGTCTGAATGCTTTACAACAGGCTCCTCCAGTTCCTCTTCAACAGCTTGGTAAGGGCACAGCACACAAAGCAGCATGAGCATCACCAGGCTGCATTTAAATAGCATGAGCAGCAAAGTAAGAGAGCCTTAATATGGAACAAATACCAAACACACACCAATACATCATCAAATGTGATCCATTTGAAGATATTTTATACAGACAGAGCTGCCTTTGAATGCTCCTGGGGATTGTGTTACTTAAGGTGTTCTTTGAAAGATGGAGAGAAATACAACACTGTGATTCCTGGCCTCCAAAGTTCCAAAAGAAATTGATTTCTGAGATGCTTTTTATCTTTCATAGCAATACCTCTTGTGCTAGTAAAAGGTGTAACAGAAGGATGATGCTGCACAACTAGAAATGTGCAATATAAAACAAAAGGCACTTCTCTTCCTCACGCAGGTATTATTCTTCTGGACAATGGAAATTTCTTTTCATCAGTGTCACTTCTCCCAGCTGGAAGCTTTAACTTACACAGGCAGTTGACAGAGACAAGGTAATTCTTCCCTAACTGAGTTTATTTAGGAACAGAGGAGCTGGTGGTGCTGACACAGAAATGCAGGACATCTCCTGTCCTGGTTATTACTCTGGAGCAACAAGCTCACCAGGGACCATGGAAGCAGTGGTGTGGGGAGGTCTGAGCGTTGGGCACCTGAGAGCTCAGGGTGCACCCAGCGATGGGCAGCACACAGGGCACCCAGCAGCACTGCACCCCTCCTCTGAGAACCCCCGTGGGCCCCAGGCTTCCAAACCCAGAGCAAGGCAAAGCAGCCCCTCCCAAACCCACAGTCTGTGCAGTGCTCCAGCCAGTCCTTTCTGACTGTACATCTGGATTCTGAGACTTTCTCAGCCCTTGGGCAGTCGGTCAGAGGAGGTGCCAGGGCTCAGCTCAGTTAACCTTCTAAAGCTATGCCATTGCTCGCACAGGGAAACAAAACCATTATCAAAGCATGCACAGAACACTTCCAGTGAGCACCCTGCCCTACTTCAGCTTGCTCAGGGATACTTTCTTAACACCTCTGCTCAGGAGAAGGGCACAACAATGGCCTTTAACCCAGCACAACTGCCTCTGTGTTCTCAGATTTAACCTGCATACTGCAACCATTTCCACAACAGTGGAATTTCTTCTGCAAGGGAAGTGGTGCAAAGGAGAACATCAAAGCCACCTACACTGCTGTCCTACACTTGACTTGTGCTTTTCATTTTCATTACACTGCAAATAATTTCCAAACTGACACAGCCTGATTTATGCACTGGGATTACTCCATCTAACAGCAAAACCCAGGGTAAACCAAAGCAATGCCTGATTGCCCACAAAGCACCAGTGAGGACCCTCAGGGCCACCAGAGCTGCAGATGTGGAGTTCACATCACCCCACACGCACACACATGGGCAAAGCCCCATCAAACCACAGACACAAATGCAAATGCCAAGGCATGAACATGTTGTACTGGTGCCACTCTCTTTGTAGGCTGCTGCTCTGTAAAAGATAAGCTACAGCATTTGGACTATTTTTCCCCAACAAGTGTGAGCCAGAGATCCCTCAGCTGACATTTGTGAGGATTTCATTCTGAAGTACAGAATCTTTTCTCTCTCTTTCTGTTTTTATTGCAACCTTTACATGGGAATTCTGTCATTGCATTTCAAACGAGCTCAGACAGAGCTCAGCTCAGAACTTCCATCCTCCCCAGCCAGAAATGCCAGCACTATAAATCATGCCCCAAGTGGCCTCTGTCCTTTCCTCATTCAAGCCAGAGATACAATAATAGTTGGTCTGAAATAAGAAGAAATTTTAATTTCAAAGGTCTGCTGACATTCACCAAGTGCTTTCAAAGTTTCTGTCAACAGAATGCACTGCTTCCAATTCTGGTTGGAATGCAGATGGTGCAAGCTTTTCTCTCATGTGGTGATGGCCTAGTTTGCCTCAATAACACTATTAACTGTTAAATATTAATGCATTTCTGTGAATTAAGAACAGTTCAATGTGTACCTGAAGATACTTCACTTTTTAATTGGTATTGTTATAGGTGGACCAACTAATAGGAAGCTGACATTTCCAAATACCAAACCAGAGAAGCCTAGGAGAATGTACCAAGAGCTCGTGATAAGCTTCCCCTGCAGAGACACCCTGTCCTTCAGTGCTGCTCCTAAAGCTCCACCAAGCTATTTCTGTACAGATGAAAAACTACTTAAAATCACCTGGAAGATTGTCCCTCAAATCCCATGGACACTTCCCACAGAGTGGCACCTCAGCAGCCAGGAGGGGCAGGGCTGAGGCTGTGTCCCAAGGCTGGGCACGAGGGAGAAGAGACCCCCAGGCCTGCCCAGCCCCCCTGCCCAGCACAAGGGCAGCTCTCTGCAGGGCTGGGGGCCGAGGGCAGCTCCTGCAGCATCCCAGGGGCCAGAGCCTCACCTGCCTGCCCTCAGCCCTGGCCCCCTCCCCTGCCCAGCACACGGGGCTGGATGTGCCTGGTGCCTGCCTGGAGGAGCAGGGGGTAAATGCTGTTTAGTGCTCCATGCAGCCTATATGGGACATGGGAAGCCAACAAGTCCTTTTTATTTCTATATTTTGCTCTTGCTTCCGGGGCTCTACCATTTACAGCTTCTTTAAATTTGTTACTCCTGGTATCAGTGACTGGTAATACAATTCCCAGAGGAATAACATCAATAACCTTCAAAACAACTTTCATAATGTTGCCTTTGATAGTCTTGCAACAGTTTTGTTCCCACGGCAAAGCCCTTTTGACACTGCTACAGAGCACACAGGTTATCCACTGAGGGTTCTGTTATCCCTGCAATATCCTCCCAGACAAGAGTAACCCCAGTGCCATGGAACCCAAAGGTCTCCTCTGATGCATATTTGGGAGTCCAACTTTACTTTGTATTGGCTGTGAGGCACAGCAACAGGGGGCTGGTACCAGAGACACCCCAAGCTGCCCTGCCCAGGACATGTGGCCTCCTCCCACACTGGGACCCATTGGCCAGGGTGTCCTCAAAGGGACCCACAGCAGCCAGCTGAGAACTGAGGCAGCATTTTAAACAGGAAACATCAAATCCTAAAGAAAAAAAAAAAAAAAAAGAGTATCAGACTTGAAGCTCTTCTGAACTGCAAGAAAAAGATTAATATTAGACAACCTTCTTTCTTCTTCATTATCACTCACAAGTCTCGAATTCCCCCAGACACAGGGATTAACAAACAGGGATTATTATCTCAGCACTCCTGTTGCAGGCTTTGAAACAGCCCAGCTCCGGGGGCCTCCTGCACACACACTTTGAGACTCTCACATGGATGCCTTGGAATCTTGAAAGAAAATCTGAACACCCCCCCCCAGAGCTGCTGTGTGGCTCAGAGGGGCTCCTCTGACCTGCTGAGGAGAGTGTTTTCCCTTATCAGACCTTTCTGAGTCCCTTCTGGTCATGTAGGCATCCAGGTTTCTCTTGGGGAGATCTGAGAAATGGATTTTGTTGCTGTATTTTGGTATGTCAGAGCAATCACAGAACCACTCTCAGAGTGGGCAAACAGGTCTGGTCAGTGCTGTTGCAATTCTGAACTCAAGGGAGAAGCACACAACCCTTCCTGGCTCCTTTTTGCCTCAAATCAAATCTCTTTCATACAGTGAGAGAAGAAAAAGGTAAATGGGACAGCTCATCCTGCCTCAAACTGCAGAGCAGGAGAGCTGGCTGTCAAGGGGGATGTTCTCAGGGATGAGCAGGGGGTGCTCCAGCCCAGCTCCAGCACAGCAAACTGCCTTCAGCCTGGATCATCAGCCTCAAATCTGCTGCCCTGGGTCAGCCTGGCAGTTTCCCAGCAGATGCCAGTGCCCTGATCCCCTCCAAAGCTGTGTGATTTAAGCAGAGGCAGGTGAGCTTTGTTTAGCCCCTGGGCTCAGGCTGAGCCAACGACAGATACCCACGCTTCCTTCAACTGGATTTTTAAGTAGTGAGAGCAAATTTATCAGCTGAGCCTATGGAGATGTGGCATGTGGGAGTTACCAATTTCTTCAGCAACTCCATGGCTGCATCTCACCTGGAGAGTATCCCTCATCTTTTTATTTCATAGTATGCTCCACAACAGTGAGGTTTTGGCAATGCTTTCTGAAGAACACAAATAGCAATGCTGTTGCTGTTAAATGCAGAAATACCCTTTGGGTTTTTTTTTTAATTTACTTGCCAAAAGTGACTACAACATTGAGATACTTCATAAATTCAGGACTGCTGCCTATGGTGTACACTCAAATTAGCAAGAGAAATGAACACACAGTGCCCATGATATTGTAGGCTTTACAAAATATGACAAGGCAGGAAAGCTCCTGAAATTCAGTAACAGATGCAAATTATTACAGGCAGTAAGTCATTATTCATTTCACCCATCAGCTACTTGACCCAGCTACATACAGTGGTATCTTGTGAGACATCCCAAAAAAGCAGCAGTGGTTGGAACATCCAGTGCCAGACATGGGAATATTAAAGTTTAACATGGGCACTTTTAAGCTGGTAAATGCTCAGCAAAATAAGTGCAGATCAAAGGGGTTTTTGAGCTTAGGCATCAATGCATCTGAAGAAGCATCTGAGAGAGAGGTAACACTGAGGAACAAACAGCTTATGACAAAGAGTTCTTGAAATCCCAGAAACAGCAATGCTCTGCACTATCTGTTCTGTGCATTTTCAAATTTACTGCCTTTTCACTTGTTTCCTGCCTGCACAGAACATGGAAGAGGAGCCCTTGTCTTGCTGTCCTTCAAAGAAAGGACAGACCAGTTTTTGTTCTTCAGCTTCCCCATCAGACCTGAAGTCCATCAGGCAGTGTGAGAACTGATCTGAGTGTTGTGTGTGTCACACCTGGCTGCAGGAGGGCTGTTCTTGAGAGGAATGCTGAGGTTCTTACATGCCCACCTGCATTTCAGTGGTTGTATTTAGTGTTTGTATGTACCCTGTGTAGGTTTTCTGCCTGGAAGCATTTTTATCCCACCAGCAAAGACTGCCTGTTGGAGCTGGAGCCTCTGCCCAGCTGCCTCCTATTTGTTGCTAGAGAGGAGTGTGTTCACTCTTGCAGCCACAGGACCTTACTCTCTGATCCTGCTGGAGTGGGGACATGAACAGCAGGATCTGGGCAACTGCAGCCCTGCCTTCACACACCACTTGACAACAGAGATTTTCATCTTGGCAGAGACACAGCAGCTGCAGCTGCCTGCTCTCCTTCATCAGGAACGTTTCCTTTGCCATCAGAAGAGTTTCCCTCACCTGCCACAGCTGCAGAGAACCAGGAAAGCTCAGCTCCAGCAGGAATCCAAGTCAGCAGGACTGCCCACATTCCTCCCAGGACACGCCTGGGAAGCACAGGCCCAGGGCTGGGGGTGCTCAGGGGCCTGCTGGGGACACAGCCCCCCTGGGAAGGGCTCATGGCAGCACTGCCATCCTTCCTCCCCCACCACATGTTCACAGGCAGAGCAGAGAACAGCCAAGGGGATTCTGTCCTCATTACACATGCAAAAGCTAATGATGTTATTCTCGAATCCTGGGACTGGAACAACACTGCCCATCCCAGGGCAATGGAGACGCTGTGATGCAAAAGCACAAGGGAGCCCATGTCCTGCTGGGCCCATCAGGGAGGGCAGACACTTCACAGCAAACATGCTGTCTGCCTGACACTCCAGGGAGCAGTAAAGAACCTGCAAAGGAACGTGTAATGAGAGAACAGGCAGCCAACCAGCGTGGGTGACAGCAGGGATTCCCTGCAGAGCCTCCTTGTGCCTCTGTGCTAGCAGAGCTCTCTGAGGAGTGTGGCATCCCTGTCTTTGGGCAGAGAACACCCGTGCACAGCCAGAGGAGATTCTCCATCACTGCTAGTTGCAATGCTCTCTTCTCCAGGTTTCCTGATGTTTTGGTGTTATGGCAGAAACACTTCAACTCGGCTCAGTATTGCAAAAACCTGGAAAACATCATAAAAATCTTCCATCCTGACTTGCACACAGTTTGGAAATGACTGAAGCAACCCTCAGCCTAAGGAGATTAAAGACAGATTGTCACTGCCAAAACCCAAAGGACAGCCTGTGACACCAAAGCTGCAGCAGGACAGGTGCAATGCACACCCCTGCAGTTTGGTGATGGCAACACCAGCTGATGCCTTAGGTGCAAGTACTCAGACTGACTTGGGGATTAAAAGGGAAAACAAAGTAAGTGCCAAATGTAGCACCCCTTCACACGGCTTTTATAGCTTTGATACAAGTCTCTAAGTGGGCTGTCCAACCATTACATCATCCTCAACTCCTCTCTTCCCCCCAGCCCTGCCCCAGGTGCCTCCTGTGTGGGGTCTGGGGTCGTGGCAGACCCTGTTCCTCACCCCCCTCTCAGTCCCTTGGCATGCTCCCAGCCCCTGGGCCAGCCCTGGCCCCTGGGACCAGAGGCAGTGGCTCCTCTCCAGGGCAGCCTTCAGAAACCACCAGGCCCCCTTATCTTGGCCAACATTCCTGTCCTGCAGAAATTTGTAGCAGAGGCGAAAACCAGTGGAACTACATAAACCACACTTTAGAAAACTTGTACAGAATGACTAGAAAACCATAGAATGTAAGCTTTACAGCATCACAGCAGAGCCCAGAGCTTGGAGGCACGGCCCCAGCAATGTGGCAAACTCCCCACCACGTTCCTCAAGTCATTCTGTTCAACAGATAGAGACACGAGGAAAAAATGAGATCTAAAAAGCATTGCCAACTTGAATGATTTTCCAGGTTCTTGTCACTAAACAACCATCATCCCTCAGAGCATATGAAAGGCAATAAACCCAATAGAACTAATAAAGGAAAACTGTGTGGAGCTTGACAGATCTGGCTGTCCCTGGCATGTGACAGCCCATTTTCCAGGCAGGCAAATTGAAGCTGCAGCAGACTCATCCACAGGATAAGTGAGACTCTGACAAAAAAGGCACTGGCTCCAGTTTTTTAGTGCTGCTAAGTTCTGCTAAAAAATGGTTCATTTTGGAAGAGCATTCCAAAGGTTCTGTGAAATACATTTGTGGCTGGTATAAAAACTGTTCAGTAATTGCTGTTGAACATCAGCACGAACAAAGGGATGCACCTCACCTTGCTGACAGGGATTGTCCCCCCTGGCCATGCCAGCCTCCAGCCCATGGCCAGCCCCCATTCTCTGAGTTTCTCTGATGCTGAAAACCCACTGGAAACTGTCCTTTAGTCCAAAAGCTGGAATCCCTCAGGCTGTGCAGCAAGGGGACCCTGCAGAGTTTGCAGGGAGAGTCTGTGACCAAATGGAGACCTGATTTGCCCAAGAACCTGATAACATCTCCTCTGGGCACTCACTGAATGAACATGCTTTTGAAGTCACTTATTTACCAATAAATTGCATGGTCTTGAATCATTAGCAACAAAGTAAATTGTTTTAATTGATCTGAACATTTTTACTATACCGGAACTTAGTTCCCATATCATTGTACTTTCTGAAGGGCTGAAAAAGCAAATGAAGCCCTTTGGGGCTCAGTCTGTAAAACACTCTCCATTCTGAAGGGCTGTGTGGCTGACATGAATTAAAAAAAGAAATCCACACTTGCATGACTTTGATGAACCTTGAGCCTTGCAAGGAGTGAAGGACTTCTCCATGTGGAGGGACCCACCACGAGCCACTTGCAGGCAGCTCATGTGCAGGGACAGCATTTCATCACATGCAGCTCTTGCTGCACTGTCCAGAAACAGTTTTACTGAATCACACAATCACAGAACATTCAAGGACTTTATTTTAATTTTTATTTTTTTTAGGACTCAGAGAAGATGAAGACTATGCAGATTTAAATAACTGCAGCAGTTGCAGGCAAATGCAAAGGGGCAGAGGTCCTGATAATAAAGGTTCAGCCCCTGCCCATCTGAGTAACAGCAGCCTCTGCAAACAGAAGCAAAGCTGCAATCTAAAGCAAACATGGTGCATGCTGTCAGGCAAAACCACATTTTTATTCAAACTGGTGGGGGGGGGGTTCAGAGGAAGTATTCAATTTATGAGTAGAGTACAAATGGCATCTTTCAAACCCAGGGTTTTTGGCACAGAGCAGCTCTCCATCCCATTGCTGCTGAGGGCTAATCACCACCCTGAGCCTGACATTGGAAATCACACCTAATTATACTGATTAATTTTGCTGCAAACACAGTGTTTTGCTATAGAATGTAAACATAAGGTGAAAGTGGGTTACAAATAGAAAAAGCTGTGCTGTTCATAAAACCCCTCTCAGGTGCTACAGGCATTGGAGTGACTGCATTTATTAAAAGAGCAGCACTGATTCCCACAGCTGCCTCCTGAGGGAAAAAAAGCCAGTGGATATATGACTCAGGAGTATAGTTGCAGCCTACTAAAGGCATCCAATTATTTATATATACATCAAAATCAAATAAAATGGAACAATATAAAAGGACTGCTTCAAATAGCACCAGTCCTGCAGAGCATCTGCACACTGGAGGGTCTGATGTGGCCAAAGAACCTAGAGTTCAGACATGGGGTGATGCAGAGGGAATGCAGGGGAGAGGCAGCAAGGGAAGGGAAGGGACTCAGTCCGTCTCCTGGGAGGGAGGGATTTAACAGCCAGTAGAAGAAATAGAAAAGGCCTTAAAACACGAGAAGATTGCAAGAGAAAAAAAACAAACCCAATAAAATTAGGAATTCCTCCTTTGTCATCTTGGCGCAACACCAACATTCCGGAGGAAGCTGCAGCCACTCTAGAACAGCCTTGTCCTCAGTGCCTACAGGGACCATTGCTCTGGGGGGCAAACAGGCACAGGATGGCAGCAACAAAGCCTGGTCCTGTCACAGAAGACACCAGCAGCAATGCCAAGCACTTAGAACTGAGAGAGAGGCCTCTGCCTTTGGCTGCATCTTGCTGTGCAACAATCTGAGAAGGCACTGGAAGAAAAGTGCTTGGGTTTCCATTTTAAAGCTGTACTTAATCAAATAATATCTGTCTTCAGATACATTGGCAAGGAAAAATGGCAGAGGACTTGTTCTTCCCACAGCACCCAAACTCACCCCAGCCACGTGTGGGTCCCCCAGCACCCACAGCCAGCAGTGCCAGCTGTGGCCCCTCCCCACCAGCTGCCCCATGGAGTGGCCACTCAGGTCCCTCGGGTGTTTTGGCTTTTTACCCCCAAGCACAAACCTTCCCTGTCCCAGGAGAGCAGGATGGGCTCAGGGGACACAGCATTTCACAGGGCCCTTCACAGAACCCAGAGCAGCTCCTGCCCTGGAACAGGCAGCCCCAACTCCTGGGGCACCCCCAGCAGCAGCCAGAGCACAGGGCCCCCAGAGCACAGAGCACAGGGACCAGAGCACAGGGACCAGAGCCCAGAGCCCCCAGAGTCCAGAGCCCCCAGAGCCCAGAGCCCCCA
>VXBA01000008.1:139422-155899 GCA_013399895.1 Serilophus lunatus
AGCCCCCAGAGCCCCCAGAGCCCCCAGAGCCCAGAGCCCAGAGCACAGGACCCAGGGCCCAGGCCCCAGCCCCTGCAGAGCATCGTTGCCCCAGGCAGCTCCTGAGGAGCAGGACCCGTGGTTTGGCTGAGGATGAACGGAGGGGGAAGGCAAACCCAAAGCTGCAGTGAGTGAGGAGCATTGAATGTGACACGGGGAAGCTGTGATGCACCACTCAGCCCAGTAAGTTTAATGCATAATTTAGAAAGGTATCACCAGAAGGGAGAAGAGAAGCTGCTAAGCAGCTCTGAAGGGTATTTGGCTCAGACATCACACGGGGAGCTGCTCACCCCGTGGCAGAGAACCACCCCTCACCCAAGAACTTGACTTGGATGTGTCTCAGCACTAAAGCACTTCAGAAAGAATTCATCCCTTTTCACTGGGCAGATTCAGGCTTTTTACTGAGCATCAGGTATTACCTCCCTGCTTGATAACCCAAAGTTATCAGATGGGAAAGCACTTCTCCCTCAGCTGCTACTCAGTGTAACAGGCAGCCTCAACCAGCTGGTTTGAACCTTTTGACACCTTGGAAGTCTAATTTGGCAAATAATCCCAAATTACATTATAAAGACCCTAGAGAATGCATCAGCAGAAATAAATTTTGAAAAGCCAAAACACTGCTCACCTAGCACATCAGGTATTTGACTCTTGTTTCAAAGAGTACAAATGACAGCCACCTTGCCACAGTCCTTTGAAGAAATACTTATCAGGGACCCTCCTGCCCTTTTGGCTGTGCAGGGCCATGCAGGAGGGGTGCTGCTGCTGCCTGTGCACCAGGGCTGGAGGCTGGGGAGCGACAGCCTAGCCCCTGCCTGACAGGGGAAGCATTAACCAGGAGAGGTTTATAGGTTTATTTGCCATCTGAACTTGCTGAAAATGTCCCCTGGAGCCCACATTTCAGAACTAATGACTTCTGATACTTCTAATGCAACCACCAGAGGGCCTATGGAAAATACTCTGATGATGAGGGATGCCATTTGTTAACAGATGAACTGAAGAGCAGAGGGAGGACACCCCCAGTACAGAGCAGAGGATGGGGCAGGGTGGGGGGCCCACCCCCCTTGGCTCCCAGCTCCCAGTGCCTGCTCCAGCCCAGCCCCACTGGAAGGCTCCCAGCACTCCTGAGGAGTCTCTGGTGCTGCCACCTTCAATTCTTTGTATGGCTCATGCAGCACCAGGCAGGGAGCTCAGGCTGGCCCCAGGGATGCCCTGGCCTTGCATGGAAAACCCCCCCCCCCCCAGTTGCAGAGGATGGCAGGCTGCCTTTGCCCCTCAGTGCTTGCCCACCCCCCCAGGGATGCTCCCCACACACCCCTGGCACAGCTGCCACGGGCCTGCACAGGGGGACTCCAAGCAGAGCAGAAATGCTGGATGGCAGCATCCATCCACAGACCTGAGCCAGGAGGAAAATCAACCCATGGAGCCAAAACAGCACCGTGGCACTGAAGGGACAGGGATCACACAAAAAGCCATGAATGGCCCCAGAGCTGCAGCCAGTCCCAGAAAGGTCCCAGTTTTGATGTCCCTTCTGGCAGTCACCCTGCATTATTACCCCCCAGGTTGTTATTTCCCTGGATTCTCTCACCATCCCCACGTTTTCATTCCAGTTTTGAGTTCACCACCCTCTAGAAAGGAATGCCATCTTGCAGCAGTGTCACTGTATTCCCTTTCCTTAAATCAGATTTTACTTTTGTTGCTCTTTAGTAAAATTCATTTTCCTCTTATTCACAAAATAAAAATGACAGAACCACCTTCTTCTCTACAATTTTTGGAACAGTATTTGTATAACACCTTCATTCCTCTCCTCCTAGGCCACTCACATCAGCCTTTTCAATTCCCTTTAAGCAGGACCTTTCCAGGAGTGATCTCTCCTCATCCAGCCCTCAGTGAATGGCAACATTCAGCATCACCTGGGTAACAGCATTAGGATGCACTTTGTTTTATACAATCCCTCTGCTCTTTATTTTTATATAAAGATATTTTTTGCTCTTGAATTCAGAGAAACTCTCTGCCCATAATTCCTTCTAATGATATTCTAACCATTCCCCAAGTGCCTGCAGGATTCAGAAACAGCTTCCCAATTTTCTCCCTGTTTCCCAGCTCCATTAAAAGGATACATTCTAAAAGGCCTTAATTGTTGCTGGCTCACTCCCCAAAGCTCCCTGTGCTCCAACACCAGCCTGACCAGCAGACCTGGGTTCCCATCCTGCTGGCACAGCTCTGCTGGGCTCACCATCCCCACTGAAGGTGGAGATGCTTTCCAGGATACACCATGACTGCAAACTGCTCCATGAAGTGCTTTATCACACACATATTTTAAATTCTGGCCAATACTCACCCAGAGATAAGGGAGTGGGAACTTGGGCCCCAGTTTTAGAACATTTCCCCTATTTATAGTGGTTTATCTCCAGAAAATACCAGTATGTCTCCCAAAACTCAGTGCAGCTGGCAACATCAGGCTCTCCAACCTCAGTCAGTACTGCCTGAACTGATTCACCCACAATAATGTGCTCAAAAAGGGAGCCTTTCTTCTGCAAGCCTGTGCCTCCAACACTGTGACTTCCAGGCACCCCTCTCTGCAGAGACCAGCATTTCTTGGAGTGATGTGCTGCTCTTTGCTCAAAGCAATGACTGCCCTTGCACCCTCCCCCTTGGGTGTGCAGGAGGAGAGCAGACAGGGACCCTGAACTTCCATCCTCTCAGAGGCTGCATGTGGCTGGGAATGCACTGGGATGAGGCTCTGCACAGCCCCAGCCCCTCAGGCACCTGGGGAAGGTGTGGTGGCAGCTCCAGGGCTGGGCCAAGGTGCAGGAGGGTCAAGCAATGCCCAGAAAAGGGCCTGGGACAGAGAGGTATCAAACACTTGGGCAATCCCAGCCCAACCAGTTGAAAGCACACAGTTGGATCCTGTATTTCTGGACACTGCAGGGAGCAGGTGGGCACAGACTGGCCTCCAGGCAGCCTGGCATGCTGCAGCTGGGGCATCATCCCTGGCATGCTCTGAGTGCCCATGCTCCCTCTGGACACAGAGGAACCAATCCTTGGGAGCACTTGGCACAAACCTGCAAGGGGCTGGTTCCCTTTGGATGGAGTGGGACCAGCAGTGCTCACAGAGAGCAATCTGAGGCAGCATTTTAGTGTTTGGGTTTGGTTTTTTTTAACAAGCATGGATTGTGCCCACAGAATCTGACATCAGCTGAGTTCAGAGATGCAATAAAAAATAGCACACCCTTTCCAGACCTTTTAGACTCAAAATCTCATAAAAAAGAAATGCAGGCCCATAAATTATGCAGCCCTACCCTGCCTATCACAGAAGGCTGATGTGTCGAGTCTCTTCACCTTGACAGGGGCTTTGAATTATGAGTTTGTGGAAAGGCTCAGGGCTCCTGCCTGGGGCTGTGGGAGGGCAGCCCTGCCCTGGGCTGCTGCAGCTGCTGGATTCAGGTCTGGCAGCCAAAGACAACTTTTAATGCTCCTGGACACGGGTTATCTGGCCCAGAGGGGCAACTGCACCCAGGCCCCCACATCCCAGGGCAGAGCCTTCCCTGGAGACCCCCCCAGGGGCACTGGCCCCACTCACTGCTGGGGCTGCCTGGGCTCACCCCCAGCCAGAGCAGGGCAGCAGCTTTTGCTGCAGTCAGACCTTGGCATGGTGTGTGATGAAAGACTTTCAGAGCTGCCAGTGTGCTGAATTTAGCAGAGAAGGGAGCTGGGGAGATGGGATTCCTACAGACCAAAATAGAAAGTTTTAAAGCTGCAGCAAAGAGAAAGACTGCTGGAACATGGAGTCCTCCAGCAGCATCCAGCCAAGCAGCAAGGACCAAAAGGAAACCTATAAATAATCCAGAGCAGATATGCTGTGATCCACTAACCTACTTCAGGACAGGTTTACAGGGAAGAATAAAAAGAATTTAACCTTGATTGTGGTGATTTAGAAAGCATATGGTGTTGATGTATATCCTTTGCCCTGGTTTCCCAGCTGGAATTCAAACAGGTCACTGGCTCCATGTCCAGTGGCAGTGCCACAAGGGTTAAACACCCACCTCCTGACAGAGGAGCAGGCAGGGGCTCAGGGGAGCTGCTCTGCCAGGGGCCACCCTGCCTGTCCCCAAAGCTCAGCCCTGCCCTGCAGAGCCAGGCTCAGGGGGCACAGGCTCCAGGAGCCACAGGCTGCTGCTGCCAAACCCTTTGTACAACTCAGGCTGCTGTGTTTTGCCTACATGACATGCAAATCTGCACATTTGTGTGGGCAGGTAATTTCTGTAGCAGATTCCCAGGGCTCATGCACAAAGTCTGGCACTCCAGAACAGGTTCCTGCCGTGTGTCAGCACCTGCAGATGTTTTTGTCTGCAGTACCTCACCCAGGCACCCACAGCCCACCCTGAGAACAGCACAGCCCAAAGGGCTCCAATGCACCTCAAAGCCAAACGACCCTTTGGGGGAAAAAAACCCAACAAGCAGCCGAATTTTAGCTCTGTGGTCCTGGATTTTTCCATTTAGAGAAGCCCATGCTGAACACTTTTAAAACTCTTTTGGCTCCAGGTAATTGCTGGCATCCTGTCCTTCCCAGTAAATCGGTTTGGGGTCAGGAGACTCGGTGCAGACTAATTCCCTGTGTTTTGCTGCTGGGTCTGTACCAAAGGAATGTCCCTTGTTCCACAGTACAGTAATCTCTTGCTCTCAATCAAACTCAAAATCACAAAAACACATCCCCCCCCTTAATTCAGTTAAAACCCTGAGCTGTTCCCCAGGTAATTAATAATGTTTGCAAATGTGCCTCCTTTGAAGGAATATTATCATAGTTTAGGTGACAAGCTCAGACCTGGATTCCTCTTTATGATTCCTGACATCTACTCAGGCAGCATTAATTGGATTCAAAGCAATTACACAGGAGTCAGGTTGGCCACTTTACATCAAATTCTACAAGACATTTTGCTTTGGGCTGCCCAGAGCCACAGTGCTGTGCCCAGCCCTCCTCCCCCAGCATTCACTGACCCCTGGGGGAGGGATGCCTGTGCTGTGGCCCTTATTGTCACACAGGGAAGGACCAGGAGGTGGGCACTGGTCACCTGGGGTGACAATGTGGCACTGCCATGGAGGGGCTGCAGTGGCAGTGGAGGATGGGCACTGTGCCCTCCTGTGCTGGGGCTCATGCAAATATTCCACATTTTGTGCCTGTGGAGGAGGGAGCTGCAGAACCTGCTCCAAGAGAGTTAATGGGCTGCTCTGCCAGAGCCTATTTAGAATTCCAGGCAGTGCTAATTTAGTTTTAATGGGCACAAATTCAATTCCAATGGCTAAAGTATGCAAATAACAAATAAAAGGGAGCCCCTGCTCCAGCAGCTGCTGAAGAGAAAATGAGCTCCTCTCTCCTCACACATCATCTCCCCCAGGATGGGGGGATACAAGAGCCTGGGGTACAGGACTGAGCCATCCTGCCCCAGCCCACAGACCCTGGGATGTGCAGCTGTGCCTTGTGGAAAGCTGGGCACAGTGCAGCCCCAGCCCTGAGTGCTGGGCATGGCACGGGCAGGTGGCACCCAGCACACCCCCTCTGCCTTGCCAGCACAGGGAGCACCCTGAGCTCCTCCCTCTGCCCACAGGCCCCAGCACAGAAGGGAAGGGTCCTCTCTGGCCAGTGAGGAGAACAATCTGCAAGGCACAAAGAGCCCCAGACGTCAGGAGATTGAATCTTATTCAAATGGAACAAAGAGAATGAGAGCAGAAGAAAAGCACCTCCTCAGGGCCCAGAGGCTGGGGATGGGCTGGGTGAGCCTGAGCTGGGCTGCTGAGAAAGGAGAGACTGCACAGTGTAATTCTAACACTGGGGCATCATCACAATCAAACGTTTTCAAAGACTGTATCTTTAGTGCTTTATATCAGTGATTTCAGTTTAATCTGAATTCACAATATGATTTCTATTTATAGGCTGACATCCTACTTCTGAGAAATACAGGAATTTATTTCAGAAGGAACACCAGGCATGATGGAAGATCGTATTTCCAGAAGAATTAATCTCCAAAACGATGAGCACTGTTCACCTGAAATGTAATCCTACAATTAACTGCTGCAAGATTGCCTTCCAATGGCAGAAGACCTCTTTAAAAAGTCTCTTCAAATCAGGGCAATAACTCTGGACTTTTTATTGTAGCACATCTAATCTCAGAAAGCATCAACTGCATCGGCAAATGCAAATAGACCAAGGACCAGAAACACGTGAACTCCCCCTGGCAGGAGGAGCTGAGGAGGGCAGAGGGGCAGTGCCCAAAGCCTGCAAAGCCCCTGTGCTGTCCCAGGGAGCTGCTGGGCAGAGGGACCCTCCCAGGCCCCCCCCTGTATGGGACAAACCCCCCTCCCTGTGCTGAGACACCTTGTCCTTCCCTGGACACCACTGTCCCCTCGGCCTGGGGGTGTGACACTGGGAATGGGCACAGCACAACCCCTCTGTGCTGGCCACACAGACCCAGACCCTCAGCAAGGAGAGGGGCAGGGAGGGCATCACATTTGCACACAGACCACAAGCAGTAAATAGAAGAAAAACCAGCTTCTGCTAAGTGCATCCTGATGTCCTCACCTTCAAGCCTTTAAATCACAAGTGACATTTCCAAATCAATCCTATTCTTTTTTTGTAGAGTTTAACAAGAAACATCCAGTCTCCAGGAGCACCTGGATTTATTTTTTCAGTAATTTAACAAGAACTCATTAAAATCTACTGGAGGTTGCTTTATCCTCTACAAGAGACTTTAGTCCAAGGGCTTTTTCACAGCTGCCTTTTGGCAAAAAATACAAATGGGAAGTCACTGTAACAGGGCAAGGACTGGTACTGAGCAGCTCCAGAGTGCCAATCCCAGCATGTCTTTCCCCTCCACATTTGATGCTGAGCTCTGCTGGGCTGTGCTGAAGCCCCTGGAGCAGCTTCACCCCAAACCCCAGGGCAAAGCATCTGATCTGTCCCCTGGGCCGAGTCCTGAACTGGGAACATTGGTTTTCTCCTGTCGGGAGGGAGAAGGTTCAGTTCCCTGCTGGTCCGAGGTGCTGCCCCTGTCCTGCTGCAGCCCCTGCACTGCTGGGCCCCTCAGCCACAGCTCAGCTTTACAGGGGGAGACCTTAACTGAGGTTATTTAGCACCAGTTCAGGCCTGGAGCTGGAAAAACCAACCATCCCAAGAAAAAGGACAAACCCCTCCTAAAAGACCTCCTGATTAGCAATATTTACCCGAGAAAATAATTGGGAGAGTCAACAGCCTCAGCCTGCAGAGATCAAAGCACAGACACAGCCCCAGACCATCAGCTCAGCCTGAGCTTTCTCTAATCTCTGCCAGTGGATGCCCAGTAATTAACTCCTCATCACGGAGCCCCCAGCTCTGTGCTGGGCACAGGGACACAGAGGGATAATGAGGGGATGAAAGGGGCCCCAGCCCTGTGCCCCCAGCAGTGGCACCTTCAGCAGAGCAGCCCCTGCCCAGGCACTGTCTGCAGCCCCAGCCCTCACCTGTCTGCAGCAATAATACACTCAGAGGGTTTGTCAAACTTGCAAATGCAAATTCAGTTCTTGGTCCCATAAGCAAGAAGGAGCTGTGACCAGACAAGTGGCTCATGCCACAGGCTGGGCACTAGACTGGGATGACCTGCCAAAATTTCAACACTTACATTCTGACATCAGTGTTTCTACTACTATAATTTCTCTGTGCACATTGTAATAAGGAATTTTACCATAATGTTGCCTGCAATTGTATTCACATATTCCTTATAGGAGCAGAGCACACACATGAACATTAAGAGATTTGTTTTTACAGAGTAACTTAGAAATAAAATTCAGTAACTTAGTCCATAGAGTATCATTTCAGAGGGTTGGCAAACCCCCTGTGTTGACCCTCAGTTCCTCCACGGAGCCCTAATCCTTTCCTACACAGCAAACTTCAGTTAGTCACCTTTTCTGATCTCCCTTTTTGCAATGAAACCTCCAACAGTGGGATTCCAGTCTGGAGAAGGGTTGTCCCTGCCCTGCAGGTCCTGGCTGGCTGGTGTGAAGCTGCTGCTCCTCCTGAGGTTCCAGGTGCTCTCACACCCTGAACTTTCTTCTTGCTGAAAACTTGCACCAGGCTGCAGTGAACTGTCACAAAATGGGAAAAGCCCAGAGAGAAAGATCCCTTGTAGGAGTGGGCAGGCTCAGATTCTGCCATTAACTGGATTTCTCACTACAAAGAATAGCTAAAAATAGCAACAAGCCCTGCTGGAATGACCCCCAGCCACAGCAAGAGCTGCCTGCAATTCCCAGATTTCATCAGCTCCAAGGTACCCTGAACCCTTTCTTGTAGCAATGAGGCTGAAATGAAGAAGGCAAGGCAATAACCTGCCACCACAACAGGCTCTGCCTGTCCCTGCAGTGAGCCAGCAGCAGTGGCTGTGGGGGTCTGGGTCCCCCCCAGACTGGACCCTGTCCAGCCAAGAGTGACCCTCCCCTTGTCCTGCCTTTTCAAAACCCTTGGATTCCCCTTCAGGCTTCCAGCACATCAACCATTAAAGGACTGACTGTATTTCGGGCACACAATGACAGTAAAATTCAAGATATTCCAGAGACAGAGTTTAAAACCTTCTAATCCACTGTGAAGCCCAAATCCTGCCATGAGCACTCCCTGGCATGCTCCAGTGAGCTGCTCATGCAGAGAACAAAAGCCTTTCCAGCTTCCCCTGCAGCTGACCTTGTGTCCCCCCCCCATGGCTCATGACCCTCAGGGGACCAGCAAGGACTCAGATAAAAGGGTTTCACTTATTTTTGTTGGCATTGTTTTATAAAGCTTTCCTTTTATCCACACCTCAACTTCAAACTGTTTTCCAAACCCCAGCGAGGCACCAGAGGCCAGCAGATATTCCAGGGCCATGCTGAAGGTGTCGTGGCTTTGTTCCCATCAGGTCTTTGTCTTGCACATGTGCTGAGCTTCAGTCTCAGTCCTGGAGGCCCCCCAGTGCTGCTGCCCCTGCTGTGCTGCCCATGGCAGTGACACCCACCCAAGGCTCCAGCTGAGACTCATGCACAGCAGAGTGCCCCGGGTTTATCCCCGATCCTGGTGGGTGCTGAGCCTTGTCATACACACAGCTCCTACCCAATGCAGTGAGTGAGGCCTGAGACTCTGGGACAAGGAGCAGGGGGCACCTCACAGGGCACAGGGTCTGCTGGGAGGTCAGGTCTGCTGCACCCCAGCCAGTGAGGCCCCAGGGAAGGGCTCACCTCCCCTTGCACTTGACCCTCACACCCTCCCTGTCACTGTGTCACACACCAGTGCCAGAACAGCATCAGCAGAGTGCTCAGATAATGGTGCATTTACAATTATAATTGCTCATGTCCAGGATTAATCCAGTTTAAGCCCTTTATCATCTCAAATATTTGGAGAAATCCCGCCAGCTGCCTGGAGAGAGAAAGTTGGGAGCCCTGGGAGAGCACAACAGATTTTCCTCTTCCCAGACTGAGAGCCTTTTACACCTAAATATCCCCCAAGCCCTGCTTTCCCCCTCTCCAGCCCCACTGCCAGCATCCTGCCCCCTGTGCAGCTCCAGCAGTTTCCCTCCCCTCCTGACCAGCCCCTGCTGCCAACAGGAGCTCTGGGCAGAGACCCCACAGACCTCCAGGAGCCACAGCCCCACGATGCCACACCGTGCTGAGAGCCCTCAGCCTCAGGCAGGCTCCAGGACGTGTCCCCTGGCCTGGGTTTGGATTCCATCCCCCTCCTGGGAAGTGCTCACTCCAGCTGTTCTGCTGAGCCTCTGCAGCAATCCCATCTCCCTCTCACTGCTCAGATGATTAATGGCAGGATTTGGTTGAAAACCTGGTGCTGTTATCCCAAATCTCCCTGACAAGAAACCTTATTCTGCTGTTTTGAGAGGAGACCTCACCTTGCTGCCCACGCCACTAATTGAGGAACTATCAGTTCCAATTTATTCCACTTGGCTACAAATTAGATTTCAGTGGCTACTTCCAAGCCAACGCTGGCTTTTCAACACCACCTTATCAAGCTGCATCCCTTGGCTGGTGCCACTTGTCAGCCCACATCTGTTCCTGGGGTATCAGAGGACAACAAAGCCAGAAACCCATCAGTCCCCAGTGAACAGCCCCCAGCACGTTTGGCTTTGCTTTTCTGGGCTTTGTCATTACTTTAATGAAGACAAGCAGGTGTTTCAAAGGCTCAGCCTGGCTGCCTGCATCCCTTCACCCTCCACTCAGAGCAGGAGGTCACAAACTGCCCCCAGGAACCCCAGCAGCACCAACTGCCTCTCCCAGGGCTGGGCTGCCCCGTGGGAGCATCCTGCAGCCCCCAACAGGCACCTCCACTGCCAGGTCCAACTGCTGCTCTGTGAGCACAGCCTGATTTAATTCCTATTAGAGTATAAAAATTAATAAAAGTAAAATGTCATGATCATCTCTCACTAATTATGCATCTAATGAATAATTAGCTGTGGACACATTTGACATTTTTGGTCATTAATCTGAGCCTTAAACAAAACTCTGTGACTGCAACTTGGTGCTGTGCAGCCCAGACCTGCAGCAGGGAGGCAGATGGGGAGCACCCAGTGGCCCCAGTGGCCCCAGTGGCCCCAGTCCCTTCTGCCAAGGGGCAGCTCCTCAGCCCAGCAGGGCCTGGCACAGCCTCTCCTGCTGGGTCTGTGCCTGTCACTGCCCTGTTGGTCAGTGGGAAAAGGAGGATTTAGGAAGAGAATTTCTGATTGCCATCTCTGTACCAAACCTGCATGTTTTCACACAACACTGTGAGAAATACTTCTTCCCAAATGTGCCATGGATTTTGTATAAACCAAGACTTAAAATTTCTGTTACAAGCTGTAATTTTTTAATTATAAAATCATTATACAAAAGGAGGAAGAAGACAGAACTCTGCATCTTATCTATGCATGCACATGTGTACACACATCTTTCTTTGCCTGGCTCAGGCTTTTACTGCCTCTCCTTCCCCTCCACCTCTAACATTTTGCCTGCAAGGTCTCAGGAAGGAAGGAAAACAAGAAAGGAACAAATCTCTCCTGGAGGGTAGAGATGAACTCTGAGGCAATCCAGCTCAAAGGGTGCAACACAGACCCACAGCTAATAAACAAAACATGTCTCATATTTAGAAAGAGGGGACACATAAAAAGGTCATGAAGGGCCAGGATCAGCACCAGACTGAGCACAGTGACACAGAAAGCAACAGATGTTTCCCTCCTAATTTCCTCCGTTAGGATCTTCTCCAGCCAGCACACATTGCTGCTTGCTAATGGAGCATTTGCATCTCCTTGCTGCACATCTTGTCAATAAGATCCCTGAGGTGGGCAGCAGGGACACAACACTCCTCCTGGGCAGCCTTTGCTTCTTGGTACAAACCCCAGCTTTTGGCACAGAGAAAGTAAAAACCTGGTTCCAAACTCACAAGTAATTCTGGCACAGCTCCATTGCCTTCTCCTGCAGAGTTGCCTTTCCTGACCAGGGACTCTGTAACCCCACAGTGAATCCCCATGTCCTTGCACTCACCCAAATGACTCTTCCCATTATGAACAGCACCAGGTCTCTGGGGATTTAAACTACAGGAGCAAGGCACAACAGACCCCAAACAACTGAGTGCTTCAGCTCCTGTCCTGCCACTCCTGGTGGTTTCTCTCTGAAGGAACACCCCAAACCAGTCCCCTACAGTAGACCCCTCACCCCTTCAGCTGCCACCCTGTACCTGGGCACAGCCCCCAGCTCCAGCCCGTGGGGAATCAGTGATGTGCAGAGCCAAGCTCAGCTCCCCTGCCCCTGCCCCAGCCAGCACAGGCACTGAGGGCTGCAGTGCTCCAGGCAGCCAAAGACTCAAGGGGAGCTGCTGCCTTGGAGAGGGTTTTTTTCCATCTTTCCAGCCTGTGAAATGTGCCCTGAGGCTGCACTGGTGGCTCTGGGACAGAACTGCTGAGCAGCACAGCCTGGGCTCCCTGCTGCCAGGATGCTGAGACAGGCCCTGCCCAAGCCAGACACACAACCTCAGCATGTGGCACAGCTGGAAGGTACCTCGAGGATCATCCAGTTCCAACCCCCCTGTGCCAGGGGCAGGGACAGCTCCCACCACACCAGAGTGCTCAGGTCCCTGCCCAGCCCAGCCCCGAACATCCCCAGGGCTCCTGTGCCACCAGCTCCACTGTCTCACCACCCTCACAGTAAAGAATTCCTTCTTATTGTCTAACCTAAATTCCCCCTCTTTCAATTTGTACCCATACACACATCCCTCCCCCCTGTGCTACAGCTTCATTATAATGCTCTTGCAAAGAATTTCAATTTATTCTGCCATGGGAACGAGCTCTGTAATGAAAAGGCTTTATTAAAATGGAATGTAAAACATGGTATTAATTAACAAGACTGTGCAGGTATGTTCATGAACATGGTTGAGCTCTGTGCATGTTGGAGGGAGCTGGATCAGGTCACCTGGCCAGGGCTGTGCTCCCCACCACAGCTCCTGAGGGATCCCACCCAGTGCCAGGCAGAATTATGGAGTGAGAATGAATGCAGGTCAACATCACACATAAAACCATCACACATAAAAACATGAGCTTACTCAGTCCCCCATCTGTCCTGTCTCACTGTTGTGGTGCCAGGGAACCCCACCCTGCCCCAGGGAGCCCCCCAGGGCACTGGGAGCCAGTGCTTCTCCTGAGCTCCAAGCAGCTAAATCTGGAATAAAATTTAAGATAAACTTACACTGGTTCTTAATACAATTATACAGAGCTCTCTGTTTGTTCTGCTGGCAGGAGCTCCGTGCAAACACACCCTCTGCACAGCACAGATGCAGCTGTTACACCCTGAGCCCTGGCACACAGCATGTGTTTATGGCCAGGCTATAAACCTCTGAAAAATAAGGTTTATAATAGAAATCCTGACACCATCTAAAATATAGCAGCACTACTGGATGCTGCTGTAATATGGCCCTAATTTATAAACCAGGGAGGAATCCTGTTCCATTTTGAACTTACAGACAGTAATCCAGAAAAAGGGTAAACCATGGGGAAAAATGGTGGTGTTGTCCATGAGCTATAGTGTCTAGTCCATCCAACAACTCAAAAATCAAATAGGATGCCACAATATTTGGGCCACACACCGAATCCTGGCCTGTCACAAAATAAAACCACACTGTATCCTAGGATGGGAATATATTTCATAAAGCCATGTGCCACTTTCCATGCCTCTGGGCAGTATTTTTCCAGTGAAAATTGGATATGAGAACAGTAGAAGGAAAGAAAAAAAATTACAAGTACGACCCAAACCCTCCAGTTTTGCTTGATACAATAAATGTTTTTGTAGGAGGGCCTCAGTGTACTCCTGTCTGAACTGAAAGAAGTGGCAAAGCAGCAGATTGCTCACTCACAGGAGACACAAGTTTATCCCTAAACCTTGGGAAGGAGCTCTCAGTTGCCCCAGGGCTCCAGCTCTGCACTAAAATGTGTTGGGAGGAGGTGACTCAGGGGCACCACTTTGGCACCTGCTTGGGATCTGTTCCTACACGGCTGGACCAGAAACTTGAGATGTTTCTGGTGGCTCTGAAACACTGAACAGAGGATTCAGCCTTGGAATTTGTTTGGAGAGGGACTCTGTGCCTGCCCTGGGACACCCTCCCAGAGTGGGGAGGGAGCAGCAGGACAAACACCTGCCCCACAAGGTGCCACTCACTTGAACCTTTGGGAACAGGGGCCAGGGACAATCTCACTCATCACTGTCCCTTGCTCCAAAGCCTGGAAAGAACTCTGTCCCTCCCTCCCTGTTCACCTGCACCAACTCATCCCAAATCCCAGGGTCGTGTCCCTGCTCACACCCTTCAGGGGCTGACAGCTGCCAGGCCTGTCCTGCAATCCCCACTGTGACCATCCCAGGCTCCTTCCCTACTTCTCCTAAACCTCCTGTTGCTGCTAGAGCTGTTTCCCAGCAGACTTGTTCTAACCCCAGCACACCCCACTCCTGTTGGCCACAGCACTGCCCCCCAGCCTGGCAGCTCTTCACCCACTGCAGGTCCAGCCCCTGCCCAGTGAGTCCTGCGCCCTCTGCTCTCCTCACTGACAAAACACAGGGTTGGGTTGTGGCAAAAGCCACCAGCAGCAGCCCCGAGCTGAGCTCCACACGGCTCTGCTCATCCCAAACCTGCCCCTGCAGGAGCTCCCTGGGCAGAGCCACGGTGGGGGCTGAGCTCTCCGGGAGCTGTTTGCAGGCTAATGAGGGCATCTGCAGGAGGAAGAGGCACTAAAACCCAAACTAGATGCAAAATAAATATCCCAGAGCTGGATTTCTTAAGAAAGATTCTGCTGAGCTATGGTTCCACATCAAATTTTTATTGAATACATTTTCTTCTGAGAATTTGTGCACTAAAACCAGGCAGAATCATATGAGAGGAGTATAAATTTCACACAGTTTTCACTGCAAACATCCTTCAAAAGAAAAACCAAAAGCACTTTTTAGTCCAGCCCACTGCACCTTGCTGGGACCTGGAGCTCACCCTGGCAGCACTGGGAGCTCTGGGGATGGATGCTCTGCCTGAGGGGGACACCTCCCCCCTGTGCCCTGCCTGGAGACAGTGCCCAGGTCTGCCCCACGTGGAGGAGAGCTGTGAAGGTGGCATAAAGCTACTGATGCTCTGAGTCAAGGCTGTGAATTCACACGATTCCAGCCAACCATTGTTAGAACCCAAACACAGCCCCCCTGCCAAGGGCAGAGCTGCCCTCCACAACTCACCTGGTCACAGGATTTTCTGCACCTGTACCCAGCAGCTCTAACTCCTTCCCCCTGACAACCACAAAGGGAGCTCAGAAAAACCCATTTTTTTTCCTCAGAGGTCTCTGGATTTGTTTCCCTAAACTCTGAAGAAGCCTGCAATGGAGTCCCTCCCAGCACAGGAGCAGCTGCACTGCCCCAGGTGCTCCCATGGCTGCTCCTCCCAGGGTGTTCAGTTCCCTGGACTCCTGAGGAGGAAATTGCACTGAAGAAAGGTCAATAAATGGCAGAGAGGAGATGACATCCCATAACAGCTACAATTACTGTTCACCAGAGTGCTGCACTGCACAGGCAGCAGGTTCTAGGACACATGGGATGTATTTGTCCATGGAAAGAGGACAAGGCCACATCACTCAGAGCCACCCCCATGACATGAGTGTCACAGAACACACAGACACATCTCCTGACCTGGGAAGATGCTGCATTAATTTTCTTTCTGCATATTTTTGTGATGGATTCCATGTTCAATAAACCCAAAGGAACAACAGCATTTGAGGCTGGAGCCAGTGCCAAGTGCTGCAGGAGGAGCCAGGGCTGGGTCTGCACCTCGCTCAGGCCAGGGGCTGGTGTCCATCCCCCACTGCAGGCTGAGGAGGGCATTGATCTTCTACAGAGATTCCTTTTCCTACAAAGTTTTACACTGTGCACATAAGGCAAATTCCCAGCAGGACAGGTGCAGAAAATGCAAAAGCATGAGATAAGCAAAACTTGACTGTTTCAGAAAGGCAAAGGCTCCCCAAAGCATTAAATATCTGTATGGGGACACCATAAAACCTGGCAATGACAGTGCTTCTGTGCTGAGCAACAGGGGCTGAACCAAGTTGACAAGGTCCTTGCAGACCAGACCACTCCAGACACCAGTGCTGCCTCTTAAAACCAGCAAAATCCCTTCAGAGAGTGGCTCAGGCGTAGGTTATAGAGAGGAATGAACACCAGTGCTCTGTGTTTGGAAATAAAGGCTGTGATTACAGACCCACTGATGGCAGCTCTTGAAGAGTGCCAGGAACAAAGATAAATGGAGCCCAGTGAAAGCCCTGGCAGCCTCCTCTGCCCCTTGTCCAGCAGAAAGCACCCAAGTGAACTACAGGTGGTGAGTGCCACGAGTGCCCAGCAAAGGGCAGGGGGAGCAGGAGAGGGTGTGCCAGTGTCTGTGTGTGTGCCAGTGGGTGTGCCAGTGTCTGTGTCTGTGCCAGTGGGTGTGCCAGTGTCTGTGCCAGTGTCTGTGCCAGTGTGTGTGCCAGGACAGCTCCAGGAGCTGTGGGGTGACTGGAACAGCCCCTCCATCCTGCCCCATGACAATGGGGACAATCCAAAGGCACAACAGACCTGTTGTGTCCCGGTGACATCATCAGGAATCTTTCCTGGGAAGAGGCCACCCCCTTTCCCAGTGAGTGCTGATCAAACCTCCCCCTGCCCTGCTCTGTCCTGCTCCCTGTGCTGCCAGTGGCCCAAGCCTGTGTGACACATGGCTCCTGGCAGAGCTGACACTTGACAAAACAAATGTACAATGAGACAAATGGGGCATTTTTTCCTTGACACATAGAGTGATCCCCTGATGCCTGTTGAGCAGCAAAACCCATTTAGGTCGGGCCATTCTCCCCTGGCTTTTGCCCCTTCCCCAAAATGCTGCAGAAATGTGGGGGCTGGTCCCCCCCCCCCCCCGGGGCCA
>VXBA01000008.1:155906-182561 GCA_013399895.1 Serilophus lunatus
CCCCCCCCCCAGGGCTCAGAGCAGCTGGTTGGGCAGCCCCTGACCCCGGGGCTGGTTTTAATAACCTTTACTGCCCTTCATTAGGGGCAGTGCACTGTGCATCCACGTGTGTGACAGCCCCTTGGCCCGACCCCAGACACCACCATGGGGGTGGCCAGTGAGAGGGACAGAGAAGCCTCATCCCAATGAGACAGGCTGGGTCAGAAAAGGTGTCACAGCTTCACTGACCAGGGGCAGGGCAGGTGGCAGGGACAGCTGATGCAGCCAGCTGATGGGAGGGAAGTACAGAGAGACTCCTTCAGAAATTTAAGGTTATCTTGAGAATAAAAGCAACCAGAGTAATAAGTGAGACACTCACAAAGGCAGAGGGCAGCGAGAAGACCATTCAAACCTGCAGGCACCCGGGACGTGATTTATCCAAAACACTTAAAAAACTGTGCCTTAACAGATAAAATACAGCAGGTAATCCACTGCAGGCCAGAACACTGCATATTAAAGGAAAAAATGTCCTGTATTAGAGAGACTTCAGCCTTGGCAGCATCTGCTGCGAGTCCTCTGCTGCCCACGCCAGAACGAGCTCGAGCCTCTAAACTCAAATTGTAATTTGCTTCACTCCAGAATTCCCAGCTCAAGCCCCAATTACAGCTCTCTGCTGAGGGTGGGACTCCAGCCAAGGGGGTAATGCATTCACTGACACTTGCAGACCTAATAATTGAGCAGGGAGGATGTGGGTGAGCTCAGCAGAATCCCTGCCCTGCTCCTGCAGGGCTCCGTGTCCTACACCAGGGAAGGGCCTCACCACTGCAAGGTGCATCATTTAATAAACCATTAACTCAAACCTGAGGTGAAGGAAATTCAGCGTATTATAGATTTAAAAATAGCATTAGAATTCAATTTAAGTGTCACCAAAAGCCTAATCCTCAGTATACAGAGCACATTAACAAGTGTCTTGGAGCCTTGTTTGATGTAATGCCCAGCTGAGCTGTGGTCCCTGCAGAGGTGTCCCCATGACAGGGGCACTGTCCCCAGCAGGAGCAGGGCTGCAGGCAGGACAGTGCTGCTTTCTGGGGCCCTGCAGGGAGAGCAGGGGGTGGGCACTGGAGCACCAGTGATCCTGTTCCCAGTCATGGCCCTGGGGGGGGGGCCCTGCTGGGATGTTCTGCTGCTGCTCCCCAGGGACAGCCCTGCACTGTGGGGCACCAGGAGCTGCTCTGGGGCTGCCCATGCCACGGCCACCCCCCCCCAAGGCATGGAGCTGCTGCCTTCCCTGCCCAGCCCAGGCACCCAGGGCACACAGGGCACCACTTCCACAAAGAGCTGAAAGCACAAAACTTGCTCTCCCCTCCTGTGGGGGTCAGCCACGTTTTGGCCCTTTCTGCACCACCCCTGTCAGAACTCCTCCCAGCACTGGGGAAGGTGCATCTCTTCTATAAATGACAACAGATTATTTAAGCAACAACTAAAGCACTCTGGCTGCTTTTTGGGTTGCACACATTAATGTCAGTCTCCTCATATATCTGGGATTTTCTTTAAAATGCTGGAGAGTGATACAAAAATAGCAGCCTGCTCATCTAAAATAAAGTTATGGATTTGAAAGGGTTGGAAATTGTTTTTTAATCACAGGCGTCTTTCCCCTGGAATATAATCTGCCCTCTCCACAGTCTGCTCCTCTGCCCAATTTCTCAGGAAAATGCAGCAAGTGTGTTAATAAATAATTTATAAAAACATTACAAAAGATAAAGCACTCCTGCTAAAATGTTTCCAGCCTTTGACACATCAGTTCATTTGTAATCCTCTCTGCCTCCCCTTTTTAACAGCAGCAGAGGGTTGGTGCTGCCCAGCTCACAGCCCCACTTCACCCCCTGCACAGGTCCAACCATCTCCACCCAGCCCCAGCCACAGCTCAGTGTCACCTGCCAGACACGTGTGTCACAGAAAACGTTTTTCAGGAAAGCAGCATCCTGATTTATTTCCACAATCTCCTGTGCAAAGACAGCTGCAAATGCCAACAAAAAATCTGTGCCTCTTCCAACAGCACATGGGCTGTGCTCTGTGTGACACCCCAGAGGGCTCTTCTGGAGGATGGTGCACAGGACCATTTGCTCCTAGGAAGGGGATGGTTGGGAGGACAGGAGCTTCTCCTGCATGGTTTCTCTGAAATCCACTTTCAGGAATCAGTATGTTAGCCATGGGACAAAAACCCCAAATAATAAAATAATGAAAGCAGACAATTATTAAGAAAGAATTCACAGAACCCTTGGGATTTCAGCTGGACTGAGCAATAGTTTTTGCTCAGCTTCACCGATTCCAGGAGTATTTCAGGTCTTTAATGATCCCTGAAAAATGTGGCACAAGTCTTGAAATGTGGCTGTTCTGGTGGCTGAAGGCAGCAGAGACACAGCACTGGGCACAGTGCCTTCAGAAGAGCTGGTGAGAAGATGAAGGGAGGGAAAGAAGAGCATCCTCACAAAGGTCAAACTGAAGGCATGAAAAGCATGAAAAGGGTTTCCACAACTTCCTCATCCTCTGAAAATGCTTTTGCTTTGTGGAGCCCAACGATGGCACAAGGGACTGACTGCTGCACCCTGCCAACATCTGGTACCAAAAGCACTTGTGCTGCTGCAGCTCAGAGCTAACCAAGGCAAAGGACAACCCTGCCCTCCTGGCAGTGCCATGTGCTGCCCCACACTCACTGGCACTGGGGCACTGGGAACAGGAACCCAGGGCAGGTGAAGCAGGGCTGCTGCACAGCTCTGCTCTGTGAACACCCCCTGCACCCCTGGCACCCTCAGCACATGGGGCCCATGCTCTGCTGGACCTCTGGGAACAATTTCATCCTGCAGGAGAAAGCCCATTTGGGGAAAAGGTGCCAGGGAAGCAGCAATTTGATACTGCCAGCAGCAAAACCACACGGGCTCGTTGTGCCAAGCCCTCACTCTCACCCCACCCCAAACACACAGGACCCATCTGGGTGCCCATGGGCAGTGCAGCATCTCAGTGGTCATTGCCCAGCCTCTTCTCCTTCACCCAAGTGAAACACAAAAACCCATCACCAGGCAAAAGTCTTGAGAATTTTGATGAGATTGTAATGTTTCCAATTTATGTTGAAGGAGCCCCAGACCCTGGAGCTGTGTTGCTGCTCCAGCCAGGGCTGTGGGAGGTGCTGCTGACACAGCACAGACAAGCAGCCAGAGAGGGAAATGCTGCTCTGTCCAGGGGCTACCAAAAAGAAATGAGAGGAGTTTCCTCTTGTTTAGGACATAATGGAAAGTTTGAGGCAAGAAAATGCAGAATGAACACCAAATTTCTGCAGGACACTGGCAGATGTCATGAAAAGTGTTTTAACTGAGTTTCAGGTCTTGATACTTCCTGCCCATTTCAGACAAGATGCACCCTAGGAAGGGAACACTCAGGGAGAATCGAGCATCAGTGCAGACACTCACAGTGACAAACAGCTGAACATTCAAGTGTGTCAGAAGGAAGAATCCAGGAAAAAACAGCTTAAAGTGAAAATATTGCAAAAACCTCTGACATCCTGTCAGTGCTTGTGGATACTCTGCAAGGCACAGGGGGTGCACACAGAACCACAGGAACAGCAGTGAGAGACCACCACTCAAATACTGCCCAACACCAGTGTTCCCCTCAGCATCTCCCCCTTGCCAGGACAGACCCCCCCCCCGGACATCATCCCTGGCAGGGCTGCTCATGCCCCTGACCTTGCCCTGCCACTTCCTACCCCCCAGGAAAGCATCCCACAGCTGCCATGGCTGCTGGGAGCTCCCTGTGAATAAAGATGGGATGCAGTTTCCCCCTGGCTCCCAGAGACCTGGATTATCACATTTCAGCAATGACTGTGGACACTGGATTTACAGCAGGGCTCTGATGTCTCCTTGTGCCCACCCAGCTCAGCCCCCCTGGCTCACTCAGCAGGACAGTGCCACTGACACTCCTCTGCACCAACTCTGAATTATTCAAGGAGCAGTTAATGCACAGACCACATGAAACAGCTCTCTGCTGACACACTGCTCTCCAAGGCTTATTACTCTTAATTTGTTCGACTGGCTGAGATATCTGAATTCACAATAAGTTTTTAGCATGATCCTGTAGCACAGTTTATGCCCTTCTTGATTAACAAAAAGGGTTTTCAATAATGTATTCCTTCCCATCCCTGCAACACCTGAGCACCAGCACAAAAGAAGACATCAGCACCTGCTTGAAGGCAGGATGGAACACAGTGAACTGCCCACCAAGCTCAACATCTCCAGCTGCACAGCACAGGCTTGGGAGTGAGCAAGGGACACATGGCTGTGGATGGGGAAAGGCAGAGCCTGTCCCAGCCCTGGCACCCAGCAGCCTGGAAGCCAGGCAGCCACAACAACTTTACATTCCTGGGGAGCCAATTTCCAACACACAGAAGGGGATGCTGCAGTTTGCTGCTCAGCTGTGCCAAGAGTGAAAACCCTCTGTGTCTGAGAATCCACATTTTCCCTGCATTAGGCAGCATGAGTACAAACAGGGGCTTCTCTTCTTTTTCCATTGACACAAAACCTGGTGCTATGCTGAAGATCCAACAGGCACAGCCTGGGTCCTGCTGGGGACAGGGCAATGCACCGAGGGCTGTGGCTCTGCTGAAGCCTCTGCAGAAGGCTGGGACCTGTCCTTGCCCACACCTGTGTCAGCAGTGCTGCCTTGTGCACAGCCAGGCTCCTGCATCTTCTTAAAGGTTATCAGGTAATGCAAAACAATGAAAACCAAATTACAACACCTATTGCAAATATTCAATGTCTTTGGGGTAAGGCAGCATTTAAAATCCATTATCAAAAAAGCTTGAAGTATCTCAAAAATATGAAAGCCCTTCAGAAGAGAGAGGAGCAGGAGGAGGAGGCCCCAGCCATGGTGCCCATGCAGCAGACCTGCCATCACCACAGTCTCTGCTGACAGCAGGGGAACTTCCAGGACAGATACAGAAACTGGCATTGTGTGGCTCCAGCTGACTGGTTCTCCCTTCTGATTCCTCTCCCCAGTCTGCAGGGAGCAGGCACATCATGTCAGTCATAAATGACAACACAAAGTTGTTTAAGGAACAGATCAGACACTGCCCTATAATTAATGGCTATGGCTCAGTGTAAATGCATGAGAGAGTGAGTCCCTGGGGAGGGTTTGAGTCCTGGCCTTTACACTGAAAATGTGAGGCAGAAAAGAGCAAGAACAATTGCATGGGGATTTTTAATCAATACCTAACCTGAGAATAGGATTTGGAGGAAGATCATCCCATAAAACACAGGCAGCATCACAGCCTAATTGCACTTACTCCCCACTGATGAGGGACTTGCCAGCAGAGTACTCCATGGCCCAGGAAGGTGCTGCATGTCTCTGAAGAAGGGCAAGTCACCCATGTGCCTCTGTGGGCTAAAAGGCCAAGCATGCTGCTGAGGGTCAGTGTTAAACATTGCCCTTGCTGTACCCAGTTGGGAATATCCACCTCAGTTACTGGGGGTGTTGAAGTGGAAGCCTCTGAAGCAGATACTCAACCCACCTCCCTCTGTGCTCTCCTCTCCCCTGAATTCACAGTGGAGCTGAACACAAACCCTGTGCAGAGGATGGGAAAGCATCAATCTGTTCTTGGCCAGCTCCCTTCTCCAGGCTGAATAACCTTGAGCTCATGACTGAAGGATCCCCATTTATGCCTGGGAGATGCTGTCATGAATCACAGACCCCTCTTCCTCCCATAGTGAAGGCTCAGTGTGTCCTTGTGGAGGAATTCCAGTCCACCAAAGGCACAGTGAGATGTCCTGCAGTGCCTGTTAGAAAGGGGCTTCTAAGAAACCTTCTTCCCATCCACTTCTCTTGATCCAAAATGATTTCCAGAGCAAAGGAGGTGACTGAACATCCACCCCCCCTGTGAGTGTGAAGGGGCCAGACCCCAGGGTACAGCCCAGAGGTCCCACAGTGCTCAGGGCAGCCCCTGAGATGCTGGCTGACAAACACAGCAGGCCAAGGCCAGCAGCACTTCTAGGGAGAACACCACAAAAAGAAACAGAAGTACAAAGCTCACAGCTGAAGAGAAGGGGTGACCTAAGGAGACAGGACTTCTTGTGGGGTACAAGCACAGCCTGGCCAGAGAGCAAGATCAGTTTGGCAACTCTGTGCTGCAGAGGAGCCACAGCTCTGGCAGCCAAGTGCCTCCCCTTCCTTGCATGCAGCATTCAGATGCCATGGCTGCAGATGGAGCTGAGAGCAGAGAGAACAGGGCAGTGATATTTGGTGCATGTTCCCTTCCATGACATGCTTGGGGCAGGCATCCTCCTCTGTGGGCTGTGAGGCACCTTTCCTGCCCCAAGGAAAACAGCAGTGTCTTCATGTTTAACATGAAAGTGCAATTGCAAAATCAGAGGGAAAAAGGGATTATTTTCCATTTGCTTCTAGAAACAGATGCCCCTTCCCTCAGACCTGTTAGCTCTCAGGACAGTGGGAGTTCAATCTGTAGAACAATGTGATTATAATATGTGCCAAATGCAGTTTTCTAACAAAACAAATTGCTTCCCCCACGTATGCCATGGTAACCAGCCACGAGCAGGGCCAGCTCCTCAAGGACTGGGTCAGCAAACAGCACCCAGGCAAACTCCCCCATGTGCCTCTGAGCACACCCTGCAGCCCCGGGGAAGCTGCCCAAACCATGGAGCAAAACTCAGCCTGACTCCTCCTGGAGCTTTGCTGTCCCCACAACAGCCAGAAGAAGAAGCACTGAGTGCCTGCCCCAGGACTCACTGCTCACTGGAGGACAGCAGCCCCACATGCAAACACAGCCCCAGGGCTGGTCTCTCTTCCATGCCAAGGCATGCTGTGCAGCCCCAGGCTTCCCCAGCTTCTGCCTCGCTCCAGAGTGGAGTAACACAACCAAAAGCCTCCAGAAAGTCTCACCCGAGCCAACTCCATGTTCAGGGCATGTCTGACCTGGCAGCAGGAGAAAACACCCCCTCCTCTGAGCAGAGACACACAGCTCAGGTGCCCCATTCCCCCTCCAGACAAACCAACCCCCCAGCAGTGACACAAGGGATGCAGAACCCGGGGCAGCAGCTGAATGTGCTCACACAGGCTCCACAAGGTGACCCTGGAGAGAGGAACTTGTCTTTCTCCTACCTGTAGAAGCCAGTAGCACCTTCTGTGAAACGTGGGGATGATGGAGGAGTGGACGTAGCAGCCATACAGGCACTGGGGAACAAAGAGAGAGAGAGCAGAGCTGGGTTAGTGCAGGAACCATTGCCTGGGAGGGAGGGAGGGACACCCCTCTGGGGCTGGGGTGGCAGCACACAGCCCGAGGTTGTGGCACCCCAACATGAGTTGTGACCATTGGCACAGGGAACAGACCCCCCCCAGGCTGCCCTGCAGAGCTCAGCACCCTGACACCACCCCAGCTGCTCGGGGGCTGCGTGGCAACTTCTGCTCCAACCTGCTTTTACCTTTCTTAACAAAAAACAACACCTACCATCTCTTTTCCCATGGCTTACCTCCTGGGTGTTTCAACTGAAAGTGTTGTGATTGTGCACTGAGAAACTTGCTGTCAGATATTTTAGAGAGCAAAATGCCAAAACTCAGTTTGTTTCTTTTCTGCCTTTTTTTTGTTTTTTTAATAAACTCTGCTTCTCTGATTCAGCAAGGCCAGGGAATTCTTTCTGCATGAAAAAAAATCAAATTTCCAGTCCATTAAGAATTTTTGGTTGGAAACCAAGCCCAGTGCAAGCCAGACACACAACACTGGCCTTCATTTCAAAGACCCCCAGCACAGGAGGCTGTGGCAACATCCCCTCTCCAGGATCACCACTCCCAAGGTCAGCCTGAATCAAACAGGATTTGAGGACTGCTGGCTGCTATCACCAAATTATTTTTAAAACAGAAATGACAGAGATTAATAATACTTTTAAATGTATCAAGGGTACATTCCACACACAGAAATGCAGAGGGGCAAAACAGAAGAGGGGAAAAAAGGCACACAGAAAACAATCCAAGGAAAAGCTTAACATTGCAACCCCTCCCCTCGGATGGGGAACAGCTGCCACCTCTGTGTGGATAGTCCCTGGCAGTGGCTCCTGACACACAGCACTGGGGGCTGCACAAAAAGGGCTGTCCTGTCCTTTCTGCTGACTCAGAGCTGCTTCCCTCACTTGGCAAAAGCAGTTTGGGAGCTGCAGCATCTCCCAGTGAGGGTGGGGAGCTGGTCTGGAGCAGCTGGAGTGGCCTTCACAGAGTCAGAGACACCCACAGCACCTTGTGCAATAGATAACACACACATCCCAGCACCCCCTGGCTGCACCAGCCTGACCTGCTGCAGAGTCACCCAAAACTCTGCCCAGACTGAAAGGAAACCCAAGACAAGCAGCAGTGAGCACTGCCCTCCCCCTCCAGAGCTGGCCATCAGGAAGCACACAGAAGCCTCCCACCTCCATGGAATGTTCAGCAAACTGCTACAAAAAATCCTCAGGATTCACAGAATTCACAAAGCACCCAAAACTCAGAAGAGATTGCTTACATTTATTTTTTTTTCTCTATGATGGCAGGACATGGGAATGTGGCTCTGGATTGATGCTCAGAGGCAGCTGGGCTGAAGGAGCTCCTGATCTCAGGGAGATGGCAGGGGCTGTCCCCCCCAAGGAACAGCACAGCCCTGGGAGTGCACAGGGAGTGCAGGCAGAGGGAGTGATGGCAGCAATAAAAACGACGTCAATTTTAGGATAAAAAGGCATAAAAAACCCCTTTAGGGTATAAATAGGAAACTAGGAAGTCTGTGTGTCATTGTTTGGGAAGATTTTCAAGGTTAATGAGTTAAGAGCTGTGGATGACACACAGGCTGCAGCCTGGCTGGAGCACACAGGGAACCAGGGCAGGAGTAATGCCTGGAGCTACAGCTCTCTTAAAAATGAATTCTTGCTCAGAACAGGCAGAGGGGGGGTTCATTAGCTGGGTTTTCTTTTATTTTCTTATTTATTTTTCGTGGGGAGGTAGGAGCTGTGGATGCCTGTGTGTCTGTGGAGATGTTAATGCCAGGCTGGGCTCTCAGCCAAGGCATTAAGTGAGATCCAATTCCTGAAACCAGCTTTAATCAGCAGATTTTTAAGGTTAGAACGACTCTCTCCTCTGCAAGGCTTGCCAAGGTTAATTCTGGCCTGAGCAGGCCGAATTAATGGGCTGGACAGGGGAGAACATTTTTTTTTTCATGATTCTCTTTTAAGTTTACAAAACCTCCAGGAGAAGAGAAAAGGAAATGCCACCTCAGCAGCTCAGGGACTGCTGTGCAGAGAGCAGAGCCTGGGATGTGAGCAGCTCCTGGGGGACCAGCACCAGGCTGAGCCCAAGGAGCCCTGAGCAGCACCAGCCAAGGGTGCCCATGGCAGGGCTGGCTCCTGGCAGCTCCTGGGAGTGTGTCCCCCCCTGCAGATGGTCCCTGAGCACAGACCTCACACCCTGGGTGTGCCACCCACACCTGCCCACGGGCACTTCTGGCCCAGCCCTCGTGATGCTGCAGCTCATCCCTCCACATCTGGAGGGGAAACTAAAGAGAAGAGGCCTGACCTGGGCAGGGGGAGGATGTGCAGTCACAGCTGCCCACCCCTCCCTCCATGCAGTGCATATCTGGCACTGCCAAACTTCTGAAAACTGGAGGAGGGGGGGAATAAAAAAAATCAAATTATTGGTGGGGTTTTTTTTATCCTGAGCTCTTTAAAGTGATTGTAGCTTATTTAAAAATAATACAATAATGCTGAGGTGCTTTTCCTTAACAAGCACACCTTGGGAATGGAAACGGGAAAGGAGGAGAATCAAAAATTCAAGATAGAGTTGGACAGGCTTTGAAATTCTCCTCCCCGGTGAGTTCCACTAGTGGATATTTAAAAAAACCCTAAAAACTGCCTAGATTTTGTTCAGACTTTCACACTGAATTCCCAATTCCCTTAATAAGAAGCTAAATCAATCTTTAGAGAACAAACCATGTAAGACCTGTGGGTGTAAATTATTAAAATGTACTCGAGTAATTTTCTGGTGTAAGGCTTCAACTTGCAGCACCCTGGCAGCCTGGGGACACCCCAGCAGGAGCTGGACCTGCATTTTCTGCAGCCCAGGCCTGTCAAAGTGTCTGACCCTGGGCTGGGCAGGGAATCAGCCACACATGGAACCTGCACCCTGACCTCCTGGCAGCACATCCAACCCTGAGCAGAGAAGGCAATGCCACACAGGCACAGAAATGAGAATCTTGGGCTTGCTGGAGCAGCCAGAATTACACATGCAGTTTGATAAACAGGGGTTTGGATATCTGCCATCTCCTCACACCTTTCTGCCCCGAGTGGACACTGCTCCCAAAAAAGGTTTTGCTGCTTCCATGATACACAGACTATGTATGTCCTTATCATGATACACAGAATAATTCTGTGATTTTATCAGACCTTTTCATTATCTGTTCTTAGAGATACCACTGCTGTCCCATTCTTTCATCAACCTTTCCACATCCCAGCAGAGATATCTGCTCTTCCCCAACCTGATTCCTGTGGATTTCACACAACCCACAATCAGAGGAATCAGCAGGCTGCCCCCAGAGCCCTTGTTTTGAATTAGGAAGTGTCATAACACAGGCAGGTATCCAGAATTTCCCATTACTGCTGCAAATATTCAACTAAGATGCTGCTAAGCATGCTTTCTCACTCCTCATCTTAGTGAGACACAGCTATTAGACAGCTCTGGATTTTCCTCTGACGTTCATAAATAGGAGCTTTGATTCAGCAAAGCACAAAACCATGTGCTCAGATGTGAGCCTGGGCTAAGCTGTGCTGCTGGCAAGGTTTGCCTTTATTGAAGTCAGGAGAGCTCCAGTGACTGCTCAGGGTTTGCCAGGCTGGGCAAGGAGTCCCTGGTACCAACAGCTGACTGCCAAGACATCCTTAACATTCCCAAAGCCCGGGGCTCCTGACCCTTCCCTTGCCATCTGCAGCACTGGGGCACAGCCCTGGGCACCCAGCCTGGGGCACAGCTTCGGGGTTAATGCTGTCAGCTCTTCCTGGCACGTTCTGAGCCCCCAGTGCCACCAGCAGCTGTGCCCAGGTACCAGCTCCTGGGCTGAGCCCAGGGCTCCCCCTGGGATGTCTGAGCAAGGGGAGGGCACAGAATCTTGCTAACAAATATTGTTCTGCTCACCTCAGGACTCATTAGAAAATAATTTCTGAAATCTTCAGTATAATGAAATATGCAAATGTTTAATGGTCCTTCCTCAAGCCCTGTTTTCCCTCCGTGGGGCTCTGATGTCCCTGATAAGGCTGCAATGTTTTAATTCTCATTGATACAGATGAACCCTCCACTCACCTGGGGTCTGCAGCTTCCCTGGGCAGCAGCACCCCCTGCCCAGCCCTGCAGGGGCACTGGCACACAGCCCCCCCTCCCCCTGCAGTGCCTGTCCCTTCAGAAAGGCATATTAATTCATTAATTAGGGGATACTTTAATCTCAGTCTGATTTTACCTCCGGGGAAGCTCTGTCCCGAGGCTGCCAGGAGCTCAGGCCCTCCAGATGCAGCAGTGTGATTTGTATTCAAAGCTGCAGGTCTATCTGTCAACATGTTTGTCTCCCCTCTCTGCCAGCTCTTATTTATAATCCCATTCAGATTAATGAATGACAGTGGTTCTTATCACAAGAAATTTGATTAATCAATTTAAGTGCTTAATCACCCTGGCCTGGGTGAGAAGTGTACTGGAGAGGGGCAGAGTTGTGAGATGGAGGAGGAAAACACCATCCCTTTCCCAGGGGAACACCTCGGGTCAGAAGCAGGCACCAGAGCCTTGATGGGATCAGGAGCTTTCCAAGAGCTCAGTGTTTCCTCAGGGCCTGCAGTCATGGCCAATTAGTCATGAAACATCCTCTTCATCCAGCCTCCTAATGTGAGCTCAGCAGCCAGGCCATGTCACTGCACCTGAACCCCACCCTGGCAATCCTCTCCCAGGGTGAGGACCAGGGCAACCCCACTGGGCACCCTGCTCCATCCCAGCAGCCCTGCCCATCACCTGTCCCAGGGCTGGCTCTGACACCAGTTTGAGCACTCCAGAGAAACCTCCAGGATCTGGGGGCCTGGGAGGTGTTTCAGGTGACAGGCAGGAGCAAGGCTGAGCAGGGATCCCTGGCTGCCAGCATTGCTCTGAAGCTGCCCCCGTTGATGCTCTGAGTGACCTGATAAAACCCTGTGGCCTGACTGGGGTGTGGAAGCACAGTCCTGAGCCCCATCCCCTGCTCCTGCAGCCACCACCACCCTGGAAATCCTCTGCAAGGATGGGCACAGCTGAGCCAGGATGCAGAACTGCTGGGCAACAGCCTGGGCAGGGGCTCAAATGTCATGGAATTGCTATTTCACCTTCTTTTCAAGACTGAAATGGTGAGATGCCACCCTTGGAGAGCAGTCCCCTCTTACAAAATCCAGACTCACACACAGCACCTTCATTTTCTGAAATGTTCTTTGGCTGAATTCAGCTGGAAGCAGGTCAGTGCTCTCATGGCAACTCACAGTGGCAGAGGTTCCTGGTGCTAGACAGAGCACAGGAAGATTCACAGTGACTCACATCCATTCAGTCTGTCTCACTTTTGTAAGGGGAAGTTTTCCAGCGTTTGGGAGACACTTTTTCAATGCCAAGAGAAAATCCTTTGCTGAGGCTGACAGTACTCTGAGTCTTTCTTGAGGTGGCTACAGCACAGAATTGAAAAGCAAGATTTTCTCAGTTGCTGAAACCAAGTTCAAGATTCAAGGAAAAGCAAACAAAAAATAAAAATTCTGGGCTCTTTGCTCCCCAAACCTCCACTGACACCAAACACTGCCACTAGAAATGAGTCCCAGGCAAGCAGAGATCTGTTCCCTCAGCTGCACAATCCATCATTTCCATCCAGCACGTTGTAGGTTTACAAATCACAGGGAATTCACTGAGGGGCTTTCACATGGAAAAGTGGCCAATAAATCATCACAACACCAAAGCCACTCGTGTCACACACAACTTCATTTTCATGCCAAATTTCGTAACTGGTAACTGTAGAAAAACACAAAACCAACAAAAAAATCCCAATCTGAGTAGTCTTCAAAAATAATGATGTGGTATTAAGGCTGGGCATTAATTTAATTATTCACCTATTCCTTCTTCCCTAATTCCACACTGAACCTGGAGGGAAGGAGCTTGGCCCCCACTGAGCCAAGAGCTTTTGAAAAGAACTGATTTTATTTGCATTAAGCTCAGGGGCCTGAAGGACAGGGACAGTCCCTCTGGAACTCCTGTGACACCTCCTCAAACTTTTGATAAATCCTTCTCTGAAATGGCAATTAACACCTTTTGCAGGTCACCCCACAAGATTAATTTTCCAAGCATACATTAATGAAAACGCAGGCAGAAGGGTTTAGAAAATATTTTCTCTATTAATCTCCAGCAGCAGAGGGTGGTTAATGGCCACATGAAGGTGAGAGCAGACAGGGAGAAGGACAGGTCACCCTCCCAGGCACCACGAGGCCACAGCTCTGCCCAGAACCTGTCCAGCCATGTCCCCAGTGCACCTCAAACTGCACAGAAAAAGGACTCAGGTTGCCCCAAAATGCTGCCTGGGTCCTGCCCACCTGCCAGTGGGCAGCTCAGGGGAGGGAGCTGCCCCAGGAACTGCAGCCCAGCCAGAAGGTTCTGAGCTCCCCAGCAGCAGCTCAGACACATTGAAAACCCCCCCAGACCCCCCAAATCCCTCAGCAGCAGATGCTTCTTCCATTGGAAGTTTACCCTTGGGACTGAGAGGCTCCTTTTGCAGAGAATTTGTCCCTGCCATGCACAAATCTCAAATGGATATTGAACTGAACAAGATGAAGAGTTTCAGACCCACAAAAGAGGATCCTGCAGAGCAAATGTGGCCCTGGAAGGAGCCCGTGGTCACTGCAGAGCCCATGGCACTGGCTCTGGAAGGAGGATGGAGAGCACCCCCCTTCCTCAAACAGGACTTTGGGACCCCCAGAACCCCTGCATTCCCCAAATTAACAGTGCTCAGTGTGAAGGAGGTCACCTCACCACAGCAGCTTCTGCTTCACACAATGACACCACCACTGCTCCATTTCAAGGCTCTCCTGCAAGTTCAGTTTGAATAAAAAGGTGATTCTCTAATGAAGGAAAGGAGAAGGAGGGAGCTGGTCCAGGGCTGGATCTGACTGTGGCTGTCACACCAGCTCATCTCTCCCTTGCAGAGCAGGAGAGGCCTAAGAAATATAAAGTTTAACACGACCCTTTTTAATGATATTTTCACTTCAACCCAACTGTAAAATTAACTGAGAACTTTTCTTTTATGCTGATCATCAACTAAGGAGGTTTCCCACTTGAGATCTGTTACATTAAAGGGGACTGAGATTGCCTGTACCAATTACCTTACTCTGAGTGGAGAGACTTCCCATGAAACGTTGAAACTGCTTTGTGACTCAAGGAGAGGATGGCCAGACCCTGAGTGGGGAGGTCTCTGGTCCTCAGGTGCTGCCCACACTGACCTGCCCTCGTGCCAAGGGAGCTGCCACAGGCTCAGCACACAGCAAGGTCCCACACCCCCTCTGGTGGACCACAGGTCTTATTTTCTGCCACTGAAACCACCTTCTTCAGGTTCTTCTGCTGAAAGCAAAGGCAGGAACACCCAGCTGGAGCTCCAGGACTTGCTGTCAGCAAATACATCTGCAGGGAGTGCAGCCCAAAGCTAATAATGAGCTCAGAGGAACCAGCCCCAGCATCATGCACACACAGACACAGAACTAAGGAAAAAACTGGTGAAGCAGGAAAGCACCAAGAGCAGCAGCAAGTGGGAGGATGCAGAGCCCAGAGCCAGACTGGCAGCTCCAGCAGCAGGGAGCAGAACACAGCCCCTAAGAACTGACCCACTTCTCTTTTGCTGTGGAGCCTGATGGAGTTTGGGGCTGCTCCAGGTATGCAATTAATTACAGACCAGCTGAAATGCACTTTGCAAACAGAAATTCCATTAAGGTGTAATTATTAATTCTACAAAAACGTAATTATTAATTCCATTACCACCACTGCCAACAGCACAAACCCAGTTTGAAATATAAAACTCCCCTCAGGTAACTTGGAAGACACACAATAAATGGTGCAAAGAAACAAAGTACTGAAGGATCCTCGGGCCACTGCAACTTTCTGAGCATGATGCAACCCACTCAAATAAAGATCCCTGCTTGCACAACAGCACTTTTTTCTGCAGGTAGTGTGTTTGTGATCATTCTCTTCACCCTCTTCTCTTTTCTCCTAACATACAAACAGAGGCATTAGCTGCAGAAGGAGCTGACTTTGCAGGACTGGGTTTGCCAGTGAAGGATGTGCTACCCCCAGTTGCCAGAGCTCAGCTGTGGGAGGGGGATGAGCACATGGCAGTGCCAGCCAAGGAGCTCCACTGCTGGCACCCAGCAGCACAACTGCTCTTGTCATACACCCACAGCCAGGAGGGCTGCATGAAGCCAAGCCCTAAATTTAGAAGTCATCATCCCAAAACTGCACGTGAAACAATTCATCAGGATGGCAGAAGCAGTGTGTGCAATGGAGAATGATGCAGACAGGTATTCGCACAAGGCAGAGACAGTGCCAGTGTTTGGAGCCTTCTGATCATGGATCATGCCTCTCCAGAACGGTGTGGCTTTGCCAGGGTCCTATAATGACTCTGCCACAAGGCCTAACCTCAAACAACATTTCAGTCTGTCCTACCACACAGCAAAAATTGAACTCTATTCTGGAGAGGGGAAAAAAAGAACTAGAGTAGGATGAGAACAGCCCCCTCCTGCCCACGTCGTGACTTTTGGCAGCACTGGCAGCTCCTGGCCCCTGAGCCATTCCCTCCTGTGTGGGAATGCCATGGGCACCCCTGGTCCTGGGCTCCTGGTGGTTCTGCCCTCCTGAGCCCTGAGGCTGCCACCCAGCTCCTGTGAGAGGCTTGGACAAGGACTCAAGGCTCCAAGGCAATCAAGGGATGTGTTGAATGTGCCTTTTCCTGCAGCTGCTCTTGCTCTGGTCATTCCTGTGCCAACACCAGCCTCCAGTTTAAGGGTTTCTCACCTTCCCCCTTTATTGTTTTGACATTGGTGGATAAAACAACTGCATCACCTCTCAGCACTGGCTTTGCCAGATGAAACAATCTTTTTATTTCTGCTCATAAAACAGCACATTCTCCTGATCCAACCTGTCCCTTTCTGTTCTGCTGCCCTCTGAACTCTGCCCTCCCCCACTGCTCACAGAGCTGTAAATGAGGCAGTGCCAACCTCATTCATGGCCCCACTGCTGCCCCTGTTCCTCCTCTGAAGCACCCAAGGGTGGCACATGCCATAAGGGCCATTGGCACAGCTGTGTGAGGCTAAGGAACTCCAAATAACGTGCCCTGTGTCTGGCACCACAGACATGGCAGGAGAGTCACCACTTTGGGCTGTAAAGATCCTCCAATGTGCCAAGTGTTGGGAAATACAACAATTTAACCACATGGCCTGTGGGCCTTGTGGGGCAGAGGGAGACAGGAACGTATCTCCAAGAATAAAATGATGTCAAAGCCAATCTCTTGCTTTCTCCTCATCATATTCCCAGTCACAAGCCATGTGTTCATTATCTTCCATTAATGTATTGTGTCCTCTTCCTTCACTTCCTCAGCAAACGTTGATCTCCAAGGAAATTCTGCAGAAAAGACTGAATTTGCATATCCATAATAGACATGTCAAACCCTAAGATGCAAGGACTTGGTATTCCAACTAAGAGTGTTATACATGGTTTGTATCAGTCTCCTTAAACCCCAGAACAGCTGCACTGGATCCCACTCCTGGCAGTGGCACTGCAGGGCTGGATGCACTTCCACTGCACTTCCTGAAGGTCCAACCCTGAGCAGGAACTGCCCATTTGGGCCACACATCTTTGGGGGGAACTGCCTCCATAATCTAAATTCATCTGCTTAACTCTGCACTCCAGGGCAGGAAACTGGGACGACAAATTCTGAAAAACAAATAGAAGGGAGCTCGTCTTTCCTGAGGAGGAGGGAAGGTCTGGAGGCAGGAGCAGCAGGCTGGAGGCTGGTGGAGCTGGGTGCCCCACAGCACCTCCTGCCCCTGCCCTGACCCTCCCTCCAAGGGCTCCATGCACAGGAGCTGCAGTTCAGGGGAGGGTCCTAAAGGAGAGGAACCTCTGCAGAGGACGATCCACCACAGTGGCTTTCCAGTCAGAGTCAGAACAACCTCCAGTGCTGAAGGTGAACTTCAGTTCAGATCTGCTGTGCACTTTCCTTGAGAGCATGATAAAATCTTCTCTCCCTACCAACAGCAAAGTCTACCATGAATTCTTTTTTCTTTTTTTCTGGAAACTGGCTATTTTTGAAAGCCAGCTTAGAAACCAGATGTGCTCCAGGGGACAGAGGGATGGTGCTGTGTGCATGACACAATACTGGCAGGCACAGCTCAGGGTTTTGACATTGCAAAACCTGGGTAGCAATGGGAAATGGTATTTTTGCAAAGGTTACAAACAGGAATGCAAGGCCTAAGGGCAATATTCCAGATGGTGCTCAGGAACATGGTATTGCATGTCCCCTTCTCCCACTGAGCAAGGCAAGGTGAGCCACACCAACCAGGGCTGTGGTGTGCTCCCTGGGCTGCAAGCCACACCAGCCTCTGTTCCATCTCCAGAGCAGGCACAGCCTTCCCCAGGGAAGGAAATGAGCTCCCAGCTGACAATTCCCTGGCACAGGGAGCATTCTCCCAGCTCCACAGCTGAGCCATACATCCCCCCCATACTAATGGCTCCTGCAGTTCAGTTGCTGTTGTGTCTGCATCCATAAATCACCTTTATGGAATGCACCAATTCGGGAGTGATGCAATAAAACTCACCTGTATTACTGGAGCATCAACTGTGTTTGCAAAGAAAGTTTTTTCCACGAGCTCCCCAGCCAGCTCTGCAGAGCTGCACATGGAGCAGGGCAGAGGCAGCTCTGCCCAGCACAGAGAGGTTGGTCACAGCCCCCAGCCAGCCCCTCTCATGCCACACACTGCTGTCCTGGGCACCAGCACTGAGGGGGCAAACTGGGCACCACCCCTGGTAAAAGGGTGGATGACACAGACTTCTCACCTCCACATTTAAAAATCCCAACTATTTCAAGTAGTCGAGCAAACATCACCCAGATGGCAAGTTTTCTGCATCCTTGCTGAAAAATACTACACAGCCAACAAACCCATATGGGCAACCAGAGAAGCCACATAAAAATAACAATGTGCCTGTACAGGCAAAATGTTAATGAGTTAGGCCTAAAGTACATCAAAATCTGCTACCTGGTCCATTGCAACTGTTTGTGAAATCAAAGCTTACATTTACCTTAACATTTGGCAGTTCATGCACATGAATGGGCAGGCCTGGGCAATGCAGAGGTGCTGGCAGGAGGCTGCCTCTGCAGCCCACTCTGCTTTCCAGCCCCCAGCCTTTGCCCCCTTCCTGCTGGAAATGGGGTGTTACAAATGTCTTCAAAGGGCCCTGAATGGGAAAGAGATGGGACCTGCAGGCAGATGGTCTCCAAGTAAGATTCTGGAAAAGTCTCTGACTGTGGATTTAGGTCCCATTTGCTGGAGGGTTCTTGTGCTCTCTGTGACACAGGCAGTAAAGGAGGGGCAGAAAGGGCTGCACCACCAGAAACACTGACTCAAACAAGTCCCAAACACTGACACCTTCAAGGCTCTTCCAAAGCCACCATCTCCTCCAGGGCTCTCACCAGGCAGGAGCCACTTCTGTTGTCTTCCAAGGTGACACGGAGCTGAACCAGCCACAGAAGGAGCTGACAGCAACAGCCTTCTGTACTCAGTGAGCCAATTAACTGGCCATTACCCCAGGATGCTCCATGGCCCACAGGGTCTGCATCTGTGCCCTGCTGCCTGGAATCCCCCAGCAGCGACGTGCCAACCCCAGGCATCTCTGCAGCAGGAGGGAGCAGCCTGGCAGGTGTCTGGGGGGAAGGAGGTCTCTGCCCCGCTCCAGGCTGCGGGGCAGGGCAGGGGATGTGAGGAGGGGCTCCCGGCTCCTCTCTGCCCCCACCACGAGTCTCGGGCTCATCCCGCTCCCCGTGGGAACAGCAGCCGCCGTTTCCATGGCAACGCCGGGATGCCGCATCCCTTCCCCATCACTCGAGGGGCCCCAGGACCCACCGCCCCCCCCCGGGACGAGCAGCAAACAGGATTTGGAGCCCTGCAAAATACTTGTTTTCTTCTGTATTCCCTGGAGCCCGAGGCTCCCCAGCCAAGTTACAGCAAAGGGATTTCAAATTTGGCAAGAATCTAGGCGACAGATCCTCCTCAAGTGCAAATTGCCACAGTTCCACTGAAGTCAGCAGAGATATGACAATTTACACCCACTTAGGTTCTGCCACCGGGTAATTAGCACATTGCAAATAACTGGAAACAGATTCCCAAATAAGAACACTCTTAAGCTTGAAGCAAGAATGTTTAAATTAAAAAAAAACCCTCCACATTTTTTCCAGGATTAAGCAAATTTGCAGACTTCTCTGCTGGCTTCTTCCAATCTATTACCAGTTGAAGTAAAAAACCATCAGTCTTTTTGTTGCCCTGATGACACAGGACAAAATCCCTCTCGTGTTGTCACCCTTGCTCTGATGTGTTTGACTGACACACCTCCCACGTGCCCTTTCACTCCCAACTCCTCCAGCAGCCCAGCCACTGGTTCCAGTCACACCAGGGTTTCCCTGCCTACCCCATTTTACAGCCTGGCATCTCAGACACAGAGGTAACAAGGCACGTGTTGATTATTTGCAGGATGCAATATTCAAGTTCTGTATAATTTCTCTCTTAATCAATACCCCAAAAGGTCAAGCAGAACAAACCCTTTGTTCTTTCACATTGGGCTGACTTGTCTGACACCAGTCCTGGGCAAAGCAGTGGAAAAACTGGGATGAGATTCAATAATAAGGAATAAAGGATGTGGCTGCACTCAATGCTCACCAACTTTGTTTCATGGGAAATAGCTTTTTTCAAGCAAACTTGATTTAATTCCTTCAAAGTCTGGTTGACAAAGGCCACATATTTGGAAGGCACTTAAAATTTTGTATGGCATTTTACTCAGTCCCAAAGAGCATCTGAGTGTTAAAAACACACACAAGTCTCATGGATTAAAAGCTGTCAGGCAGCCAGATCTCAGAAGCAGTGATCAACTGGGCCTCTAATTGAACCATGAGCTTTGGAAGGGGAGGCTGCACCTCGGGAAGCAATGACCCTGGAGGAGCTCAGGCTTTGGAATGCACAAATGGCTCAGCCCACGTGTGCAAGCAGCTGAGAAACCCAATTGCTGTTGGGGTCAGCACTGACAGTGCTGGGGAAGGTTCCTGTGTGACAGCAGGACACAGATACCCACAGATCTCTGTCTGAGTGACAACTGCATGGCTCTGCTGTACCAGTTTGTCCAGTGAGAACAGTTTTAAAGAGGACAAACACCTAAAGCAGCACAGCAAGGATTCCCTTCCCTGTCCTTCTCCTGGGAGATGGATACTCCTCGTGCCCCTCCATCACACATGAGTTGTTACATCATGGCAGAAGGAGCAAACCAACCATGCACAACCAAGGGCACCTGTGCCCTTACCCATCTCCCATGTGCAGCCACGTGTGAGCTCACTGGGAGCAGCCAAAAGGGCAGAGACATCCAGCAACCAGAGCCCCCAGGACCTGCTTCCTTCTGCCACCAGCAGTGGATGCTCAGGGACTCCTGAGAGCTGCAAGAGCTGCCTCTGAGTGCAGCTGGCCCTGTGCCTGCCCTGCCTGTGCCCCTTGGCAGGCTCAGCAGAGGTGCTAACGAGCCCCTGTGGGTGCCTTGAAGCAGCAGCCTGCCTTTCTTCTCCTGCAGGTTATTCCAAAGGCCCAAAGTGCTGAGTCAGGGAAATTTAATATGATCTCTACACCTTAAGGACAAACAAAGCCACTGAGATGTCCCTGTGCTCACCTGTCCAAGGCAGTGGCTCTCTCACCTGCATGAAGAACCACATGGAGGGAAGGTGGCAAGGGGCAGAGCAGGGGATTCCTGGGAGGAGACAAGGAGGGCTGATGGATGCTCTGCAGTAAGACTTGCCACGTCTGCTTAAGCCCCAGTATCAGCCAAAAGAAAGAGGTAGCCCCAAAGCTCTGAGAAAGGGGCTGTGTGGCCCTAAAGTGCATTGAGGCAGCACCTCCCAGCCCTGCTCAGTGCCAGCCTGCCCAGAACTGCAGCCTGCTGGAGCAGGTCCCCAGCAGCAGCTGACCCAGGGCTGTAAGGAACACAAACATGTTCAGTGCCATCTGATGGGAGCAGGAGCTTCTCTTCCCAACACCTGGAGTGCTGCCTTTCCTCACAGAGCCACCCTGCTGCCCCTCCCCACAGCCAGGCTTGCTCTCAGCCAGGGAAGCAGAGGGTGTCTGATGGCAAGGGGGAGATAAATCCTTGTTCCCAGCTAAATGGAGCAGTGAGGATCTGCTGCAAACACTGCCTTTCCCAGCAGTGCAAATAATGGGGATTGGGGCCAAGGCCATGAGCCCCTGCACTAGTGATGGGGCAGCTGTACAGCTCCAGGAGTGCTCCACAGCCAGCTCTGGGGACACAGCACCACTGCCCAGAGCCCAGGTTGGTTCTGCTCCTCACCATGGGCAGGTTGCCCCAACCAGACCCCAGAGAAGCCAAGGACAAGCAGCTCTTGCCCATGTTTCCCCCTCAGCTGATGGTGTTTGTAGGGGCCCAATGGCTCTGTGTGTGAGGGAGGATCCTCAGAGCACACTGGCAAGCAAATATTCATGGAAACACGTTGTGTCTTTAGTCTGGGGGAATTATCCACTGGCAGACATGACAAAGAGCCATTACCACACTGGATCCATCCCTCCCCAGCCCCAGATCCTGTTCCTGAGAGCCACCAGCATGGGATGCACTGCAGGAAGGTGAAAGGCTCTTGCATGAGACATCAGGAACTCCTGGAAGCACCACCTGAAATCCTGAGCAAGCCTCCACTCTGTAGCTGCTCCACTGGCAGAGAGAATGAGGCCTGTGAGAAACATGATTTATCTACACAATCAGAATTTACATTTTAATGAATGATGCTGCAACAAACACACCCAAGTGTCTCATGTGTGGTGTGTAATTCTGTCGAGGCCAGTCAGCCTGTTCCACTGCTCACCACCTTCACCTGAACCTCCTGGGACCACTGGCTGGGGGACCTGCTTACTCCACTCTCCAGGCATCTGCCACCTGCACCTCTGTCCAAACTAAAAAAGAAAAGCACCCACGTGGTTGACAGCCACTCCCCCCTGGGAACTGGGATGGTCCCAGTGGCTGGTAGAATTCCCAGACAGCCAGACACTCAGTAAGTGGATGAACACCTGAACTAACCCATCTGTGACTCTGTGCAAGAAACCCTAACCTAGCATCTCTACAAAGCAAATGCCATGAAAAATAAAACTACAGACCAAAGCTAGGCAGAACTTGCTTGAGTCAGGAATGACCACTAGGATCTCTCACTGCTGCAATATGTCACTGTTCAGCTTTACTTTTTTAACCAAAGAACTGCAGCTTCTTGTTGATTTTTTCAGCACATTTTAAAATAGATTAGTACATTGCTGCAGTTGTGGTGGGTCTTTTAAACAGAAGAACAATAATACATTACAGATGCTCCACGCCTTTAAAATTTTTCAAAGTGTGACTCTTCCAGGAGTTGTATGCATTAGGAGATCATTTTCTGTGAAACAGAGTAAGTCAAAGAGGCTTTTCCATTAAAAGCATCTCTGCCTTGATCCCACCTGCTCTGCACTGGAACCTTTTATTCCACTGTGTGTGTGTGTGCCTTGACAGAGATCCTGGAACCCTTGGCTTCAGCTGAGCCTTATTACATTTTACAGCCTTTGGATGGCAGCAGCAAAGTGTTCTGCACTATGAGCCAGAATGCAGCTGAGCTTTGATGGGTTTGCTGCTTCTTTCTACCCCACAAAACACTTTCTAAATGCCATTAAAATTTAGCATACACCATAATAACCAAGCTGCATTTTTTTCTACATTTAAGTCAATTGACTTTCAAGTTTTATCTTTCCATGTACTTTGAATAAAATAAAGTTGTTTCTGCAGCTCAGGAGGAGGAGGATGAGGAGCAGCTTGTTTTTCTCAGATACCCAAATAAAAGTGCCAGGGGCCAATGGACACAAAGGAGAAGAGTCCCAAGATTTTCAATGGTTTCCAGCTATTACATCACTAAAACAAAAAACAAAAAAACTAAAACTGGAAGTGAGGTGCCACATGGGAGCAGCAGGGTGCCAAGGCTGGCACAGGGAGCATCCTGCCCAACACCCACGTGCGGACAGACATCCCTCCTTCCCAAGGACAGGGTGCCACCAGGAGTGCCCAGTGTCACCTTGAGGGGGGTGCTGTGGCTCCTGCTGCCCAGAGCCATGCCCTCCAGACAGGAGGTCACCTATTTGCAGTTTGCTGGTGAACTGCAGAGTGATGGGCAAGGCACAGAGCTCCTGTCAGCACTTCTCAGGGGAGGGAGGGCAGGAGCAGGTGGGTGATGCAAGCAAAGGTGACTTTTTACACAAACTGAGGCGTGGCTGGGTCCAAAAATAACACCTGGAAATACCAACCCTGGTGCAGCCAGGGAAGGGAACCTGCTGGTGGGATCAGGGACCTCCAGCTCTCCTGGCAGGACCCTGTGCCCCCCCAGCCTGGGGTGCACCACTGCAGCCTGGTCTCAACCACTTTTATATTTAAATTAGAACCACTTGCACTGCACTGCCCAAACGCTGAGTAATGGAGGGACATCACTCAGGGAGGACTCCCCAGCCTGAGCCACTGGACTCATCTCTGCAGTGCCTCTAACATCACAAATATAATTAACCACCAGCCTGTGCTAACGAGTGGGAAGGCAAATGATTTGCATCCAAACTGCAGCCACAGAAGACACTTCTGAAATAGGACCCAGCAAGGCACTGGGCTAGAAAATCCTTCCATTTAAAGTTACAGATGAAATGTGGGGAGTCATGCTACAAACTCCTCCTTCCAGCTGAGTCAGGATGCAGAGGCTAAAATGAGCCAGATCTGAGTTGCCTTCAAAATAATCAACACTGAGGATGAAAAAGAAGCCACCATCCCACTGCCAGCAAGTGGGGCTGTCCCACCAGCCCTGTGGGTGGAGGGGGGACGTGGCTGGAAAGCTGCAGAGAATCCCCAGACATCAGGGCCAGGATTTGTGTAGACTGGAAGGAATTTACAGTAGGTAGAACATCAGGGAGGCCTCGGTGGCAGGATGTGTTACACTCCCCTCCTGGCCCAGGGGTGGAAGTTTCCTCCCTTGGAACAGCTGAGGTTCTGCACAAGGTTAGAGAAGGCACCACAGGGCTTTGGCTCCAGCAGCAGGAGGAACCACCAGATAAGGGTTTCCCTGAATCTGGTTTCTGTGATTCAAGGCTTTGGAATTACAAAGAAGTGAGGAATGACATTTTGCACAGACCACATTTGATTACCATTTCCTACAACTGATGGCTCCAGTTCCACAGAGGGCAGTGGGAGCAAACTGGCCCCACATTGCCCAGGGGGCCACCTGAAAGCCTGCCTGCTTTCCACAGGTACTCACCTATGAACAGTCTGAAAAGCTGGGCCACTCTGTTTGCCCTGTGTTTGCCCCCCAGTGACCAGGGCAGGTGCCCACCCCCAGACCCTCTGCCCCGTGTTGGATTGCCTTCCACACAGCACACACACAAGCCCTTGCTCAAAATGCTCAGGGAACTCTTTCCCTGGACTTTGCCCCTTTCTTACCTTCCCAGACAAGGCAGAAAGCAGGAAACACAGCACCTGCAAACCCAGGTCCTGCCCCAGCTGCCCAGGGATGCTCTGAGACACTCTCCCCCCTTGTGGGATCCAGGGATGTTTCCAAGCAGCTTTCCTTGGCCACGCACAGATGGTCCAAGAAGGGCTGTTCATACTCACTGGCAGTTCCAACAACACCCATGATTTAGTTCCCCACATATTTGTCTCTCATGGAAGTCAGGAGCCTCTCAATTTTACAAGAGTTTTTACAAGTCAGACAAAAGCTATTAATAAAAATGTGAAACCTGTGATATCCCCCAAGGGAGATGGAAAAAGAAATCAGCATTGGAAGGAAAGATCAAGTGCAGCTCCAGTGACAGATGGTGCTCCACAAAAGGTCAACCCTTGGCTCATTCTGCTGCTCATTATTTATTAACAATCTTTCTGACATTGGCATTAGTGCAGGAGTCCAGTATTATGCAGATAATAAAAGGCTGTTTTATAGTCCAAGGTCTCCTGCAGGTACAGCAAAAAGTTTACAAAGTGATTCCAGTGTCACAGGGCACTTTTGAGGATGCACAGGCCAGGAGGGCACAGAGAGCCTGCAAAGTGAGTATGAAATGGGGAAGTTTCATGGCTCACCTGCCTGGGCTCCCTTTCCCACCTCCCACCCAGAACAAGGCAGCCAGGGTCACCCATGTCACACTGCACCAGCTCACAGGTTACAGCTGCTGCAGCCCAACAGGAAACTTTCCCTCTCTGGCTTCCTGACACCTGAAGGCATCAGCAGGGACTGCACTGCTCTGCCTGCAGCAGCAGCCAGGAGGGCAGGGGCACAGGCAGCCAGTGGCCACAGCAGTGCAGCAGAGTGAGAGAGCCTCCTCCCACCCTGCACCTGGAGAAGGGTCATCTCCAGCACTTTGAATTTGTGTCTGTAAAAAGTTTAACGAACTTTTAAAGGATTCCTGGAAAGGAAGGAGCAGCAGCAGCCATTACCTTTGGGAACTGGCCCTCCTGTACTGCAAGGGTGAGCCAAGAAATAAAGAGAGGAGGGTCCCTTGGGCAATTCAGAAATGGCCCGAGGTGCCAGGAGACAAACGACAATCCTTGCATGCAATCCATGGCAATAGCCACGGGACATTTTACTTATCTGGAGCTTTTTGGAGTCTGGGTTCTTCTGACTGTGAATGAGAATGTGTATAAATAAACAAAGAGCACACTGGCAATGATGTTAAATGATGCTTTGTATAATTAGCACTATTCTGTGGCACCATTAACAGGCAAGAGCACAGAATCTTAATGACCGTGTTCTCATGACTGCCTGGATTTGTTGTCTGACACCACGTGGCCATAAAACCTCCCCACAAATGCAGCTGCTGATGGCACAAGACCCACAGGCAGACAGCAAGAATCTGCTTTAGCCACAGACAACCAGTTTTGTGAAATCAGCAGCATCTTACTGCTGGAAGCTCAGGTGAGGCTTTCTCCATTTATCCAATGTCCTGACAAGACCCAGGCTCCACCTCAGCAGCTCTGTATCCCCTGCCCAGTGCAGACCAGGATGCCCATGGACTGGGATGCCCATGGAGAAGGATGCCCAAGGAGGGGGATGCCCAAGGAGTGGGATGCCCATGGACTGGGATGCCCATGGACTGGGATGCCCAAGGAGGGGATGCCCTTGGAGGGGGATGCCCAAGGAGGGGGATGCTCAAGGAGGGGGATGCCCATGGAGGGGGTGTCCATGGAGGGGATGCCCAAGGAGTGGGATGCCCATGGAGGGGATGCCCATGGACTGGGATGCTCAAGGAGGGGATGCCCATGGAGGGGGTGTCCATGGAGGGGATGCCCAAGGAG
>VXBA01000008.1:182860-230479 GCA_013399895.1 Serilophus lunatus
GGAGGGGGATGCCCATGGAGGAGGTGCCCATGGAGGAGGTGCCCATGCAGGGGGTGCCCATGGAGGGGATGCCCTTGGAGGGGGATGCCCATGGACTGGGATGCCCATGGAGGGGATGCCCATGGAGGGGATGCCCATGGAGAAGGATGCCCAAGGAGGGGGATGCCCAAGGAGGGGGATGCTCAAGGAGGGAGATGCCCAAGGAGGGGGATGCCCATGGAAGGGGATGCCCATGGAGGGGGTGCTTGCAGCCAGGGCCTGCACAGTCCAGCAGGGTCCTGCTGACTGATGGCTCCCCAATGCCTCTGCCCTTAACTTGAACCCTAACAACAAACCTGGGCACACAGAGTTCTTGAGTGACTTGAATGTTTCTCCACTAAGACCAAGAGCCTCAGGCCAAATGTCTGAAGGTTTTTGTGGGGAGCACCAGTGCACAGCCCTTCTTGTTACAACAGGAGCAGCAGGTCTGGACTGAGCCAGTGCTGAAGCACCTTCCACAGAACAGGGACCCCATTCACATCATGCAGCCCTTAGCAAAGCCCAGTCACCATCACAGTATAAACCCTACACTGCTGCAAGGCACAGAGCCTTGGTGTTTTATTTCTCAGCTGTGTACCTACCACTTAACTCTGAAAAATATTACTTATAAAAGATGATTCCTAAAAGCAAAGTTTGGAATTTTATTATGCCTCTGGGCTAGACTGGCTGATCTTTGAAGAAACAGGGCTGTACCTTTTTCATCTGATACCCACAGAACAATATTTTAGCAGTGAGAGAGGTTGAAAGAAATAGATCCACAGGGCACTTGGCACATGATGTACACTGTAGACAGCAAGGCTGGCACTGCCAGGCTCAAAGGGCACCACACAGCCTTAATGTGACACTCTGGAGTATGATGGATTATCCCTACCAAGGTGGGAAAATACCATCCAAAAGGCCATGAAGCAGATGGAGCATGTGAAGACCAAAAAAAAGAGAAAGTAGGGCAAGAAGGGATCCCTGCATCACCACACTCATTAGCAGTGACAGAGACTTAACTCCAACAACCAAATGTCCCTTCCCATTTTAGAGAGGATTCCAATTATAACAAGCACCTCTGCTATCACTACTGCATTTTAACTTCACTGTGCTGTGTGAGCCACCACTGGAGGTGACACCTGTGGATGAGGCTGGTGGGGAGGGACAAGGATCCCTCAGCTGCTCTGGGACTGTTCCAGCCAGCCTGACTTGGGGACCACACTCTCTGACACTGGCAGGAGCTGCCTCTGCAACAGGAGCTCCTGCAGCCACCTTGGAGCAACAGTGAAGAAGAAGGTTCTGGAGGGAGGGAGTCCTTGGCCAGCCAGAAAACCAGCTGCCAAGAGAAGCTGAGGCAGCAGCAGCCATTCCTGGGCAGTGCAGGTAGCAAGCAACCTATGGCCATCACAACGTGGAGAGCTGGCAGAAGTCATGCCCTCGTTTTGGAAACATAATAAAAGAAATAAAAACCCAACTCCCCATCTTTAACACTCAACAGTCTTGAAAATGTCACTGTGTCTGCAGGAAGACAATGGCTTATTGCAAAGTCCTTTAGCTGAGGTCACCCCAACAGCCAAAACATATTACTGTTTTAACCCCCCATTAAGTTACACTTTTATTTCCCTACCAGTCTCCAATCTCATCTCCCCAGTTCTAGTCCTCTGCAGGCAGTGCTCCAGCCCAGGGGCAGCTGCAGAGCCATGTGCCCAAGGTGCTGAGCTGTGGCAGGGACTGGCCAGGGACACCAAGGCAGCTCCTGCTGTCACCTCTCCTTCCCTTCTCCCTTCACATCCAGCTGTGGCTCCTCAGCTGCCTTCCTCCTCTGCTGGAGGACCTGGGGCCTTGTCTGCATTTGGAGCAGGAGAATCTCTCCTGCAGGCAATGAGTGGGAAAACCAACACAGGCAATTGAAACAGCTTGGAATCATTGCAGATTGAAAATTAACTTCTATTTTAACCACGCTTTAATCCATACTTTTCTTTGGTAAATGTGCCAATAGGTGTTTGGTGCTTGCAGATTGTCACACTAAGCAAAACAGCAAGTCAATTTGTTTTAAAAGGAATTGATTTGAGAGCATTAGATTCATCAACATCCCCCCTTTCCAACAGAAAACAGGCTCTGAGTAATGACTCAATATTCCATCCCCAAACAAATCTTTAGTTTAACTTTTTAAAGCACCTGATTAACTTTTTAAAACAATGAGTGGCTGGTGAGACGCTGCCTATCCACCACCACTGCACTTCCCATCAAAGCACTGGCACAAGGTTGCCCAGCAGGGGCTCTGCAGACAGAGCCTGTTTGTCCTGAGCAGCCCCAGGGGCAGATCCAGCAGCCCAAAGTGCCTGCAGGAGCTGGGCACCCTCCCACCCCCTGCCCTGGCTGCAGAGCCAGCTCTCTCTGCTGTCCCAGCTGCCAGGGGATGAGAGGCACTGACCTGTCACTGCTCCCAGAGCCTTTTGCTTGGCAGCCTGGCAGGAAAGGCCACTCCCCAACTCAGCTGTGTCCCACCAGCACCAGGAGTGAAGCCATGGCACAGGCACAGCTGCCCTGCCCTCGGCACAAGCTGCTGCTCCCCTCCAGCAGGAGCTGCTCCCAACAAACCCCTGGACAGGGTCTCCTTAAACTGCATCAGGGCTTTGAGAGCTGAGAGGATGGAGAGGTTTCCCTGGGGAACCTGGCTGTGCACTCTGGGCCATCATGGGAGGGGACAGGCAGCCCCACTGCTCCCCTCCTGGCTGGGGGGGGTGGCACAGGAACTGCCCTCTGGCTGAAACCACTCTTTTGGCTGCAGGACCAGGCAGGAGAGCCACCAAAACTGTTTTGCTGGGAACCACAGCCCCCCTGCCAGACCCCTTTGGTACCAAAGTGGCACGAGGGAGGTCATGGAGGCAAAGCAGCCTCCCACAGCAACCCCTCTGAACCAGCACTCTCAGAGCTGCCACTTAGTTTTCCTCAGTTTTGCTTTTTCACAGGATGGTATTAGAGGTCTTCCTTTTGGCACAAAACAAAGAAATCCGACTTTGCACTTCCCACTCATTTCATTCCATGCTGACATTGCTGAAAATTCTATTTTTAAATAGAATTTCTTTCTGATGATGTATATTGGCAATCAAATGCAGGCACAGCATGGTTATCTGACAAGTTAAAATTCAATGGTATTTTCTCCTAAATAGTCTCATCTACTGATTACTTAGAAGAGCAAATTCCCTGCAAAGCTGCACCCAGGCACTGGGCTTTTGCTCCAGCTGATAAATGTAGGCAATAAAAATATGTTCCATTCTACAGCAGTGCCTATTAAAATGTAAACACCACTGGAAGATCCTGCACCCCCAAAGCCAGAGGCTGTGTGTGGCACCCAGGGCCTGGCAGGGCGTGCCCACCCATCAGGCAGCGTGCCCACCAGTGACCAGTGGGGTCACACTGGGAGCACTGGTGCTGGGCCTTTCCCTGGCCAGGCTGCAGAGCTGCCATGGGAGCAGGACATCAGTGTGGAGGCTGCTCTGCTGGGCTGAGGGACAGCCATGGCACCAGGGGCTGCCCCTCAGGCTGAGGGAAGGAAAGGTGTCTCACACTGTCCTGAGCCTCCCCACCTCTGAGGTCACAGGGACATTTACAGCCTGCACGAAGCAAGATGCTGAGGAATTAAAATTCAAAGTGTTCCTCATGAATAATTCACTGAATGTGTACAAGTAAGTTATAGCAATGTAAATATATCTATGGCTATAAACAGATATGTATATATGCAAATTAATATGGGAAGAGCTCAAGGTCCCACCAGGAAAAACACCTGAGGGTGTTTGCTTCACATGGCTCAGACGTGTCAAGTATGGCTGAAGAACCTCACATTCATCCATCTCTGTGAAGGGCTCCTCATCCCTGTGCACCTGCAACGTCACAAATCCTCCTCCCTTATTGGAATTTGGTTTTTCCCCTCCCAAATCAAGTTTTACTCTCCTTAACCCCAACACCCCCCCACGGTCTGACCCATGCTGAGGGCTCTGCTGCAGCCCAGTGCCCACGTGCCCAGCAGCCACCAGCTCAGCCCCAGCTCACCACCCCCTCAGTGGGGGCACTGCACCAAGAACAGTGACCAGGGGAGGCAGAAAGTGCATCAAAGGCCTGGAATTCTTATAAATGGCAGAAGAATGTCAATGACAGACATGGGTGCAGGGTCCATCGATCATCCCTTTTCTCCCTCACAGCAAGAAAGGTGAGATCACATTAAAAATAGAAGAGATACCTGCAAATAGACAGGTATTTATACAGAATATTGTGACAGCTGTCACTGCACATTAGTCAGTGAGATCCCACAGGAGCTGGGCAAGGATTAACTGTGCCACGTTTTGTTTACTGGCAAAATATCATAAAATCCACTCTCCCCAGTGGCTGCCTGGTGGGGATTGCTCCTCTCCCTGAAGTCATTCATGAAATAAGGATGTTCCTCCAAGAGCCTGGTTAGAATACACTTCAGCTGGGCACCAGGGTATAGAGAGGGGAGGAATCTTTGTGATCCTCTCTCGGACTCCTCTGTGCTTTTTCAGGATGGTTTGATGATATCAGACTCCAAAAATGACCACAAACAACCCAAAGTCAAGGCAGATCCATTGGGCCTGATGGTTACCAGGTTAATAATGGTTATCTGATTAATGGTTCAAATAGTGGCCCCCCGAAATGTGCAGAAAAAAGAAAGGTGTGTGCATTCCCAAGAGCCTGGTTTTTGAACAAATTCCTCCTGGGGAGGAGCTAGAGGCACTTCTGTTTATTTACAGTAATAAAAACCCCTTGCCCAAACAAGTGAAGCATTTCAAGGTTTTGCTTGTCACCCTGAGCTCAAGCAATAAAACAGGACTTTTGTGTAGGTCCCAGACGTTCCTTTTCCTCGGGGGGAGACATTTGCATCCCTGGAAGCAAAATGTATCCTCCGTGGAAATGTAGTTGCAGCCCAGAAACATTCCCTCATCAGTGCAGTGAGTCACTGATGCCCCCTGGAAATACCCAGCCCCACTGCATGCCCCAAAGAACACACAGCGAGTCCAGGGCAGGCAGACAAGGGCAGAGGAAGAAAAGAGCTTGGAGACAACCTCCAATGGACAGAAGAGATGATGGACAAGGGGACAGAGCTGGAAGGGACATGGGAATTACAGAAACAAAAGGGAAATCAGGACAAGAACGTGTCAACAGGGCAAAACTCCAAGAACTTCATGGAGAAGAAGAGAGGCTTGAAACAGATGCACGAAGAGCCAAGGTGCCACCAGCGGGCTCCAAAGAAAAGATGGAGTGGGATGGCAGGCAAGGGGAGTGCTGACTGCATCAGGGGTTGGGGGGAGCTGCTGAGAGGAGAAAGGGCTGAGAGCAAGAAAAGGCTTTCAGCAAAGGCAGCTGGAGAGAAGGGGGAACATCCATAGTCTCCTGGAGAGAGGCAGGACTGCTCAGAGCAGAAACAGAAGGCAAAAATACCGTGGCCCAGCAGCAAGCTGAGAACTGATCCACCTGCCACATGATGCCCCCAGAAGCATTTTGTAAACACACATTAACATCCAGGCTCTGTTTCTGAGTGCCTCTCACTTGGGGCACTGCAGAGGGCACGGCCTGGACTCGTGTTCTGGGCAGCACTGAGGCCCCAGCTGTGCTGACCTGGACCTGTGCTCCTGGCAGGGGCCATCTGCCAGTGGCCTCTGACACCCCCGTTTTCCCCCTGCACTGTCCTGGTGCCCAGGGCACCTGGGCTCGTTTGTACCATCCCCTCTGGTGAGGCACAGCCTGTCACCCCCCTCACTCCCTGTCATGGGCTGGGAACTGGCTCAGTGTTCCCCCCACCCCGTGGGGGATGCACACTCAGCCCCAGGCAGCACCCACCTGGCAGAGGGACAGGCCCACTGTCCTGGGCTTTGCAGGGCTTGGAGCAACCTGTCATGGCACTCTCAGCCCAGCCAGAGAGAAGAGATCCAGCTGTGGGCTCCTGGAAGAGAGGGCACAGAGCTGGCGTGGCCACACTCAGCCTGTTGGACCAGTACAAGCCACCAGCCCCTCTGGGCACCGCTCCTGGGCATGCAGCAGGCTCACAGCATCTGCCCATCCTCAAACCACCACTGGTGTCTTGCTGGAAGAGAAAGGTGCAGCAAGAAGTGAGAGTAAATTCAGGCCCCAGTCGGGGGAGTTTCCCCTTGTGCTGCCAGAGGATCCCCTGAGCTGCTCCTCCTGACCTTGTGTTTTAATTACTGTGCCCTCCTGCCTACAGGACATCAAGGAACATTACAGCTCACAACCTCACTCCCAACACTGGGACACATTTTTCTTTGATTTTGATAATCTAACATTAAAATCATGACCTACCCCCAATCCACCCCAGATTTTGTTTGTTTAATCAGGACTGAGCAATCTCAAAGGTGTTTTTACAATTCAAGCATTGTGTGGTTGCATGCTGAGCCATCTTTTGATATTTGCACAGCCCTCCAATGCCAACCTCACACTTTCCATCTTTCTGGTATTGAAGGGAATCTAGTTGATCTCATAGACAATTCTGATTAAATGAGCCTTTTTCTCCCCCCAGCTTTCACATAAATATATAAAATATCTACAAATGTGTTACAATGAACTTTATGTTCTTCTTCTGCTTAGGGCACCCCTTGGTGGCTGATATTTCTTAGTCATTACAGAAAAGGAAACGACACCAAAAATTCTTTAACAACTGATTATTTTATTCAATGCTCTGTTGGGGGTTTTCCTCTGACAGGAGTCACTGTACAGCTCTCATAGGTTATACAGAGGAAGAGTTATTTTTGTGGATAAAAGGCAACACCAAGTCAATAATTTTTGGCAGACAGTCTCCACTGTTCTGCTAGCACAAGTGCATCCAGCTGCTGATGAGCCTTAATGTTTCCCTGATACTGTTTTCTGCTATAAAATGGAAGATCTAATCTACACTGAAGGTCAGTCCTCACCAAAGGCTGCAATCAGTGACAGCCTTCATAAATTCCCTGGAATTTGCAATATTGTGCCACATCCTGGGCCCTGTCACAGCAGCAGCTCCATTGATGTGTCCTCTGCCCAGGTGCTGCAGAGTAGAGCCACTGCTGGAAGTGCCTCCACTCCTGCACTGCTGCTTGTGCATGAGCAGTAATTGGTTCCCAGGGCAAACTGGAGCCTGTGGGAGCTGCCAAGGCAAGGCAGAGTAACCCCACGTGCACTTCATGAAGGAGGGTAAAGTCCTGCCCACGTCCCCCAGCAGCCCCAGCCTCAGGCAGGGACACTCATCTGCCTTCAGACCAACAGCAGGGGGAAATCCACCCTTTCAATGATCACCTTATTCGAGTCTAAAAACACATCACCTCCAAAACCCCCCATAACTAAACCCCAGACTTCTCACGACACCCCGGAGTCAGGCAACTATGAGGCACTTTAATGAGTAATTCAGGGCAAGCAAAAGTCAAACATCCAACACACCAGAGGTGCTCTGAGTGTCTCCTGCCAGAGCAAGGCTGCAGCTCATGCTGGAGTGCTGAACACCCACGTGTATGAAGTATGTGGGGGAACTGCTGCTGGAATTCAGCATGTGCTGTATCTCATCTAGAAGATGCAATTTATTGGCTGTATTCCAGTAAAATAACTTTATGGCTTTCTGTCATGATAAATAACAGTTCACAGCATAATGGAATTAATATTTACTTTGGAGCTGCGTGGACTATTCAAATAAAGTTGCTATATATAGAATCATCTCCACACCACTGGGCTTCTAAATGCTGTGAATTGACAGGACAACAGGCAAATACTGAATTCCAGTGCCCTCCAGCCACTAATAAACCTTCAGACTTTGGGTTTGTTATTCAAACTCTTCTGTGTGTTTTATATGCTACAGTAGCTCAAGAAGTGTTGGTTCAGAGGCAGGACAGCCTGGGCAGGAGGGGCCTTTGGGGTCTGGGAGCTCCCCCTGCCTGCCCTGAGAATGGAGACAGGGCAGGACCACAGCTCTGGACCACAGGGTTGGGAGCTGGGGGCAGAACCTTCAGCAGGTGCTCACAGGAAAGGCCATGATTTAACATACAAACATTGATCATGTTTTATATCATTATAAATGCGTTATTATTCCAAGAAGGAGAGATTGAGGAGGCACTGAACTCTAACCATGCCTCTTCTTCGTGTGAGTGTGAAGGGAAGGGCTCAGGAGGCAGCAAAGGAGATGGTATTTCATCTTTTCAAGCTCAAACCCAGCTTCCTCTTAGTAGGAAAACACTAAAATAAATTGTCCTGCCTGTGGTAAGACATTACACAAGGAGCTGAAAGTTGCCCCCAAGGACAGCAGTGAGCCTCACTGGCACAAGGACAAGGAAGGACTGAGCCACTGCTCCCTCCAGGCAGGCTCACAGGGAAGCACAGCAGGAGGATCAGGCCGTGCAGCAGAGCCACATCCCACCCCCAGAGCTCTGGCATTCCCCTGCCCCTGGTCCTGCTTTTATTCCAAATTCCTTCAAGCACATCAAATCCGCAGACAAGAGAAGCGCCCACGCAGCGCCCAGGGAGTGTGTGGGGTCACACCGTGGGCAGAGCCCTGCCCAGCTCACTTGCAGTGCCCTGTTTGTGCTGCAGTGCTCTGGAGCACAGGGCCCTCAATGGAAAAACACCTCGGGCTGCTCGTGGTCAATGGCAAGGAGCTCCCCCAGCAGCGTGGAGCTGTGCAGACTGGTGTGCACTGGGAACGCTGCAGTGGGGCTGTGCTGGCTGGAGCAAAGAGGCAAGGGCTGGGTTAGGGTTCCAATGAGGGTCAGGGCTGGCCCTGCCACCAACATGCAGCACCCAACAGAGGCCCTGGGGAATTGCACTGGGAGGTCTCCATCTTCATTCATCAATTTGGGTGCCTGAAGCTGCAACCTCCTGAACCTCAGTCACCCCAGGATAGCTCAGAGCTACTGCACCTTATTCTGAGGCCTCACCCAAGCATTAAAGCAGTTCCAGAGGGGCACCGAGCCCTCTGTGGTGCCATCACGACCTTTATGTGTTAAAATCGTGACCCATCCCCAGCTCCCACTGTCCAGCTGCCCCCCGGGCTCACGGAGGGGCTGTGGCTGCCTGGGGACCCCCGGGGGCTGGGGCAGGAATGGGGCAGAAATGGGGCAGGAATGGGGCAGGAATGGGGCAGGAATGGGGCTGGGGCAGGAATGGGGCAGGAATGGGGCAGGACTGGGGCAGGAATGGGGCAGGACTGGGGCAGGAATGGGGCTGGGGCAGGAATGGGGCAGGACTGGGGCAGGACTGGGGCAGGACTGGGGCAGGAATGGGGCAGGACTGGGGCAGGACTGGGGCAGGACTGGGGCAGGACTGGGGCCGGGGCAGGGCCGGGCTGTGGCTCTGCAGCTCTGCCCACACAGGACCCGCTGGTGGTGCCCGGCAGCCACGGGATGGCAGCAGCAGGATGGGAACCCCGAGCAGAGGATGCGCCATCCCACGGCACCGGGGAAAGGGGCTCTGCCAAGAGGAGGCGGCTGCTGCGGGTGGCCCGAGGCACACAATGGTTTGCAGGCAAGCACAGGGTACGGAAACAGTTTTGCCCCCCGAAATATGGTAATTCCCACTTTCTGCACCCCTGGCATCGCCAAAGGGATGGCTCCCCGTTCCCTGCTGTGGCACCCGACCTGCAGCAGGTTCAGAGCTCAGCTCCAGCCTCTCGCTGACCCTGGAGCTCAGGCCCTGGCCAGCACTGGGGGCACCCCTTGCTGCTGAGCCCCTTCCCTGCTCCCATTTGCTTCACGCAGGGCATTAGTGGGCAATTAATGCCTTGTACGTCCAGAGTGTCAAACACCAGCTCATTAATTCTTATCTCTTGCCTGTAGGAAATAACACCCTGCAAAGGGGGGGTTATTCAAACACCCCAGACGGGGCCACGCTCTGAAATCTCCTCTGGCCAAGTGCTGTGTCTGTGCTGCTGGCTGGGGACAACACCCAAGTGTGTGTCAGACACAACTGTGCCCCCAAACCCTGGCAGGACTGTGCTCCCCATGCCCCCCCTGCCCAGGCACTCCTTGGGCAGCAGGGTCTCCCTTCCCAACAGATCTCAGGAGATGAAGGGTTTAATGCAGCCCATGCATACAGGACCAGCAGCAACACAGCAAAGGAAACATGGTGAAATAAAGGAAGAAAGAAAGAGGAGCTCAGTGAAAGCCAGGCAGGGAGGGCAGAGCCCCCGAGGCTCCCATGAAGCCCTTATCTCCATCACAGACCACAAGGCACATGCTGCTCCAGCATCTGGGTCCTCCATGCAGCCACAGGAGCCCTTCAGAACCAGGGAATCTCTGCATCTGGGGGGGAAGAGCACGGATTCCCCTCCCCACAGGGCTCCCACTGACCCAGCTCCTGGAGCCTCCCCCAGGGACACACATCATCTGCTGGGCTCATTTTCCTCCACACAGGCACTGAAAGGACTCATATGGTCACAAAGGTAAATGCTGGCCACAGGCTCTGCACTCATCTTCATTGCAAACCCTGGGATGAAGTTTGGACCAGTACCCTCCACTCCCATCCTGGTCCCCAGGCCCCAGAGCCAGCAATCCAATCTCCATATATTTTTCTTTTTCTCTCTGTATTTCATTTCTGGCCACCAATCTTTAGATCTCCTATTGGATTTTGTTTTTGTAAATGGATTTTCCCATAGAGCTGGCAGAAAATAGATTTAATTTCAAATTTCTCTAAACTGAAATAGTCAATATAAATGTCAATGTGTGCTTGTGCTGTGCAGCCCATGCAGGGAGACAAGCCTCACATTTCAGAGAGGGACAAGGGGGCCTGCCAGCATGTTCTGTGTCTGCATGCTTGTTCTAATGTTGTCTTTAATAAGGATGACTAAATAATAGAAAAGTATATATATAAAAAACTTTATTGTTTGTTCTGTTTTGCTTTGAGGGGTGCAAAAAGCAGCATGATGTCTAGCACTGCTTTGCAGGCAGGTCAGGATTCCCCCTCCACAGAGGATTCTGCAAACAAACATCCCCACAGGCTCATCACAGAAGGGTCTGGGCTGGAAGGGACCTCAAGGACACCCTGCCACAGGCAGGGACACTTGCAAGGTTCCAGCCTCTGGTCCCCTCTCTCTCAGCACAGGGAGCAGTTGCAGCACCAATTACTCAACAATGCTAATGGCATTAGTCCACAGAGATCCTTTACACTGAAAGTGCCTTCACATGCTAAATGAAAAATGCTCAGACTTCAGTGAATGGGCTTTGGATTACAACCCTACCACGTGTGGCTCAGCTTTATTCATGCTATTTATTAAACAGGGGAAAGGACAGTGATGGATGGAGTGGATCACAGTGCAATTGCCTGAGAAGGGCTGCAAACCTGTTGCCTTGTGCTGTGTGGATGGTGGTTGCCCCTGACTTGGGCACACCTTGCCCAGGGCCACCTGCCTGGCAGAGCTTCTCCTGATGTCACACACAGCCCCTGATCTCGGCTGAACTTTCATTCTGAGACACCCAAACTTTTCCTGTTGAAATAAGCCGTGACAATTAAAGGATTAAAGATCTATTGAAGAATAAAACCTCCTGGACACATACAGGGTGTTAGGAAAAGATGCTAAAACTCACAAGCATTTTATGTTACTGCAGAAGAATAAACCAGGACCCTGATACAGAAAAGGATTATTGATATGTAAGTTCCCTCCCCAGGAGACTCCCAGGAGACCCATCCCAGATTTAACAATAATCCATCCTCCCCTTCAGAAACAGCACAACAATGCCACCATCTCCCAGGACTGCCACCAATACAGGAATTGTTAAGATGTCTCACAACCAGGTGCCATAAACACCAGGTAACAGAATAAAGCCCAACCCCAGCCCATGAACAGCCACCACCTCCACATTTCTGCAGCAGCATCTGCCCGTGGTGCCCATTCGGAGGAGGTGGGAGATGCTGGTGGGACTCTGGTCTGCAATGAGCTACAGGAGGTTAAGGCAGAGGCAGGTTAGGGGGGACATCAGCCAAAGCTCAGGAGAGGGATCAGGACGATTTGCAGCAGTGATGAAGAGCAGGTCTGTGCAAAACAAGCCCTCGTGGCCAGCAGCTCCTGCCCTGCTCTGCTTTGTGTTCATGTGTGCACACGTGTGTCCATATTCCAGCAAGCCTCTCCCATTAAACTCTCATTTCTCCTCAAAAGCCATCCCACAGTGTTCCTCTGGAATGCATTAAGCAGCCCGACCGAACAATGCCACCCTAATTAGTTTGCCAACTCCACAGCTCACCGTGCAAACACAGCCCGTGCAAACCAAAGCGAACGGGCTCGGGCTGCCCCAGGAATCCCTCCCCGTCAGCGCTGCACAATGCCACCCCCTGGCACCCCTGGCAGCAGGGGATGGAGGGGTGCAGTGGCATTCTGCAGCTCAATCCCCCACGGTGAGTTATTCTGCACAGTGCAGAAGAGCCTTTGGTCACTCCCCAAACTCAGGGTCTGGGGGTTGGCACCAGCCCGGGGCTGCAGGGCCACAGACCCCCCTCCCTGGGCACTCAGGGAGCCCCAAATGCTGCTGGAACCTGGGGGAAGTTCTGCTGCTGCTGTCCCAGGGTTTACACAGTAATTGAATAATCTCAAATTTTCATTCCTGTCCTCGTGGACTAATCTGCAATAGTGCTAAGGGACTGTTATGATATTAATTAAATACAAGTCCTGCATACAAAATTGATACTCTGCATCTCCACCTCCACAAGGGAGTTTCTCTCTTAATAAGACTGAAAGCAAGTTTTGCTTTTTTGAGTTGTTTTTTTAAGGAATTCATAAAGGTTATCACATTGTGCTGAGGTAACACACACAAGCTACAAGAGAACAAGCCATTGCAAACCCAGGAGCTGCAGGCACAGCTCTGCCCCAGCCCCAGCACAGCCCCTCTTCCAGAACCACTCCTCAGCCACTGGGGCTGCAGAGACCAAAACCTCCCCAAGGCAGCACAAAGAGCAGCAGGGTCAGCATCGACCTTCCAAAACTCAGGAGATGAGAGGGGAATTCACTCTCAAAACGAGGCCTCATTTCAGTTTTAGCAGCAGTTTACTACGAATTCACGTGAAGGTGCAGTTACAGGCACCTGGAAAAGTTCATGTTGAAGGAACTCAAATGCATCTGCTGAGCCTGGGAACTGGGAGCAGCACCACCCAGAGCGATGGCACAGCTACTCCAACACTCCCCTTACTATTATTTATTAGTTAAAATTTTTAATTATGTGAATTGATTAGGAACACATCACCAGGGATCCTAATTAATTAGAATTTTTAAAAGGATCACAGACCAGAGATTCCATGAAGAATTGCATAAAGAGGTGCATTAAGGCAGAGGCCAAATTAACTTCTCCTTTCTGATTTATCCACCGTTTTCTAACAGGATTGTGATCAGATTAACCAAGTAACCCCCAAACCCCTCCTGCACAGCACTGCTAACCAAGACAACAGCTTGAGGATTTCAGGCTGTTCTCATTTACTATCTGCTTGGTTAAATAGTTTATTCCTCCTAATCCTTACTTATTTAAATGAGTGCATTCCTATTAAATTAGTTTATTCCCTATTTATGTCCTAAATTTGCTTTAGCTGCCTCATCCATGCTCACACCATGGTTCTGACAGACACCAATATCCCCAAGGATTTGGTGCAGACTATTGGTTTCAAAATGCATTTTTCTCTTTATCCAAAACTTGTAAAGATACAGGAGCCATCACATTGATGACAGTCAGGAGGAAATTAATTATTGAATCTTGTAATGCAAATCCCTGCTCAGAACTGGCTGGTCAGGAGTTTCCCAGGCCAGCATGTTCCCCCTCCCTGCCTCCAGCTGCTGTTTGCAGAGCAATGTTTGGATGCTGCTGCTGCTCTTGGCTGTCAGCTCTGCAAGTACTTTTCCATCAGTGCGACGATGATCCCTATTTATCTTCTGGCTGCAAGAGGCACTGAGATGATCTGGCAGTGCCACAAGGCAGACAGTTATTTCATGCCCTGTTAAACCCCAATGCAGCTAACTGTGGTATCACTCCAACGCTGAGAAAAGCCTTATTTTGTTATTTTAAATCTGCTGCCCACACGCCCGAGTCGAGAACATCGCTCCCTTTTAGGTTGGTGTCAGAAACCTGAGCCCAGAATGCTGCCTGTGAAGGACCATGGTGCACTGACTGAGGGATGAATTATCAAGGTTAAGGATGCAGCATTCTGCCCAAGCAACACCTGGAGGTCAAGAACACAGACCTTTTCTGCATTGTTCAGAGCAGAGACTGGCAGCACCTCCTGGGTGTCTGGGGATGAGAGGGCTCAAGTACCTTGGAGATAAAATATCAGGTAATAAAGGGGTCTTAAGGAACCAATGGCCAAACCCTGGTATATCCAATTCACAAAGCAAGCACTTTAACACTTATCTTCCTAAGTGGCAAATGTGATCAGCCATGGGGAGAAACCCTGGAAGCTGCACATCCTCCAGCTCCTGCAATGTCCCCATCCACATTTGTTACTTCCCACAAGACACACTCCAGTGGAACAGAAGTTTCTGGGCTCAGTGCAGGGCTGTTTGGGCTGACCATCACCACCACACACACAGAGTTGGGTATCCAGGGCTTGGTGGCTCCATCTTTGGGAAAACCTGCCAGAAAGTCACGTTTATTTTCTCACATGCCCATGTGGCAGCCCAGGGTCATCCCCAACCCCTTGCTACAGGTAAAGGGGCAGCCCAGGGTCTGGGTGTTGTGCAACATTCAATTCACAGAAGTTAATTAAATCACACTCTGCAAACCTGAAACAAAAACAAGGCACAATTTTTGTGATGTTGACTTTTTTTTTTTGTGCTTGTCATAATAAAACATTGTTATTGGATGTAAAAATTATGGAACAAAGTTATGCCTCTCTGGTGTAATATAATGCAATCCATTTAATACTATTTTAAACCCCAAAACCTCATTAGAGCAGACAGAATGTAAGAATGACAAATGGCCCAGGAGGAAGCTGGAGCAGGAGATGAATTCTGGGCACTCGTCCCCTTTGCTTTGCTGGCACTGACTCTGGGGGGGGCCAACCACCAGCACCAGGTGTCCCCCAACAGGAGGGAGCTGGTGCCATCCAGAACATCTGCCAAGGTGGGTCTGGCCATCAGGCTGGAAGCTCTGCTTAGCCCCAAGGCCAGCCTGGGAGCTGAAGCTGCCAGACAGGCCTGGAGTCACCTGCAGTGAACCTCTGCCCCTCCCAGTGGCCCCAGTGCCAGCACCTCACTGGGCTGGGCTCACAGGCTCAGCTGCAGAACCAACCTGACCCCCAAACACACCCCCAGAGGCCTCTGCTCCTTGGACAAAAGGACACAGCTGAACACTGAACACCAGCATCACACACTGTAACACCCTTTGGCCACCTTGGCCCCAGGCTCTGTGTGCACTGCTGGGAACACAGCCCTGCTGCCTTGGGAGCGAGCTGAGCACAGCTCGGGGGGGGGCTTCTGCCACCACAACACCAATTCACTGCCACTTAATCAATACCAAAGTTGGATAAATGTACTTGTTATCCACACCTGTGCAGACCTTTAACACCAGAAGTGACAAGAAAGAAAAGTGGTATCAGACAGTGATGTACTTCAGAACAAACCAGCTCGTTCCAGGGACACTGTCTCAGGTGAAAGCACCTGTCTGAATGTCTCAGAGTGGCTGAATATCACCAGCAGAGCAACGGTTCCTTCAAAACACCTGGGCTGAATTCATCACCAATTCCACCCCCTGCATACTGCAAGACCAACACACAAAAATTATGGCAAGTGCTACCAAAAACCAGCTGAGATCTGTGAGAATCAGCTCAGACTCCTTCAAGCCACCCCAGTGACACAGAGCCCTGTGCAGCCCTCGTGTGGGGTCCCTACAAAACCCACAGAGTCCACCAGGAGATGCTGGGGTGGAGATGGAGAGCCAGCAAGCAGCACACAGCTGGGGGGGGAGCTGTGCTCACACTGTGCTCAAAGGAAGAAGGACAAACCCAGGGGTCTTTGTTGGGGGTGGGGGGAGCTGGGGTTTGACCCCAGCCCACCACCAAGAGCTGGAAACACTTTCCTGCAGGTGTGGACAGCCCTGGGTTGTTGAGGGGCCCTGGGGAGCCCAGCACCACCCACAGCCACCCCACAGAGCTCCTACCTCCACTCCTTGCACCTTCAGCTTCATGTGATCCTCCCTGGTGGTTTTCCCGTCTTTCCTTTTTTTCCAGCAATATCCATCTTTCCTGTATTTCACTTTCTTCCTGTTGTACAGGATCATAGAACCATTTTGTGGTCTGAAAGCAAGAAACAGGTTTGGATTACATAAAGCAACAAAAGCAGCCTGGGTATCTATGGAGCAACATGCCCCAGAGCAGCAAGAGGCTCCACAGACCAGCAACAGTTGGGATTTGGCATCAAACAACTGCTCCCCTTTTGTTGCTCTTGCCTGGCTGGATTGGTATCTGCAATCTGCAAACTTTTATGTGAGGATCTCATACCCAGTGTAGGAAGGGCCAGTGGTTAGAGAAAAAAGAAAGGGAAATCTTATAAAACAGCCAACATTTTCACAGGATGTATTTCAACTGCTGCATGCTGAAAAACAGAAAGAAAAAAATGTAGGAAAAGAAAAGATTGTTGTTATTTAGTTACAGGCAATGTCTCTCTTTTGCTAACACACCAGCAGAGTGGGATTCCAACCACCTCTGATGCTGTACCAGGACATGGGTGTTTGCTTAGAAAGAGGAAAGGATAAAAGCATGAGTTTATACGTGGGTTTCACTGTTCTGCTTAGATCAGTGCTAGACAGGGAGTAACCTGCTCCCTTCTGAGCACCTCCTCGACTTCAAAGACACAGGAAAATGTTTTCTACTTAGAAACCATGTTGGCATTTTAAAATGTCCCTCAAGGCATGGTGACACCCAGCAGACAGGAGCCAGAGTGGTTTGGGTGTCCCAACAACATCCACAGAGAGGTTCACAGATGGGGCATGTCTGCTCTAACACTGAGGAATAAGACACCCCCCCAAGGCTGGGAGGCAGTGGCATCCCAAGGAACCCAAATTTCTCAGGGATCTCTGGAGCACTTGTCCTTTTTGGTAGGAGTGTATCAAGCTGCTCTAAGGCTCCCAGAAAGCCCCTTGTTTTTCAGCCAGCAGCTGGGTGCCATGAGATGACACCCAATTTTAACCTGATCTACATTGCTGCTGAATTGCACCCTGTGTGAGGATGAATGGGGAGGGCAGCTGTGCCCAGCTCACCCCCCAGAGCTCAGACACAGCCCAGAGCAGGCAGCTGGGGGGTGACAGGGAGCCCCCCCTGCACATCACTCCAGCCCAGACCTCCTCGGGCCTTTTGCCACCCAAGAATTTGGGCATTTCATTTGTACTTTGCAGCTGCACATCTGGGCAGGGGCAGCCCTGGGACTGCAGCTCCTCCTGGGCTCTGGGCTCCCTCTCCTTTAGGAGGCTGTGGCATTTAAAAGCTGCCTGATCTCTATTTTGGTTTCTTGCCTGTGGCCTCGGGGAAGGATGGGGAAGGACAGGAAGAGTAATTAGGAGGCAGAAAGCCTTTTGTCTCGAGTATTGATGAGCTCTGAGATGCTTTCCTGCCTCCCACCCTGCTATCCACTGCACATTGCCACAACAGCCTAAGAGCTTCTTTTGCCCAAATTGTTCCTTCTGCCCCCAGGGAGATCACACCTTCTGTTTTCCAGCTTAATTGCAACCCAAACCTGTGTTTGGGAGCCTGCTGCTTGCTTGGGGTGACCTGTGGCTCTGGACAATGCCCAGGAGCAATCCAGGCCAAACGAGTTTCCCTCGGTCAGATGGGGAGAGGCAGGAAGGGAGGAAATGGGATTTGCAGGGAAGGCTTTTCAGAGCTGTCATTTCGTACTGGACACCCAGCCCAGCTGCACTGCCTGACCTTTGGCTCCAAGTCCTGCTCTGAGGGCATTCTGTCTCTTTTGGATTAAGTCTCTTACCTGGATAATAGGAATTTAAACCTGCTTATCTTCTTGTGATCAGGAACCAGATACAATGAGGAAGTAAACACAAAACAAGCTTAGAGATTAGGATATTTTGGTCAACTGGTGCTTTTTATCTGCCTCTCCATTGTGCTCATAAATTTAGGTCCCCCAGAACACATTACTGCAATATTAATAATGCTGTTCAGTGCAACCAGTTCCCTCTAAATTGCCACATCAAGATGTGGTAAATGTCAGACATATCAGTTAATGAAAACTACATTTTACTGCCTCAGGAGCTGGGGGTACCAAAAGGGAATTGCAAATACTGTACATCCAAAAGCTTCTCTTTTTCAGGATAACAGAGTGAGAGCAGCCAGAACCATCCCTTAAGAAGGTCCACTGTTTTAAAAATTATTTTTTATTTTATCATCTTGCATTTATTCCAATTCCAAGCCAAGGAGGATATTTAAAGCAGCAGTATGGATGTTTAATGCAGCTCCCATAAGCAGAGACACCACACACCAGACCCTTCCTGTATCACCCAGTGCCTGGGTGACAAGTCCCTTCCTTCCCTGCCACCCACCACAGTGAGAAACTGCCCCTGCAAACAGCTTGGGTGGTATTATTTCTCATGTGCATGATATCTTCTCTGGCTATGAAGTCATCATGGAGCCAAGGGACAACAGGAGGGGACTATCTTCCATCTTCTGCATCTGTGCAGGATGATAATGAGGAACTAACCTCCACTGTCCCAGGGCAGCAACCTACTGGTGCAGAAACTGGCTGAGAAAAGCTGGAGACCTGGAAGAAGCACTGGAAGGAGAGGGAGCCTTGCAAGAAATAATTAACACAAAGAGGACAATTCCTGGAATCTCCTCATCCAGACCAGTGTGTGCACCCAGTGCCTCCCACTCAGGAACACCCTGCAGGCAGCAGCCCAGGGCAGGCAGGGCTCTGGGGCTCTCAAACATTCCAGGTGATGAGCCCCAGTTCCCTTCTCCTCTTCCTCTGCCCTGTGTGCAGCTGCACAGCCCTCCCCCTGCAGCAGTGATGGATGGGGACCTCAGTCAGGAATGCTCCTGACTGACATCATGCTCTCAGAAACACCTCATCTCTTATTTCTTGTTTCTGACCGAGACCAAAAATCCGATGACAGAAGTTATTTCTCCCCTGAGAGATGCTGCTCTCCAAGTCTTCATTTCCTTTGACATTTCCCCTTGCTGTACCTGTGGCTTATCAGAAGATTAAAGGCCAAATGGAAAACTGAAAGAGGAACTTCGAGCAGTCACAGCCCGGGATGTCTCATCCACCCTTGGCCAGGGAGACACTCAGACACTCCCTGTGGCTTTAGGAGGTCACCCAGACTCATTAAGGATGGGGTCACTCGTTGGTGGGGCAGAGCTACAGCCCCTGTGCCAAGGGCATCACCCACCAGCCCGGGGACACACCTGGGGGATGCTGTAACAGGGACCTGTAGCTCCCTTCCACATTGACCAAGAGCTTTAAAATAACATTTACCTGGGCAAATGTTTTCAAGACTGTGGGTGCTTTGTCCATTGCAGCTTTAACGCTGGCAGATCACACACAAATCTACAAACCCTTTCCTCCCCTTCCAAATAAACACTTGACTTTGACCCTCAGGCAATGCCCCAGAAGAAAAGAAACTACAGCATGTGCCCAGCCTGCATCAGTGGGATCAGAAACCAAAGAAAAGCCACTCAAGAGCTTAATGCAGATGTTCAATCTCACAGTAACTGCTGGGAACACACGGGGACAGGCTGCTGCCATTACAGCCTCCACTCTCTCCACTGCAAATTGGGATTACTGGCACAGTCCTCGAAGGAATCACAGATTATGGGTTTGGAATTTGCCTCATCTTTGAACTCTGCAAGACTGAAATAAAGACCTCAGAAGAAGTCTTTTCATCCATGTAAGAGGGGGTATAAATCACAAGGAAATGTAAATACCCTGCAAGTTTTTTATACCTAGCATTAAGTGTCATTTGCATTTAAGATTCAAGTGAACTTACTTGGTATCTACAATATTTAAGAAGTTAAAGTCTAAAGTCACAGACTTAGCAATATCATTCAGAGTTGCAGTTAACACAATGGCTAATCCCATCAAGGGGACATTAATTGGTGTCTAGATGCTCCTTCTCATAGCAGCAGTAGGCCATAAAACTTAATCCTTACCTCCTCTTTCCCGCATGTAGCCTCCATGTTCATCAATAAAAGTAATATGATTCATTAACTATGGGAGTAATTACCTGCAGCTCCAACAAACAGGACTGAACAAGCCCGTGCTTGTGCCAAGTTGGCTCTTGTGCCCTCACACAGGACTGCCAGGGGCTGCCAAGGAGAGCCTTTCTGCACAACTGGGATAAATGCTGATGGCTGCAACAAAACCACGCTGCCCAGCTGCTGGGCATCCCTGGGGTGGGCTGGGGCACCCACGGGCAAGTCCTGCCCCAGAAGAGCCTTTGGGCTATTTGAGAAGTGATGGGGGTGCTGGGGCCACAGTGTTCTGTCTGCACAGTGCTTTGGTACAGGAGAGAAGCCCACAACAGCTGGGGTCAGCAGCTGCCTGTCCCCCCCAGCAGGGCTGACCCTGCAGCACAGGGCAGGGCACTGGGGGCACAGGGGCAGCACAGCCTCACTCCTGGCCCTGGGGTGGCCCTGGCAAGGAGCAACAGGGGCAGATACAGCAACAAAGAGAGATGGCAACAAAGAGATATGGCAACAAGGAGATATGGCTACAAGGAGATATAGGACAAAGAGATATGGCAACAAGGAGATATGGCAACAGGGCAGAAACGTCAACAGGGCTGATATGGGCACCTCTGTGTACCAACAACTCTGACCACCACCACTTCTGTGCCAAAACCTGTATTTATGAATGATCTGGAAAAGAACAACTTTGCTCTGTGTACTTGCTCTTAACACAACTAGAAAATAGGGAACAGTGCTCCCAGCACTAATAACAGTGATACAACTAATAACAGCATCTGACTTCCCAGTAAACATTTACTCTGCTGCCATTTCCACTTAATAGTAATGCAGCTGTTGCCAAAGAATGAATTCCATGAAAGGCTCACCCAGCATCTCTGCCTGCCATGGTTACTCAGCCTGATGAATTCCATCATTAAGAATTTTCTTTTTAAAGTCAATTAAAAAAAACCAAAAACCAAAAAAAACCCCACCAAGCCACACAAAAACCCACCAAACAAACAAAAACTCACCCAAACCCAAACCACCACCAAAACAAAAAACCCACCAGAGTAAAAGCAAAGAGATGTTTCATTCCTGAGCACAGCTAGGCAGCAAGGTGTGCCCTGGCAGTGGCACAGAGTCAGAGCTGAGCTCAGCACATCACCCAGAGCTCTCCAGGCAGGAAGGTCCTTCTGCAAACAGTGCTGTCCCATACTGAGTTCAAGCAGGTAACAACAGATTTCCCCACATTTTACTGAGTAACATGATAATTCATGTGTTGACAGCTTTGAACTCTGTAATAGACTTGAGAAAGAAATTAGAAACAATCTTTATGAACTCCTCAGAACTCTGAGCAATTGAAGCCTCCTTGTAATGATGCAGGACTGGAGCTGGAATATTAAAATTGTCATTAAGTGGAATGCACATGAAATGCTAAAAAGTCTTTTGGCAAATTATTTCTTGATATAATGACATGCTATAGAACTAAATCTTAGTACAAGGTATAAAAAAAGACAGTTAAATCAACTTTGTTCGTTTAAATATAATTTTAAAAGAACTGGCATTCATCTCTTTATTGCTCAAGGATTTTTATCAATTTCTTTAGCCCTCATTTATTTCTCTTCCCTACTCCCATGGGGATGCTGTTTGATTTATTGGGAATTAATTCTTACAACTCATGAATGCTTTAAACTATTTCCAGATTAATCACCACACTCTCCAGTGGCACACTGAGCAGAGCCCTGCTCCCTCCCTGTGCACACACAGGGGCTCCAGGGGCCAGCAGCCAGTCCACCTCCTCAGCTGCTCTCTGCATGGACACCACTTGTCCTGCTGAGCAGCAGGGGCTCCAAGTAACTTCCAAAAGACCTGTTTGGAGGTGTCCTCCTCCTGCAGGGGGTGCTTTGCTTCTGGGTCTGCTCACTTCCCAGGGCAGCACGAGTGGGAATGCTGCCACATTCTCATGGGGGAGGAAGAAAAGGGAAGAAAAATTCTATTTATTTAATTAACTTCTAGTTCAGCTTCCTCAGCCATTACAGCCACAAGCTCAAAGCTAACAGGGTTTTCCCAACTGAAGCCAGGCTGCACCCTGGGTTTGTCCAAAGCACCAAGCACCAGGGAAGTTTGCCAGGATGCCCTTGGTGCCCGTGTCCCTGGGCTCTGGCAGGTGTCCCCACCCCAGCACTGTGACTGCTGGGAGCTTTGACAGGGAGCAGGCAAACCTTGCTGCAGATGGGAGGGGAGCAGAGCTCTGAGGAAGGGAAAGTGTTACTGGCTCTTCCTCTGCAAGCACTCTGGAGCTTGGCTCATGACTTAAAGACACTATACAAATCTGTAAATATTTGAAAATGGAATAATAATTCATTAATTATAAATTTTAATTGAGAACCACTTCAAATGGTAAATGCAGCTCGACAGCCAATACACTTCCAACAGTGCAAGGCAGCAGAATCATGAAGGGCAGAGGAACAGGCAGCACTGCCCAGCTGCCCTCCAGCATCACATCTGTCCCCACCAGCACAGCCAGGCCTGGGGGAAGATGGGCAGAGCTGGAGAGGTGACACAGCACTGCCCTGCAGCCACTGCCAGCTCACCCTGCCCAGGCAGCAGCACCACGAGTGATACTGCAACTGAATTAAAAAAAACATTGGTTTTCCTTGGACTTGTTGATTGCTGATTATTGGGAAGCACAGACACAAACCTGGATTAACCTGGAGAGCAGAAGTGCCCCCTGCTGCAGATGGGCCACAACTGGTGCCACTGGCCAAGCCCTGAGCCCCCTGTTCTCAGCCCTTCCCCTTCCACAGGAGCCTCACAAACACAATCTGTTTATTTATATCAATTTAGTCCCATCAATTAATGATGACAAGGCAATTAACTAGAATGCCAGACAGTAAAAAATAACCACATAATGCCTTCTGTAGAGGAAATCTGTTCTGTAGCTCCAATCGGTCTTCATTAACACCAAGCATTCCAGTAAAAGGTGGTAATCTAGTTATGGGCTGTGAAATATGAAGATCTGCAAAGCAATTTTTCAGAATTAAGGGTAAAGTATTTTTAGCCAATGAGAAAGAAACCTTTCTGCATTTTTCCAGCAAATCTTGGCCAAAAACTAAGCATGTCCCTAACCTGAGGCACTGGTAGGGAGCAGACTGAGCAGCACCAGGTCAGAGGCACCCCCTTCACACAGTGCTCAGCTGCTGCACCAGCACTCACTGTGCAGACACTGGCACCACAGAAATGAGTCCCAAACCACCGACTACAGTGGCCTTCAGACACTCTGACGAGCCAGTTTTGGGGCTGACAGTGTCCCAGTCAGTTATGGAAGGGATGATGCAAAGCTCTGCTGCCCCCAGCCAGCAGCTCCCCTCCCCACACCACTGCCAGGGTGGGAGGGTGGCCCAGCAGGACACAGTGTTTTAATGGGACTAACCTAATTGATTGAGTTTATATCCCAAAGGTCCCATTTTTAGGGAAAATGAGATAAAAAATTTACAGGAGTCACAAAACAATGAGTTTCACATGGAAATAATTTCCAATTTTTAGCCTTATTCCCTTCTAAAGTTATTAATAAACTAGTAAATTATAAGAGAGAATTAATCCCAAATATAGAAAATCCTGCAAACAAAGGACACAGACAAATATAAAGGTAGTCAACCACTTCTCCAAAAAATGCCCAGGCTGTTGAGCACTCTTGACTTAAAATTTCTAACGAAGCAGTTTAAAAAATCCCAAATTCCTGCAGGAATGTGTTTATAATACAAACTCAATTATTGTCTTATTCTGATGCTTATCTTTTCTTACACCCTCTCAGCTCTTTCTACTTTGGAACTTAATTACATTCCAGTATTTTTAGTTGAGATGAAATTACATATTTTTAGATTAATTTAGCCTGAACCAACTTTTGATAACAGGCAATCCTTTTTCTATCAAGCCCTAATTTGTGACCCTCCAAGTCAGTACAAATTGCTCTTTTAAACCTCACATCCCTCCTGACATAAAGCCACACTTAGAGCCCTCAAACCCAGTGTGGTGCCCAGCATTGCTGGGCCAGTGTTTGCCCAATTTCCTTTGATGAAAACTTTTCCTGTTTTCCTTTTTACTCTGTTATTTTCCAAGCTCAGGGCAACAGAGGATGGGCAGAGGGGGTGACTGCTCCCTACAAACTGGTGCAGGAGAGGTGTTACCTTTCCTGTTCAGTTAAAAACCAAGAGCAATGTTCTTGCAAGGACATTTCAGCTCAGCCATCAGGGCAGGAGCACCCTGCAGCACCTCCTGCTTCCCCAGGGCCTCCCAGCCCCTTCAAACTGCCCAGACAGGGCTGTCCCACCCCGTCCCAGCCCCTGCTGTGGTTCCAGTGCCCTGCAGCTCTGGTGCCTCCAAAGCATCCCAAGATCCCAGCCCACAGCCCACTGCCATGCCCATGTGCAGTGAGGGCTGCTGGGGATGAGGCTCCAGAGAGAAACAGCTCAAATAAAGGCTCCTGGACATGCAGCTCAAAGGCATTTTGTCTCTCTTAAGGAAACGTGGAACGGTTCTCCCAATCATCACTTTGTTTCCGTTCCTGTCACTGTGTAAATCAACCCCTGACACTCTGTTTGCTCACCAGGGAAGCAGAGCAGGGGGCACCACGGGAGCCCTTTAGCTAGAGAGAATTAAATAAAATAGTGGGAACAGCTCACAAATACCAAAGTCAATTAATTCATTTGCTACAGAGCAAGAGTCCTGCATAATTTGTCCTTTGAGTAGTTTATTTTAGCTAATTGCTTATCCAGCAAGATCCTCCCTGCATGACCCATTTGCTGTGCAAGAAGCTCGACTGATGAGAAACAAATGGTCACCTTCCAGAGGGGAGGGAGTGACACCAGGGGTGTTCCCTCTGCTGCCCTGCTCCTCAGACCCACACACAGGGAGAGGAAGGTGCCCACAGTCTGTGCCCACACAGTCAGGGCAAGCAGCTGTCCCCACCTTCTCCACAGGAAACCATGGATCCATTTACAAAAAAAAAATAAATTGTGAAGCTCAGTTTAACTTTATTTAGTTCCTCCTTGACATTTAAATAACTACAGGGATATTAGTTTGGGCATAGTGGGCTCTCCCTGGTGGCAGCAGGACTCACGTGTGTTACAGAGGAGAGGGAGGGACCCTGCTGGAAGCATAGCACAGGGTGCCAGAGGATTTTCAAGGGACCAACCCCAACATCTCCCTGCAGCATCAGGCACATGCTGACTGGACTGAGCCAAGCAATGCTGGAAGGAGGAGGAGGAGGAGTGAGATCAGCTGGGCTGGCAAGTTTGGAGGCACCACCAAGGAAACAACTCAATTTCTGGCAGGAAAGCCTCCAGTTCTCATGTTCCTGCAGAAGGCTTCTGATGGGCTTTTGCTGCTGCTTCACATCCCTCAGAATCAACAGAAACCAACAATCCCACGGCGAGGTGTGAGTCAGGCTGGAAAGCCCAGCAAGGACCAGGCCAGACCCCAGAGGCAGCTCCAGTAATGGGTTTGCAGGTTCCCACTGGTGATCCCACCTCCATCCCAGACTGAGCCCAGACACTGGTGGACAAGTGGTCCAGGTTTACTGTGCAGCAAAACTCATTTTAGCCAGTGGGTGGCTACTGGTGCCAGTGCTGGGGAGCAGCTCCCAGCCCAGGCAGAGAGCAGCAGGGGCTGGGCACTTACCCCACACCACTCCCAGCACGTCCCTGCCTGCCCAGGGCCACAGAGTCACTCCTGGCACCAGTTGCAACACGTGCTCACCCACGTGGGGCTGCAAAGTGCCTCCTGAACCCCCTCTTGCTTCTCGTTGCACTGGAGGTGCCCCTTGGGTGCTGCAGTGCCAGTCTGTGAACAGCCTCAGCCCCAGGGAGAAACTCAGCACTCCCATCAAGAGCAGCCCTGGAAAACCCCAGCAGCACCTTCTCTGCTGAGGCTTTACAGGCTGCCAGGAGCTTGCAGGGAACAAAACTGCCCAGTGGAGTCAACTGAGGGTGTGAGGCTTAAGGCACACCCGTAATTAAAGCACAGAGAGCAAAGCTGCCCCCGGTGCCATAAAGCAGGTCATTTTACAGCTGGCTGGGCTCCCTCTGATGTACTTGAGAGCCAGTTTTAAGTGACATAAAGTTTAACATCCCGGTACATCTGCCTACCCACCAGATTCTACATGGGATTTAAATTTAATTACATTGAAGTATTGTTACAGCACACGTAGCAAGAACACCGACCAAGTGTAACTTGAGAAGAATCTTTCCCAGATTGTTCTAAATCTGTGCTTTCAGGACTGGGAAGGAAAAAAAATCAAAATTTAAAGCTGAACACCTGTATTGGTGCTCTTGGCTTTGCTGCTGCTCACCCACCAAGTGCTCCAGGTTTGTGCTGAAGATCACACACTTCTCCAGCATTCCATCACAATGTCACTGAACACCAACAGCACCTGTGCCTACCAAGCAAATTATTCCCCATGTCAAGTGAGAGCAAAGCCTGCTTGCTGCCTACACACACTTACTCAGCACCAAAAGGAAAACCCCAGCCCCTGCAGCTCCTCATTTCCCAACAACCACACCACTTCCAGTCTGTCCTCTCCAGTGTGACCAGCAGCTCCTCTGGGACATTCCCAGCTGCTCTGCACACACAGGGGCACAAACACCCTCCTCTCAGTTCCAGGCCACCAGCACATGCCAGGTCACATTCCAATTCAAGTCACACTGTGTTTGTCATACTCACAGCACCATCTCCACGTGGGAAGCAAACCACCCACCCCCAGACACAGGGCACCCCTCTCCCTTTGGCTGTGGGCACCCTGATCCCTGCCAGCCCAGGGCAGTCCCAGTGCCAGGCTCCAGCCCAGCACTCCAACCTCAGGGTCAGGTTTCCCAGAGGGAAAAAACTTTCTCAATGAAGAAAGAACCCAAAGAAATAGTTTGTTTTTCATCAGCTGCTGTTTGCAGACCATTAAGATGCAACAAGCATCTTCCTAGATGATGCAAAACCACTGGAACACTCTTCCTGGATGGTGCATTTGATGTAAAGAATGTACTGGAAAAAACAAGAGAATATCAGTAAAGGTCAATTATGAGCAACTTAAAGGTTATTTTTGCATATCTCACCTCCTGGACAAAAGATGCTTCTTCATTACCATATGAGAATATAAATTAAGTTGCAAAAGTCTTTAAAATCCGACAAAGACTTTAATTTTGTTGCCATTACAGTCTGCAGATCAAAAAGCTGGTCCCTTGCCCCTCTGCAGCCTCCACACATTATGCAGGAAAAGGCAGCCCCAAGGTGGTCCCACAAGAGCCATTAACCCCTGTCCTTCCTGGTCCCTTCTGATGGGAATGCAGGGCAAAGCAGCAGGTCTGGGAGCAGCCACGAGTCTAAAAGCTCTTGTGGCACAGTCTTCCCTTTCCTCTGCTGTACCTGGGACAAGGGCAGCTCCCCACTGAGCTGCCTCACAGCCTGTGAATCCCCAATCACAAGGCTGTTACAGGGGACTCACGCACACTGAGCAGCCTCCCACCCCCAAGGGGGATCAGGAACAATCAGAGCCTGCCCAAATACTGAATGTCAGTGCTATCCAAATCTGAGTGCCACACGTTGCTTTCCTTGGCTGTATCCACTGATGGAAAAGGCTTACCAAGCCTTGCTGCAGGCAGACAGGGGCTTGCTGAATAATTTCATTACTTTGTTATCAGATAATTGCTTTTTCTGACAATTCCGTGTTTTCCAGGGTTCTCTTCCTCTCCAAGTGGCAATGCTGCAAGACTCTCCCAAGTCCATGTGAAGAGAAGCAGGAGCCTTCCCAGCCCAGGCCTGTGTCCATGCAGTGCCATGCAGCGGGGGCAGATGTGTGTGCATGGACCAGCTGTGCACATCTGGCCAAGCTGGAGGCCACTGACCACACACCCCACGGCCAGAGGCTGCAGAGCCATGGCTGGGCTGGAGCAGCCAACCTGCAGTCTCTGTGCCAGCTGAATCCCACCCACAACAGGAACACAGACCTCTTGCCTTGGTTGCCCAGGTTGGCCACAGCCATGGAGCTCTCCTGAGCCACCAGTTAAATGGAGAGAAACCAGCTCTCCCAGAGCACCAGCAAGCACCAGCTGCCCAGACTGGATTTGTCACCAACCAATCAACCCAGGGAAGGCATCCCAATGGCCACATGAGAGAGCCAGGACCTCTAAAACACGCCTTCAAAGTCTAAACAAGGTCTCAAAAGGACTCTTATTTACAACAAGCACGAGAAGATGGGCAGAACTTTTGCCACTGATCCTGGCTTTGGGCAGTGACCTTTTCACAACCTCCAGCTTCCACAGGGAGTCTCTGCCTCATTTCACAGGGGCCAGGACTGTCTGGCAGCAGCATCTACTCTGTGCAGTGAGAGGGCTCCCACACAGAGCACACTGGAGAGCCAGCTCACAAAGTAATGGCCTAATGCAGTGAATTAATTGCAAAGCACAATTGTTTTCAATCTTCATTTAAACCCAACCTTAGCTAATCTCACTTTAACGACACAGGAAATGGAAATTCCCTTAATATATAAGTTATGAATATTTATTACTCTATTTTTTTACCTGAAAACTGAGTAATTCAATTAATTTTACTATTAATTATTTAATACGGAATTAATATATTGCAAGATCCTGACTTTTCTTTAAGATGCCACTGATAAAGATGTTCCAGATGGAATATGCTCCTTAAGCTGGACAGACAGACAAGGTGCAGGCTGTGCTCCCTGGGTGGTGGGCAGTGGGACAGGAGGAGGGGAGGCTCCAGGGCCCACACTCATCCTGCCCTCGCTGTGGAGTGGGCTCAGCACCCCCAGGAATCCCCTGTGTCCTTTCCAAGACATGATGCAGGAAGGGGCAGGAGCACATCCAGCTGCATTCCCAGCTACAAAACCAACCTCGTTGACTTTGCCATTGAAATTCCAAAGAAAATAACAAAGAAGTTGTAGTTGATACACAAATGTCAAGTAATTTTTTTCACTGTTGTGATTTGCATTTAGACTTGGAAATGTCAGACACTTGGCCCTGCTGCACCAGCAGAACCCTTTCCCTTGCCCTGTGATGGGAGGTGTACTCATTAATTGGTGTTGACCAACTGGGGTTGCTCAAAGGACCGCTGTAACAATACCCCACATTTATATCAGGGCATTCAATCACTTTGAGTCATTCTGCAAGAAATTTCATAACAAAGTACTTTTAGAGATGTTTCAGAGCCTTCTCATAGCTCCTCCAATCCCACCACAGTGGCATCATAAGAGGGCTCCTCCTCCCACCTCCATGACCAAGGCAACACCCAACAGTGCCGTACACATGGGCACTGCTGAGAGATGGAAACACTGAGAGCAGTGGCCTTGGCTCCAGATCCACTCATGCCTTGTTGCCCCCCTCTGCCTCTGCCTCAGCCCAGCCTGGCCTGTCCCCCCAGCAGCTCCTCACTGGTGGCTGCCCCAGCTCTCTCCCCACCCTCTGACAGCCCCAGAGCTCCACAGCCCTGGCCATGGTGCAGCCCTGTGCCACCAGCCAGCAGTGGCTTCTCAGAGCACATCACACACCATCTCATCAGGATACTCCATACGTGTCAGCAGTGCAATTAATTTTTATTAATTTTCTGAGATGAAATTAGTGCCACCCAGAGCAGCAAACAAACAACAGGGAGTGTTCCAATTCAATGCCAAATCCATGTCATTAATTCTGTAATACCCAGAGCCCTGACTGTAGTAACTCAGCATTTAACTCTTCCAATTAATTTTTATATTAAAAAAAAATAAAGAAGGAAAACTAACTCAACAATTTCAGAAGGTCCTTTAACTCCTGTCACAACTTTCCTTCTCCTGGGACATTCCTTCTTCCAAGTGTAAACACACAGGAGGAAGGTATGGAAATGTTCATCAGAACAAACTCTGAAAATCATGCTACAAAAACATTTATAATCTTGTGTCTTTAATGACACTATGTAGAGCCAGATTAGCTAATGTGTCTTCTGACTCCTCAACAGGCTTCTCTGGCAAAGGTTCAGAAATTGTTTTGCATTTATTCTGTAACTGGGATTACCAGACCAGAAAAAAAACTTCTCTAATAAATCACCTGCTGTTGTACAGCTGAGGGGAGCCTCACAGCTGCCTCCAGCAGGAAAGGCATCACTTAGAGATGTCACAAAAATATACAGAACAGTCTGGGGGAAAAAGAACCACAACACTAAAATGACACAGCTCTTTTTTTTCCAATAGCTCATGGAAAGCAGGTCCTCTGTGTGCTCAGCCTGGAGCTGCACTGCAGAGAAGGTCTCCATGTCCATCCTCTCCTTGGCTGGGTGCTGTGGGACACCTGGAATCAATATGTGCTACTCGTTAGGGTGACACCATTCCTCGTGTCCCACTGTGCCCTCTGCCCCTGCTCCTGGCAGCAGGGGGTGATGCCAACCCCGGAGCATCCTGCCCTGGGCACCAGCAGCACCAGCCTCTGGGACAGCTGGTGCTGGGCAAGCATCCTGAAACAGGCTCTTCTCTCACCTGGGCTCCTCCAATGGCCCTGCCCTCTGCAACAGGAAAGGGGTGGATTGGGAAAAAGGAAAACAGGAAAAGCCCAGCAAGAGCACAAAGCAGGAGCCACTGTGTGTGTCAGTGAGATGCACAGCAGGAAAACATCCGCAGCCACAACTCCGCGTCTGGGGTCCCAGGGGAGCAAGGAGTTAAACATTCATGGCAGCACGAGGAAGACATGACATTTACTGAATAATAAACTGCAAACATGTCTGTTAATGTGGCTTTTTGGGATCTCCTCGCCATCAAACACTTAACCTCAGCAAGGGAAACACCGTGCTGCAAACAATCCCCACGCCTGCCTGTGAACAGGCACTGCACACCGGGGCTGCAGCTTTTGGATTTATTGGAAGTTGGAGGCAGGGGAGCTCTGTCAGGATAACCAGCCTGCAACCTCACTGAGAGCTTCAGACCTGCTCATCTGAAGGGACACAATTCAATCCGGAGCAATCAGGTTAAAACTTTAACCTGCCACGATTGCAGCTGCTCCATTTTTAATCCATCTGATTTCATTCAATAAAATGCTCATTAAGGCAATTAATGAGAGTTTGGTGCCACAAGCCATGAAGCATGACTGAGAGTTTCCACTTGGTGGTCAAGGCATTGATCAGGAGTCGAGCCCCCAGCGCGACAGTCAATGTGCTGAGCAGGAGAACGTTACCTGGTTTTGGGGGAGGTTGTTAGCCACTCTTCATGCTTTTCAAACGTTATTAAATAAGCTGCAATTTCCTGAAAGAGAAATGCAGAAAGAAAACAGAGTTACTTGCATGGCTGTGCTGGGAACTGGGAAGTTTTACAACAGAGACCCGGGGCCGCTCATCCCGGGCCAGGCTGCAGCTGAGATCAGGCTTGGGCTGCCCCAGTCAGAGCTCACATCCACGACACCAAGGCCAGGCTCAAACAGGGCAATGGAGAGATGGAAATGAGGAAAGGCAAGAACATTTCCCAGCAGGCAGAATTTGCTGGTAGCTGTGGTGGCCACAGCGTCGGCGCGTGACGTCAGGAGGGCAGTGGCAGCACGGACACGGGGAGCTGCACTGAACATTTATAAATAGAACAGCATCACTGCAGGAAGAATTACTGAATTATTAATCGTTGCCATAAAAAGCCAGCGGGTGACATCCACGTCAGGCATGGCTCCCACTTGCAGGAATGATATGGGCCATTACCTCCACATCAGAACCCATTTGTTTGCAGGAAATTATTGGTGCCAGAGAGATGATTCAAGAGTGTGCCTGTGAACAGGCCTGAGGAGCCCAGGACAGCCACTCACCCACCTCCTGGGCACAAGCCCAGGCTGGGCACGAGGTGGCCACACCGCAGGAAGGCTCAGCACGGGCAGCAGAGCTGGGGGGGACCGGGAGTGCTGTGCCAAAGGGGGATGCAGGACAAGGGACTGTCCCTGACCACGATGGCCAGTGCCACCATACCAACAACATCCTGGCATCAAGAGATGGCCATGGACCCCTGGGGCTGTGCTGAAAACAAGGCCCCCCCCAACACACTCAGAAAAATGTCCAGTTTGGCAGTTTGCTTCCAAAAATTGCCTCCCAGTGTCCTCAGAGGGACCCACGCAGCAAAAGCCACACAAGTCAGGTCAGGGAAGCTGCCTTCAGTGCTCAAATGCAGCAAAGCACATCCCCAAGCCATGTGCAGTGCCACCTCCAGAGCCACTGCAGCAGCATCCTCAGGCTCCACATTCCCCAGCAGTGCACACACCAGCACTGGGGCTTTCCAGCAGTGGGGGTTTTATTATTTTTTAAACCAGCTCCATGTAAGAGCTGTCTCTTACAGCACCAAAGCTAAAACCCCCCCCCAATGCTCTCCAACCAGCTGGCCCAAGCATCTGCTAGAGCCACAAAATGCAATTATATTACTCCCAAACGAGACGTAAAAATATCTTGTTTCCAATACTCTTGGTTTTAAGCCTCATACTTAATGTCCTCTGGGCATTGCAGCAGTGCCAGATCCCCGTGTTATGTACTTTATTAGAGCTGTGTGAATGTCATATTAATGACTCCTGACCAACATGTTTACACTGCAAATAAATTCTCACAGAATCCAGTGCTGCACCCCTTGCTTCCCAAGCTCCTCTCTGCAGGTTTAAAGGATCCCCACAGAAGCAGATGATGGAGCAGTGACACAAAGCTCTGACAACTCCTCCTTTTCATTTCTGCCTAATTGCTGCAGAATAAAATTCAATATCAAAGCAGCTCTGAGCAGACACCCACCATCAACACTCACAACTTTCCCACAGGCCACACCAACTCTCACACTGTCACAGCAGCTGCAGCTGAATCCCATGCAAGGGCTGAAATTGGAATCCTGCTTGGCCCAAAAGGTCCAATCCCAGACTCCCAGCAGGCTAAAAACACCAGAGAGCTCTGAGACTAAAATTCCTCAGAAAATAGGAAACAAGATCCCTGGGGTTTCTTGAAGGCAGGGCAGTAATTCCACCAAACATGCTGTGATCAGCAGAACTCTGTTTGCACGCTGTCCTGTGCTGTGTCCCCAGCTCTCTGCGTTATAATCTGGTGTCACCTCCCACTCACAGCAGGAGGAACACACAGGAGGTCCTTGCACACCCTCTCCAGCACCAGGCCAGCAGGCACTTAGAGAAACAAACCCCTTCAGTGCCAGGGCAGTTTGGGGGGCTCACATTAATGTGACATTCTGCCTATTCCTACTAAAAATCAATTGCTGTAAGGGGAATGAAGCTATTTTTAACTTCTGTGACTTAACAAACACATTGCCATGGCATGGAAACACCAAGTATTTGGTGTGAAGCAGCTCAGCCTTACCCACAGCTTGGTTACTCACGTGCATCCTCGTCCCAGAGTGTCACTGATGGAGGAGCTGCAGCAAGGTCCTCCTGTGAGAGGCACAACAGGGGCCCCCACACTGCTGGCCAGCCCCACCCAGCACCTTTGGGCCAGGCTGCTGGCCAGTGCCTCACACAGAGTGACCACGGGGGTGCACACGTGTCAGCAGCATGTTTGGGCAGCTCCTGCCCTGGCTCAGGTGCCATGCAGAGCTGCAGCTCCAACCAGACTGCAAACTGGATCTCCTGACACCTCTACATGGACAATTTAATCCTTCCAACAGGAGAAAATAAGGATCCACATCAACTGGAAGAGGAGCTCCCCCAGGCTTTCTGCTTAATGATATATTACAGCCTGATTTCCCTCCTCCAGGGGAAGTACCTTGGGTAGGAAGGAGAATCTCACTCACAGCAATGCTCTAAATTAACATGTACAGCAGAGAGACAGCAAGGCTGCCCTGCTGCCCCCCTGTGCCCCCAACAATTCAGAGTTACAAGGACTGGCATGCAAATGGGGCAAAATGCCCCCAGGGACCCCCCTGTGCTCTGCTCCTGGCTGTCTGTAACCCCAGCACCCAGGGCTCCCCACCCTGCCCCAGGGTGTCTTGGCATCCCTGGGGAGGCAGGTGCTCAGCCCCGTGCTGGTGGCTGCTCAGAGGTTTGCAGAAGCCTCTGCCCTGTCCCTGTCAGTGGGGCTGGGCACGGGCAGGGCTCTGGGGCAGGGCTGCAGCTCAGCAGCTGCATGGGGCAGGCACCCCCCTGCCACACCAACACTCTCTTTCTCTTTGGAAAAACGTGGAAAAAAATGAAAATGTGTGAGACAGATTTAGCACTAGAAGACACAAAGTCATTAAATAATTAAAACCAAAACTATGGCCACAAAAAAAAGGGCTCTGATAAAACCCTGCATTTTAATGCACGTTAATTCCCCTAATGATTCTCTCTGTGTCTTACAGGGTCAAATCAATGTCCTCACCAAAAAAATCCAATTACATCTCATTCATGGTATCTTTGGAGCAAGGCTATTGTTTGCTTTTGTCTCCTATCAAACCCTTTTCCCATTGCTTCCCTGAGATTACAAACACAAGGCAGCATGGCACCAGCAAGGTCACACGAGACAGAGGCAGCTCTGCCAGCCCAGCTGCTCCTTGGCTCCTCGGTGGCTGCACAGTGGGAACAGGAGCCAAGGGACACTCCAGTGGTGCCCAGAGCCCTCCTGCAGCTCTGCTCAGGGCAGCTGGCACCGGGTGCACCCCAAGGCCACCCAAGAGCATCTCAGGGCACAGCACACCTTGGGCAGGAGCCCCTGGGCCAGGATGACCCACCTGGCTCCACATTCCCTCCATCCCAGCCGTGGAATTAATGTCAGCATAGACTTGAGTGGCCACTGCTGGCACAGTGTAAGCCTGAGAGCTGTGCAGGCTCAGTCCCCCCTGGGAACACAGTGGGCACAGCACTGAGCCCAGCCCCAGCACCCAGGAGGGGAGCAGGTCTGGCTGAGCAGCTCAGGGAAGCACCCTGCAGAGCAGTGAGCTCATTAACATTCAAATCACGTGAGTTATGCCTTATCCCAAACTCGGCCAGATAATTCAGGGGTTTAATTTAGACTTTGCTGCTCGGGCTGAAAGCGTTTTCTCCCAGTGCACATTTATTTTTATTTTGCATTTCCCAGTTTGCTCAGATTTGAACCCACCAGGGAGCCACTGGCTGGGAAGGCCAGTGAGCTGCGTGTGACAGCACACATGTGGCAGCACACACGTGGCTCCAGTGCCTGCAGACAAGTGCCCCAGGGTGTGCCCAGTGCCCCCACAGCCCGTGGCACGGCTCAGCCCCGCTGGAAGGGGCTGTTGGCATCACTGGCCCGGGGGCCAGGGCAGGGCCAGGGCTGGGGAGGGGCAGTGGCAGAGCCAGCACAGCCTCCCCACCCGATGCTACGTGACTGCAGCTCCTCAGGAGCCTCAATATTTAATGACAGCACGTCAGGGCCCGAGCTGCAGCACAGGGTGACCTGAGCTCACCCTGCACAGGAGCAGCAGCAGCACAGCCATGCCACGGGAGCAGGAGCAGCAGGGCAGCTGCAGCCCCTGGAGGGCTGTGCCCTGCAGAGCTGCTTGTCCTCACCCAGGGGGGCTGGAGGGGCTGTCACCTCGGAGCACCAAACGGGGAGGGATCCATCAGAGGGGCCCTGAGCCCACCCAGCAGCTCTGCTCTGACATGAAGGACTGGCAGGGAACACACGTTTCTTGGAAGAGAAAGATGAAGTTATGAAGAGTCCTGAAATCTGCAATTGATGGGCCCCATAAAAGCCACAGATGAAGCAGTGGCTCCCTCCTCCCAGCTCGACCCCTCCAGCTCATCCTGCATTGTCACAAGGTGCCAGCAACTCCCACCCGAAAAGAGGAGCAGGAACAGAGCAGGGCTGCAGGATTCCCTGGGCCAGGCAGCTCTGGCCACTGTCTGGTCTCAAAGTAACATGTTATTCATTAAAAGAAAAGTCAGAATTTCAAGTTATTTCTTTGTACGAATTATAAACACCCAAATTAATAAGCCTGAAATCTATGCATACGTTAGGAGAAAAGAGGAGAGTTTGTACACATCCCTGGATTTATACCACAGAGCTAATAAAGCTGCCATCTCTTAAGCAAGCACATTTATTCTCCTAGGAATTCACCACATCCTCACTGCTATAAAGACAAATTCCAGCCCATCACTTCCTTATCGTCCTTCTGCTCTGAAATGAAAATGGAAATTCATGTTGACTATGGAGCATCTTCCCAGCTGGGATTGAGCCATTTTCATTTTCTACCCATCCCCACTCTCCAAGCCATTAATATTCTGAATATCACAATTACAAACTGCTCCAAACACCACACAGGGCAGGCTCACAACACCTTGCTCAGCATCACTGGAGAAACAATCCCAATCCCGTGGCACTAAAGGAGCAGCACACACAGCATCAAAGGAAGGTCACCCGAGAGCCAAGGGAAACCAGGAGCAGGACAAGGACAGCCTGACCCTGGGGGTCTGGCAGGGACAGGCAGGACAGGCAGACACAGACTGACAACACCCCCCTGCCAGCAACCAAACCCTCTGACACTGGGCTGGTGCAGGCAGAGCCTGAAGTGTCACCTGCCTGTGACTTCCCAAGGCACAAACACTGCCCTGACCAGGCTGAGAAGGGCCAAAAGCCCCAGCAGCACCAGGGTCTGTGGACAGCCCAGGGCCAGGAGTGTCCCAGGGCTGCACATTCCAAGCCCACTCAGAGCACATGTCACGCCTGACTTGCATGGATTTGGTTTCCCAAGACAAACCATGAATTTGCTGCCCAGTGAAGTATTCATGCCTGTGAAAATACCATGGAATAGCTTGAGGCAGGCTCCTGACCTGTTACCATAATGGGTCAGAAGCCCAGGAGTTTGGGGCCCTTGGCTTGTGGCTCAGTGGTGCCATCCTCTCCCCAGGCAGGCTGGCTGAGCTGAGCTGAGCACAGCCCTGGCACAGCCCTGGCAGTGCAGGCTGCTGCCCTGAGAGAAAAGCTGCCAGGTGGGACATGCCTGTGGCTGGGGAGATGCTCACCTCAGCTCCCCACACACACTGAGTGGTGGGACCACAGGAGGGGAGATGTTTTCATTAATAACCATCTGCTAAAGGTCCACACTATTAATTTAACAGGGAAAAATGGAATAGATTGCTCTGCAGTTTTCAACTGAAGTATATGATGTCTTCAAACTGCAACCTTAATTGGATGTTATAGGGTGACATTTCAGAGCCATCTGACTGTGATGGCAGCACTGCTGGGGACAGGGGCCCCCAGGGCCAGCAGCAGGGCTGCCCTCAGGATCCTGCCCAAAATCCTGGGGGATAAAGGAGCACAGGGGAGAAACCCACAGCAAAAGAACAGCTGCAGAGAGGCTTGGACACAGGGCCAAAGCAAACCTGCAGAGAGAGGCAGTAGAACACAACAACAAATCAAAGGGGGCAAAAAAGAAAAGCAGCAAATGGAAAACTTAAACACTTTATTTTTGAAGCTAAACCTGGTGTGAAAACTTGCACCAGAGTTGAATGAGATGTGGTGGAGCACTTCACCTGCCAAACACATGGACAAGAGCAAGCTGAGACATGATGGGCACAACCCCCACACGTGGCTGAAGCTCCTGGAAGAGCCCTTGGCCTCAAGAGCAAAGTCAGACCCTGCCTGATGGGATTAGGATGGATTTTATCTTCCATTTAGGCCCCACACTGAGGGACAGTCAGTAAAACAGAGCAATAACAAATAAGAAATCTTGAGTTACTGGAAAACACCCACAGGACATTATGTGATTTCTTTTTCTTTTAAATGACCTTGGACTAAACCCTGTGATTTAAAGAACCATGCACACTGGCATCCTGCTGGGCACTGCTGGTTTGGTTCACTTGTCCTTCACAGCCTGGAAGAGTCAAACATGCAGTGGGATAAAGAAACCAATATTCACTAAGATTCATGTGTTCGTGGTGCAAAACTCTCAATTATTTTACACTATTTGAACAGCCAAAGGTCTGAAGGTGCTGAAGAGCATTGCCCTGCTCCAGAGTGGGCACATGCCATCAGAGACAGTGCCCTGCCCTCAGCTCCCACAGAAACCAGGAGGAACATGGAATTCTCTGCAGCTCTCCTCCAGTGACTGGCAGAGCCCAGCCAGGTCACAGCACGTGGAGCAGATCCCCTGGGAAGCTCCTGTGCCACAGCCCCCAGCCCATGGCAAGGGCACACCAGTGCCACTGCCCCCACACCAGCAGGGCCAGCAGCAGTGCCTGCCCCACTGGCCTCCTCTTGCAGGTGGACAGCAGCAAACCCTTCCCCAGAAGGGCCACTGGCAGGGAAACACCCACAGGAGCTGCCCCTTTCTGCACAGGGCTCACCCCCAGAGCTCTGCCATGCCAGTGTCCCTCATGCCTGCAGGGCTGTCCTCTCAGCAGCTTCCAGCACTGGACCTCATCCTGGCACAGCTCTTTGGTCCCACTAATGACAGCTCAGTGCAGAGTCAGATATAAATCTGGCTGAGGACACTCTCACCAGGAATTCGTTTAAAGCTCTAAATGTTAAAAGATTCTGTTGCTGATTCATGACATTTTCTTATTTCAAACTGAATTAAATTCCTTCTAAAAAGATACATATTCAGTGATGATAAAACCTCTGGAGCCCCACAGCACACGCAGCCCTGTCCTCAAAAGCAGGGTTCAGGATGAACCCATGCAGGGCTCACACAGGCCACAGGGGGAATCCAAGATGCCAAAGAACCCCAGGAGGGGTTCCTGCCCTCCAGCTGCCCCTCCTGGGGGTGTTTCACCTGATGCTGCCCCATGCACGAGCCCCTTATCTGGCATGAAAAAGCCAAATGGAAGAAGGGCCAATATCAAATGCAGAAGTAAACAAGGAGAGTGTCCAGAAAGAGCATTGTTCAGCTGGTTATTCACAAGCCACAGAGCCATTAGCAGAAAGCCAGAGCTCCCTGTGTGGTGGCACAGAGGGTGCCTGTGCCAGGCCCAGCTCAGCCCCAAGCCACTCCTGCTGTTAACCTGCTGCCAGGCTCCCCTTCCTCCTTTTAAGCCTCCATGGCTCATTCAGTTCTTCCTCCTCTTTCTAACTGTCCCTTGAGATTTAGGAAGAACAAAAAAACCCATGAAAAATGAGTGTTGAACCCAGCTGCAGTCCCCAGCTCCTGGCTGGTGCTGCTGGGCTGGCTGGTTTTGGTGAGGTTGTTTGTTTTGGGGGTTTTGCCCCCAGATCTTCCCTGGTACATCCCCTGGTACCCAGAAATGGGAGCAACAAGTTTCTGGAGGCAGCTCCCAAGTGCCAACCAGCTCCCATGAACCCACAATGCTCCCAGCCATCATCAAACCATCCTCTCCTCTGTGGGGCAGAAAAGGGGAAATGTTTCTGCCCCAGGTCAGGCTCTGGCCACGAGCCCAGGAGCACAGCAGGTCTGTCCCCAGAGGGGCTGGCAGTCACCAGCTGGCTCCCACCTGTGCAAACTGCCCTTCTGACCCGCAACTGTCCCCTGTGTTGGCACAGAAAGGAAACAAACACCAAACCAGAGCAGCAGCAGGCAACTCTCAATCCTTTGCAAAGGATTTTCAGACTTCTAAGAGTGTAATTACTCCTCACTTTTGAGAAAATGTACAAGAAAAAAAAAATAGGGAAAAAATTTTACCAGAAAAAAAGACATTATTTGTGTGAAAGAGCCTCTTCCCATCCTGAGCAGTGGCAGGGCTGCAAACTGCCCAAGCTGCCCAAGGTTGGCTGCATTTCTTCTCAGAAAGGGGTCAGCCAGAAGAGGGTGTGGACACAGGGCCAGTGCTGTGCCACTGCAGCCCCAGGCTGTCCTTCCTCACAGACAGAGCATGAAATCACTCTCCAAGGGCTCAGCAGCACAGGCACTTTGGTGTTCTTCACAGCTCTGAGTGGTTGGTTTTTGCTTTTTCTTTTAAATAACCCCAAATCCCAACCCCTGCTCCTGGGGCAGCAGCCTTGGCTCTGTGCTCAGCCAGGGCAGGGCAGGAGCTGCCAGAGCTGCTGCAGGGGTTATTGTTGGTGACAGCTGTTTGCCAGTTCCACTCCCAGAGGGAATTCAGAGAGGAAAAGGGATGCTGATGCATTTCTTGCTAAATACAGGAAAGGGGGTGAGCCACCAGGCAGGGCATGGCTGCAGCCACCCTGTCCCTTGGGGACACACAGCCCTGACACTGCAGGGGCACCCCCCAGCACAGGCTCCCCACTCACCTCACTCTCAACTTCAGGCTAAGCTTTTTAAAAGCACATCTTACTCCTAATTGGCTCCAATTTGAAGCCCTGATCCTGTAATGAATGGCTCTCAAAATCCAACAAAGCATTTTCAACACTAACAAAACTGCCTGTTGTGAAAGCAGAACGTTATTGGGGTAATATTGGCTTTGACTCTGTTAAGGCACACTGACAGCAGGACAAAGCCAGCCCTCCCTGTGCTCAGGCAGCCCAAATGCAGCCACCCAAGGGGGACCCTGAACACTCATCCCAGGCTGTGCTTCACATCCCCAGGAATGGGCTCATTTCATGCTAATTTAAAAATATATTCCTTTAAAATAATTAAAATCTCGTTGAACAAAGGAGTGATGTGTTTCACAAGTACTCTGGTTTCATGCCTTTAAAGTTCTGGAGAGGCAGTGTTGACATCCAGGAGCTCTGCAGGCCCAGCCAGATGGGAATTCCCAGCCAAACTCCTTTTGTATTTCTTGTATTGCTTCGTATTTCCCAACGAGGTGGAAGTGAGGAGTGAGGAGGGGCCACTGCAACACCACAGAAGGCATTTCCCAGGGAGGCTCAGCCCTGAGCAAACTGCAGGCTGGGCAAACGACTGGCACAGCACGGAGTGGGTGGGTGGGAGAACACACAGAGGAATGTGGATTGCAAGAGCAGGATGCTTTATTCCTCCAGCCTGTGAGGGTCAGTGCTCAGGGCATCCCCCCAGAGGGATGCCCCCTAACCCTAACCCCCCCTGCACCGAGAGGAGCCTCACTGGTCAGCCCAGAGGCAGCCTGGCCTCCCCAGGGCTCCAGCTCCACACAACCAGCCCAGCCCCACCATGGGACAGACACCCACTCCTTGGGACACTGCAGCTCACCCCACAGCTCCTGAGCTACCTACAGAATAGAAGAGAAAGGGTTGAATGAATTTAAGGGCACCTAAGTTAGGGAATGCTAAGGCAGTCTCATGTTAATTGGGCATAATTGGGAATCCAGCCCTGCCACTGACTGGACTAGGAGCTGCAATTTTGGGGCACACTGAGATTAGGGGCTACCTCCTCTCAGAGGAGAACAAAGTGCTGGCCCCTAAACAGCTGTCACAGCTGTAACAAAAGGGGGAAAGCACCAAGGATTCCCCCTTGTTTCTCTCTCCTGGGGTTTTCACTTGGCCCTGATTTACTTTGCAGCCATCCAGCAGCAGCCTGAGGGCAACTGAGGCACAGCCCTGGGTGCCCAGGGGAGAGGGACAGCAGCCAGCCACCAGTGTGCCCTGTGGGAGAGCCCAGCAGGGGAGCCAGGGATGGGCTTGGGGCCAGTCCCAGCCCTGCTCAGGCCTCCCCAGGAGGATTTGAGGAGAGGGCAGCTCCAGGGCCCTGAGCATGGTGCTGCCAGGAGGAGCCTCCAGCAGGTGCAGGTCTTCCAGCTTCTTGTGTGCATTTAAAATGATTGAAAAAAAAAAGAAAAAAGAAGGAAAAAGAAAACAAATCATGCTTTGTGGGACTGGAGGCACCAAGAGCAGGAACAGCAGTGCCTGCACATGCCTTGGTCTTCTACTGGTGTGGTGCCCATTGGCTTGGCTCAAAATGGGCAAGAAAAATGTCATTCCCTCAGTGCTTACTCTGCAGCATTGTGAGGAGTGAGGAGGAAAGTCTGCACTGCTCCAGATACACAAGGAGTACACAGAGGTAGAAAAACGTCATCCCTTCACTTAATGTATGCAAATTATGTTAAATATTTCATTCATTAAATAGCTCAGGTTATTACTGAATTGTACCTTAAGCTGCTCAGAAAGTTCATTCTTCTTGTACTTGCTCAGTAACCGATTGAAATGAATATTTTACAGTTTGTGCAGACAGAACATCTATTACCAATTCCCTCCCTCTCAGAGTTCCTCTCCTAAGCAAGACTCAGGCACAGTTTGACTTAAATTGTCCTGAGGGACTGAATTTTGGTTCACTCTTCAAAGATTTTTCACTCCCAGTTTGGAAGAGCCCAATGACCTGTGAGGACCCACACACAGTCCTGCTGGGAGAGGGCAGCAGTCACAGAGCTCTCTTCCCAAAGCTGGGGAGGGGGAGGAAAGCAGCAGCAGAACTCAGGGATTTTCCTTACCCTGAGCCCAGACACCTCGAGTGCTCCCAGGGGATGAGCTCCTGCCCCTGCCAAGGCCCTGGGGGCTCCAGGGGAGTGTGGAGTGACAGGGCTCTGTGCCCACTGCCACCCCCCTGGGCCAGGCAGGCAGGGAGGGAGGGGACAGCTGGGAGGTCACCGCCAGTTCCAGTGAGGGAAGCAGAGCCCAGTGAACCCACCAGCACATCCCAGCAGCTCCCAGCCCCAGGGCCCAGCACACTGACCTGGTGGGAGGCTGGGACACAACATCCCAGCACGTGGCCAAGGGATGGCAGCACACTGGCAGTGCCACCAGGGGCCAGGTGTGGCACAGGTGTCCTGCACAGCACCACCTCCCACCAGGGCTCCAGGGGAGTGTCCTCTTCCTGGGGAGATCCCACTGGGCTGCAGTCTGGCATTGCCACAGTGGGGCAGCCACCTCTGCACCAGCCTCCAGGCCCAGAGGACAGACAGATGGGTAAAAACAATTCTCCCCCAACAGCAGCTGGGGCATCAAGGCAGTCCCTGGGCAGTGACCCAGGACAGGCTCCCCCTGGCACGAGTGTGTCCCTGGGACAGAGGGACAGCCCTGGCTCAGCAACATCCCATCAATCCCGGCTGGGAAAAGCCTCTCCACTTCCAAGGGGAACATGCAAACCAGGCTGCACACTGTACATCCTCCTTTGCAGCACTAAGGAGATAAGTAGGGCCTATTAACCCCCCGTGTTATTTGCAGCTTCATTATTGGGGCTGACACGGGCAGGGACAGCTCCTCGGGCAGAGGGCATGGAAATCACTGCCTCAAAGGGAATGACTTCTCTGGGAGGAATGTTATTCATCTAAATTCTCTCTTAGTCAAATTGTAATAAATATGGAACAGGCTGCTGTGCTCATCTCTGAGGGCATCCTGATCCAGCTGCAGGGTTTCCCCTCCCTTTGAAGGAGCATCCCTTCACCCAAGGATGGCACCACCCCCCCAGTGGCACCTGGCACAGGAGCACCCCACAATTTCATCAAGAACATTTATTTCCACACTGCCAGCACGGAGTGCTCCAGCACCAAAGTGTGGGAAGGAGCAAACCAGGGCCTGGGGAGGCTGAGGAAGGAGCATGAGGGATGTCCTTGATCTGCAATGTGATGTGGTGGCCTCCCATGCCAACACCTCTCATAGCCAGTGCATCATTTATGTCAGCTTCAGTACCGTTAAAGCAGCTCAGCTGCCAGGGTTTAAAGAGTTTATGCTCTTTTCCCAGTGGATATACATCTGGCATCCTCCTCATGCAACTAAAAAACACTGGAGCAAGAACAGACCAAAAACCCCACAAAAAAACAGATCCAAACCCAATTTAAACTTTGCCAGAAATGCAGCCAGAAATCAGAAATTCCACATCCTCAATTCTTGGAGGAATTATAAGCTAAGGGGAATTTTATTTGCATGTTATTCCTTCCTCTTACTGAGAACCAGCTTCTTGCCAGTAAAGAGAAATCCTCACAGAACACTCCTGCACAAAGAGCCCTCGATCCCTCCTGCCCTGGGTGAGGGGCAGAGCTCAGGAGCACTATAAATCCAGAGGCTCACACAGCCCTGCTCCTCATTTGTTACCAGCCAAGTGTGAAAATGTTAATGAAGGCAGCTGTAATAATCTACAGGAATTTCCCAATTACGATTTTGTTCACATCCAGCAGCTCCAGCTCCTGTGCAGCCCCTGCACATCCCCCTCCCACCCAGCAGCAGCCACAGCTCCAGCCAGGCCCCCCCAACGTGGGAGATCACTGCCACTCTACTGACCCCAACTCCAAGGCACATATTCCTCCAAGAAAATGAGTGCACAGAATTCCCAGTGTGTGCCTGCCCCCCATGTCATGTCTGACACACAACGTGCTGGCAGAGTTGAGTCAGGAGATATCACAGCACCTGCTTTTGCTGGAAGAAAATCCCATTTCAGGGGTGGCTCAGAGCAGCCCTGACTCAGGGGAAGCTGGTGCCCTCCTGGCTCAGCAAGAGCAGCCCTTAGAGCCTTTCCCAGGAGCTGGGAGCATGTCTCTCTTTTGGCAGAGCAGAAGGGAAAGAGGCTCCATGATAAAACAAAGGCATCCTTGCAAATAAATTACTTTCCTACCACAGTCGTGTGATTTTTAATTTTCCTCTAATTTCAGGACTGCAGCACTGATATAAAACCCCTCTAAGTGTTTTAGGGAGATGGTAATGGTCCTATACTAAAATAATTCAACCAACACTATAATTTTAGTACTACTATCAAAATGAAATAATGGCTGTTTACTGTGTTACACCTTTCAAATGACCTTCATTTGAATACAAATTGTGGCTGCAAACTCTAAAAGCTGCTCTATTTCAGGAGGCAGCAAATTGAGGATGTTTACCCAGGGTTTACTCTGCCAGCAGATTCTCAGCATAACCACAGAGGCCAAATGTTTTTGGAGGGTTCCTTTCCTCTGAAGTTGCCAAGACCTGCCTAAAGGACCACGTGGACCTGACCAGGAGCCTGAGCCACAGCTCTTCACCCCACCCCAAGCCCCGTGGGAATTGCACAGTCCATTTTACCTGGAAACACTTACTGGTGACAGAACCATTTGCTCAGAGCTCCCTCCCCTCCCACCCATCCCAGCCTGGATGAAAACCAAGGATTCCTCTGCCAATAATCCAGTATTGAGCTGAGAGAAGGCAGTGGATGGATCCCATCTCAGCCTGGGCCTGTGAAAACACCTTCTTTGATTTGGGGTTTTTGAAGTTAGGCTCTGCCTGCCCACCAGGGCTCTTGCACTGCTCTTTGGGGCCCCCAGTGCCTGGACAGTGAGCAGCCCATTGGCACAGGGCTGGGCAGCTGCCCAGGGCCGTGGGGGCAGCAGGGGCAGCCAAGGGCGAGGCTGTGCAGAAGGAATTTCACTACTGACATTTCCCAACATTCACTCATCCACCTGGGAATCCCAGCCTAGCACCAGCTACTTCTCTCTAATAAGGAATTTCTGCCCTTTCATCAACATTAGTCAGAACAAGCTCCGTGAAAATTCCCACTTGGTGCCAGGAGTGGAACAGAAAACTCTGCCACGACTGGCAGCAGGCAGAGCCAAGCACTGTGTCCAGCTGCCAGGCACCACAGGCTCCTGCCACCCAACCAAGAGCCCTTCCAAGATCACTCTTAAGCAGGGCAAGAAAAGTATCATAAAGAAAAGAAGTTTCTCTGTCAGGCACCAGAAATGCTGTGAGCTGCCCTCCTGCAGACACCAAAGGGCTGTGATTCCATCCTCAGGTTCTCAGGGGCACTTGCTCTCCCTCCTCTCCTCCAGCTCCCAAACAAACCAACAGCCACCCAGGCACCAAGCTGGGGAGCCCTTGGTGCCCTTGGTGCTGCACAGGGAAAATCCCCCACGCTGAAAATAGGGAATGTCTGCAAACACTCCCATTCCAGGACACCTACAGAGAATTACTCACAAGGAGTGAGAAGGAGGAGAAAAACTCACTTTCTGTTTTTAATTCCCTCCTCTGTGTATAAAAGCTACTGCAAGAGAAGCCCCAGCCAGTCAGCATCTCTAGATGGGAAGGGCAGTGTGTGGCTGCAAGTCTGTCTGGCAGCACCATTTTGGGGCAGGAAAAAGGGAAATCCCTTCTTCAAAGGGTGACCTCTGCCTTTCTTCAGAGCCACCTTTCCTTGGCAGATGCAGCCCTCCTGAGGGCAGAGCCAAGTCAGCAGTGAATGCCCAGCTAGAAATCCTGACACAACATCCCTCTCCTCTGTGGTGGCATGCAGAGAAACAAAAGGGCTTTAAACAATGGGTTTTGTATGAAACCTGAAAATACGACAAGTTAATCATCAAAAATTAATTTTGCAAAATTACTCTTGTTAATAGATGCCATCACAGCTTTGCACATTCCCTTTCAGGCAGGAGGGAGGAAGGGGACTTAAAACACCTTCTGTTGTATTTCAGCAAAACCTGGAAAGGGGAGAGCCCCGTGCCTCTGGCAGCCCGTGTCCCTTCCCCACTGCACCCTGTGAGTGCCACACAGGGGGGGCAGGGGAGGATCTGCAACCCTGCACTCAAATCTCCACCACAAACCTGCCCACGGAATCTCTGCCATTGGCAGCAAGGACTATGCCAAATACTCAAGGTCAAGAGACCAGCATGGTTCGAGGCAATCTGCACCTCTTAAAACAGTGACAAATATGTTATTTAATTTTAATGAGCTTTTTTGCATCTCCAATCTAATTATGGCATTATCAAGCACTGCTCTGAACTGCAGGTGGCTGCTCATTACTCAGGGTAAGGTTGTCACAAGCATTTTTCATGAATACTAAAAGCTGCCTCGTCTCACCACCCACTCTGAAGCATCCCCACCACCAAGTGTGTGGTGTGGCCACAGAGAGCAGAGCTCACCAAAACCCCGAGGGAAAGCACCACACCCACCAAACCAAGTGAGCCTGGGTGTGCAGAAGTGTCCCTGAAAAGAAAACATCTCCCTGTTCCCTGTTCTACCCCAGGGCACCAAGGAAAACCACTCACTTCCAGATTGCCTCTAGTTTTTACTTTCAACTTAGTGGGTTTTTTAAGTCATTATTAAAAGCAAGGAGAGCTCCAATGTCAAAAGCATTTTAGCAAGATCAAAATTCTACAAAATCGGACTTCTCTGCTGGTTTTTGGCCAATTCTTCAGACAGTCTCTCCTCATGGGCTGCTTCACGTGGTTCAAAGCTGCCAAGCTCACGTCCAAAAGGCTCAATAACCAGCAAGAATCAGATCTTTTAATCCTCCACAAACGCCCTTCTCCTTGCACGGTTTGGTGAGACAGGCAACGTACAAGTGATAGAGAAACCCCCCAGCAGCTTCTCCTCCTGCAAAGCAGGGAAGGGGGGGAGGGCAACCCCAGCGGCTCATCCCTCAGCAGCAGCACAGCTCAGCCCCAGAATTGTGTTCTCCCTCCCCAAAGCCGCCAGAGCTGGTGGCAGTTCCCAGGCCCATCCCACCGGGAGCACCCACCTGGGGCCAGGGACAGCGGGCTGTGCCCATGGGGACACCAAGGGGACACCAAGAGGACACCAAGGGGACACAATGGGGACACCAAGAGAACACCAAGGGGACACCACAGGGACACCAAAGGGACACCACAGGGACACTACGGGGACACCATGGGGACACCAAAGGGACACCAAAGGGACACCATGGGGACACAATGGGGACACCAAGGGGACACCATGGGGACACCAAGGGGACACCAAGGGGACACCGCAGGG
>VXBA01000008.1:231159-256417 GCA_013399895.1 Serilophus lunatus
CCAGTGCACACCCCAGGCACACCCAGCGCACACCCCGGGCACACCCAGTGCACACCCCAGGCACACCCAGCGCACACCCCGGGCACACCCAGCGCACACCCCAGCACTCCCAGCGCACATCCCGGGCACACCCTGCGCACACCCAGCGCACACCCCGGGCACACCCCGGGCACACCCGGCAGAGCCTCCCGCAGCCCCGGGGGGCGGCGCTGTGCCCGTGCCCGGGCAGGGGCAGGTCCGGGGGCAGCGCAGGGACCCCCAACAGCGGCGGCGATGCGGCGGGAACGGCAATTAGCGACATCCCTTCGTCTGTCACTTCGTGCTGCAGGTGCCAGCGCAATAAATCCAAACTTGGCTCTTCTGTGAGCCCGCAGGGAACACGTCTGAGCGCCAGATCCCGGGGGATGAATTCAGAACGGATCGGCCTTGCACAGGGAGAAGCCACCTCCTAGCCCTGAGTGGGTAACACATACCTGACTGCTTTCATAATACTTTAATTATTTTGATGACATCTTCCAACCTGCTCCTACAGAGAAGGCAAACAGCTCCACCTCTGTCTCCCCCACACCCCGACCCTCCCCATGGCCTTGGCTCTGCTCCCTTTGACCCCTGGTGCTGTCCCAGCCTCTCGGTGTGCCACGACCCATTAGTGGCGCTAGGACTTTGGTCAAAAAGAAGTCAAAGAAACAAATATCAAATTAATTTAATTAGGACAACTACAACTCAGAAAATGAAACGCTGAAGTTACTCTGGTGTAAGCTGAAGTGGCCCCTCTGGTGCCCAGGGATGGAGCAGCTGCTCCCCCAGGGAGGGAGGCAGGGCTGGCCCCGGTCACCTCGCGGAGAGCAGGAGCCCTCCCCTGCAGGCACCAGCCCCTGGAGGGCAACGAAGCTGCACGAGCGAACTGGTTTGGTTTGAAGGAATTTATTCTTTTACCAAGTTTTCTTCCCTTTGCCTTCTGCACGCGGCTGCGCTGACACAGAGCCCAGGTACGAACCCCGGTGCCACGGGGTGCTGCTCCCCCTGTCCCTGCCCCGGTGGGCAGCCTGGCCCCTGGGACCAGCCCTGTGAGCCCGGGTGGGGACAGCACGGGGCACAACGGGACAAGTCAAAGCAGGGTTTCGCTGCAGGTGGCTTTCCAAGGGGGAAAGTGGTGCTTGTGCAGCACCGGGAGGCTCCTCTCTGCCTCCAGCTGCCCCGAGCATCATCCCCCTGCAAACAGCACGGGGAACACACGGGGAAATCCTTCAGCCACACTCTCCATCTTCCAGGACTCGCTGTGCTTTCAGCCTTAAAAAAATCGTATTTAATCTGGGGCAGAAAACACATCTGAGGGGGCAAACTGCTGCGGGTTCTGCCCCAAGGTGGACACGAGTACCTGTGCTTGCCCCCAGCTGGTTTCTGTCTACACTCCTTGTGTGCTACAGCCCTTGATCAGTTTTGACTTGGGCTCCTTCCTTTGCCAGCCGTACACGTGTCTGGAGCCACAAATGCCTTTTCCAACAAATTAAATTAAATCACAAACAATCTAAGTGGCTACAGAAAAGTAGAATCCCCATTTGGAGTGCAGGCAAGCACGTGAGAACACAGGTACAACTCCAAATTAAACCCTCAGGAAAAAGCCATGACTGACTTTGGGGGCAGAAATCAGTGGTGCTGTACTTACAGAATTGGTTACAGACCCCTTCCCACTCCCCACAGGCAGACTGTCCTGAGATGGGGCTCTTGCTGCTCTCCCCTGCACGTTCCTACACCTTCCACCCCCAAACGTGGGATCCAGCAGTGCAAAGGTACCTGATGTGGGTCTGATTCCCCCCACAGCACCACCGGGGCTGTACCCCCTGCTTTAAACAAAAGCACATTTTCCTTTCATTAAAAACAGTCTCACGGATTCAAGGTTTGGATGCCACAGCACAGCAAGTTAAACATTTACCTTCTATTAAAACATCTAAATGAGAAGATTAAAACCTGTTTCACATTTAACAGGCAAAGTCAACTCAGCATAGGAGCAGTTTAGAACCAAGGCCTCTCGATGTGCAGAGGTAATCAATTTATGGAGGGAGGGATTTCCTAAAACGACTTAGAAAGGGGTAAAAGAATAGCACGATGCATTTGAACAGATCTCCGTGTCCCCACGCCCGCCTCCCAGAGCCGTTCTGCTGCAGCTCCAATCAGCTCCCTCCCACCGACAGCTCTTGCCCCAGATTCCCCCTAAAATATTTTCACATCTTTAGCACGTTGCACACTTAAGCTCCTTTGTTTGTTTTTCATTTGAGATGGCAGGAGGAGACAATCCGATGGAATGCAGAAGGGGGTTATTGACTGTGTTTAATGGCAATTGTTCACGGGAGCAGCAGTTAGAGGTCGTGGAGGTGATGCAGACACAGCTGACTGCTGCAGGAATTTATGCTCTAATTTTCTAACATCCAAACAGATTCTGCCTGGTAACAGAAACCACCAAACTATGGCTGGTTACCGCCAAGGCAGAACTCCCCTGGGAAGCTGAATGTCTCCCTTTACAGGGCAAAATCCAAGTCTAGTTGCACTCCCTCGCAGCTGAACTAACAAGCAGCTCAGTCCCACCCTGCAGGTGAGGAGGCAAAGCTTCCCCTGCTGCCGGGCACCTCTCCCACACTGTGCATTAGTCGAGGGTCAGGATTACCCATCCCACAAAAAGGTTTTGGTGATGTCACCCCCCAGGGTAACACAAAGCACATCACTGCTGGACACCATCCCCACCAAACCCACATCCCCCGGGCTGGTGGGAAGCCCCGCTGGGATCCCACACAGAGCCCAGCCCCAATTTCAGAGCAATGCGCTCTGATGGGAAGAGCAACAGAAGGAAGCAGGGGGCAGAGCAGAGGGCTGCAGCCCCCGGGGAGGAGGGTTGTTTAGTCCTGAAGCATCACAGTTCCAGGGTGAAGCAGCACCTGGGGGAAGAGAGAATCGCACGGAAGTGCTGCTTCACTGGCCTTGTCAGAGAAGTATTTTGGCATGAGCACGGACTATGCAAAAGGAGTAATACCTTCAATTAAAATATTTGGAAGAAAAGTGGCACAGCCGGGAACCCAAGATAGCCCTTGCCATTATTTCTCATCTGGTCATGCTGAATAAAAGGGTCCAACTTACAAAATATTTTAAGGACAGAACTTAGAGGCTGGACTTGCAAGCAAATGCCTTTTGCTGCTCGTGCCGACTCAGGATGCCGGGTACGGACAGGTCGGTACCCGGGTGCCCCCGGGACTCAGTGCCCTGCTGGCCACGGACAGGGCTCCGGGGAAGGGTCCCAATGCCCGCTGTGAGCAGGAGGCACTGGAACAGCCCCGGGGCACTGTGCAGCCCCCAGCGCCAGCTGCCATCCCCGGGTGTGGGAGGGGGCCCGTCCCGGGGCTGCCCCTCCCCGGGCACGGCTCTGCCCCTCTCCGGGCACGGCTCTGTCCCTCCCCGGGCACGGCTCTGCCCCTCCCTGGGCACGGCTCTGCCCCGCGGCCGCCGGTGGCTCCGAGCCCCGCGCTCGGCAGCGCCGCACGTTCGGTGCCTTCACAGCACCCTCCTGTGGGGACCGCGCGGCCGTGCACACACCGGGGCAGCTGGGCACGGCACGGCACGGGACGGGACAGGCACGGCACGGGACAGGCACGGAACATGGCACGGCACGGCACGGGACAGGCACGGCACGGCACGGGACAGGCACGGCATGGGACGGGCACGGGACAGGCACGGCACGGGACAGTCACGGCACGGCACGGGACAGGCACGGCACGGCAAGGGAGAGGCACGGGACAGCACGGGACAGGCACGGAACATGGCACGGAACACGGCATGGAACAGGCACGGGACAGGCACGGGACAGGCACGGAACATGGCACGGAACGCGGCATGGAACAGGCACGGGACAGGCACGGGAACCGCGGCTGCGGCCGGGGCACCCCCGGCACCCAGCACCCCAGGCTGTGCCAAAGGGATCCCAAACCGGGCTGTGCCATCGCGACCCAGCACCCCAGGCNGGACGGGCACAGCCCGGGGCACAGGACGGGCAAAGGATGGGCACAGTCCCGGCACAGGACGGGCACAGCCCCGGGCATAGGATGGGCACAGCCCCGGCACTGGATGGGCACGGCCCTGGCATAGGATGGGCACAGGACGGGCACAGCCTCGGCACTGGATGGGCACAGGACGGGCACAGGACAGGAACAGCCCTGGCACAGGACGGGCACAGGATGGGCACAGGACGGGCACAGCCTCGGGCACAGGACGGGCACAGCCCCGGGCATAGGATGGGCACAGGACGGGCACAGCCCCGGCACTGCCAGCCCGGCTGTGTGACCTACGCCCCCGCAAAACCACGGAGTGACAGGTTCGACAAGAAGTTAAAGAACAAAAGCAGACAAAGCAGATTTCCTGCAGCACAAGCGATCCCTTCTCCCCTGGGGGTGCGACGGCCCCCCACGGGTATCGTCAGGGCCAGGGAGCCCCTGGTCTGGCAGCACATCCTTCGGAACCACTTCCACACTGACACTCCTGCTTTCACGGGGATGCTGCGTTCCCACCCAGATACTCGAGCACTTTTATCAGTTAGTGACTAACTTTTAAAGTTAGGTGTCCTAAATAAACCTTCACACCCCGATGAGAACCAGACAGCGCACTCATTGTTAAGAGAAGGAAGATCTGACAGAGTTTATAATTATTACATTACTAAACACTTAAGTTTTAAAAAAAAGTTTGTATGTTACTAAACACTGTTGATTTACAGCCAAGATCTAGAAATCCCAGCTATTGTACACCTTCCCACCTTCTGCAACAGTGCTGCAGAACTAGAGCTGGGTAAATCTCAACTCTGAATTACTGATTACTCTCCAGTTAGGCAGTAATTTAAGAGCCCTCAGCACACGTGGCTTCAGGGCACACACAGATCGGTTCACTCGTGCAACAGGCACTAAGAACATGTGTGTGGCATCACCCACTTTTGAAGCCTCTCATACCAGAATCATCCATCTGAACAGATGATGCTCCTGCAGGAACGAACCAAGTTTTCTGCTTCCCAAACGAACAGGATTTTTAAACAAGTCTGGCAGACAAGCACCAGGTGAAGCATAAGCACACTACAGACACACAGCTCAAGATGCTCTAAAGCAAGGAAGGAGAGATCACGGCAGGGATAATCCCCCATTTACTTTTTCCTCCACATAAAGAGGGAAGCTCTTCCCATACCCTTAATCGCCTGGCAACGACCACTTTCACTTGTTGGGAATGGCACGTGTCCCTGGAGCAAACGAGCATCCCGTCACGGAAAAGAATAGTCCACAGAATCAATCACAGAAGCTGTCAGAGCAAACCATCAAGACTGGAAAATTCAGCTGCAAAACTTCAATTAGAAACTACTTTTCCATTGCCAGAAAGCCTTTCTAAACCACCACCCTGGACATTAACTAAACCTTCCTCTCGAAGGTTAAAAATTCACTGTCCTCATGAAACTCTGAGAAAGGAAGAGCTGCTCAGCTGCCAACTTCTAAAGACATAACTGAGCCCCACAGCTGCTCTTCCACGAGAGGCTGAGGCTGGTGGGAAGTGGGGGTGTGAGGGCTGAACAGATGAGGCAGAGCTGCAGCAAGATGCACCAAGCACACGGGTTTTGTTCCTGTGCACGAGGGCTGCATCCAGGGAAGGCCGGTAGGAGAGGAGCGTCTCCTTGTCACCAGATGTGTGACATGACTTACAACTACCATCACAAACTGCAGCACCATCTGGGCAGCAGCAGCAGCATGTTCTGGATGAGAACACTCCATCTCTACCCTGAAGAATGGTACCTTTTTTCCTCCACTACCCAGCCCTGCACAGGGCACAGTAGAGCTATTCCCAGATACCAAAAAAAAAGTGTCCTAAATAAATGGAGAAGAGAAAGGCAAACAAAATGTTTGATAATATAGTCTTGTGAGCTGTAGCCTTTTACAGGAGGGAAATAATCTCCTTAGCTGGAAGGACACCTCTCCTGGCATCAAGGTCAGAGCTCCTCAAGGAACAGTGCAGCACAGACTGGCCCAAACACAACAGGTACCTCAGGAGCACCATTCCCCACTGCCACCTTCCACATACCCCAAGAGGAAAAGTGAAGCTGCAGCATAAACCCTGGTTATCAGATCACACAAGGATCCAACCACAGAGTCAGTAACTCCTCAGACTCTCCTCAGCCCGCCCCCCTCTGCCTGTGAGCACAGGGCAGAGCTCCTCATGGAACACACACTGCTCCTCACAGCACCTTCCAGGCCCCTTGCAAAGAACTGAGAAAGCCAAGTTGTAGGATTTGTTTCATCCCTTCATCACAACAGGAACATCAGCCAGATCTAGACTAGGTCCAAGCTATAATCACTGTAATTAGCACTTCGTTCATATAATTACCAGCAGACCCTGTAACATTTTACAATGGAGGTAATTACCCACATTTTACAGCTGAGGAAACAGATACAGTGCAGGTGAGTAACTTAAAAGAAATCATCAGTGAAACTGTGGCACAGCCAGAGACTGCAATTATCCTTATTCCCAGCCAAGGCTCTCCCCAATAATCCGTGCTGAATTCACTTCTGTCTGGTGGGAAGGAATCCAGAGAAAATAAACACAAACTGGAATTTCCAATGTCTAGAAGGGCTGAAAAGTAGACAAGCCAAACCTGAAGGAGAAATAAGAACACATGTTTATCACGGAGCATTTTCTGAGCTAAATGTGCAGCTGGGAGCAGGGGACAAGCAAAGCCCCCAGGCAGGGTGTCAGGGGCTACAGTTGTACTTGTGAAGCAGAGGAACAGCAGAAGCACAGGAGCAGGGCAGGGCTGGCTGCCCAGCTCACTCCCTCAGCCCCCAGAGACCTCAAGGCATTGGAGAAGTCAGAGATTAAAGCAGGAGCAATAACTACATTACTTAAGGACTTGGCAAACCAATGCACATCCAAGCAACAAGCAGGGCAGTAAGCCTGAGAAATTCCCCCCCCAGCCTGGGGAGAACCTGCCCAGAGAGTGGCTGGAAGGGCCCAGTCCTGCCCCAGCAGCCCTGCTGCCCTCCAGGAGCACAGGGATCTGTGTCTTAGAAGCCACTAGGTCTCAAACATGAGCAGGGTCACTCAGCCTCTGGAGGAGTTTCAGGGTGCACAGAAAGCAGAGTGTGTTCGTGCTGACTGATACATCTGATTTTCATAGTCCAGCCCAAAGTGAGCACTTTGCTGCTGCCTCAGTATGTTTTATTAAACGAGCAGTACATGCAGATGACACACAGGTGCCTATTAGGTTCAATACAGCAGATTATGTGTTAATCCAACCCCAGCTGCACTCCCTGAACTGTGAGACATGCAACCCTCTACATCTCACACGTGTGCCAAGGATTTCATTTCAGCATTTTGTTAAGGTTAGCATGTAAAAGCCTCCTGCAGCAGAAGATATTGCACAGATTTCAAAATTAAGACTTGTTTCAGGAGTGGATGTTAACATTCTGGCTTTGTGTAACAGAAAAAACCTCATAAGCATGAGCAAATCTCTGGGTAGAGTATTCTCCCAGTATTTAAATAGACAAATGTTTTGCTTTGCAAACATCTCGCAGCATTTGTGTAGTTCTTTGATTAAGTGCTTGAAGAAAACATGTATTTGAGTTCCTGCTCTGTAAAAAACAACCTCAGTCAAGCAAATTAAGTTCTGTCATCTCCTGCCATCTGAGGGTCAGCTCTTGCTGCTCCTGCTGAACCCAGCAGCACTGGGTTTTTACACTGGGGCAAAAATTGCAATGCTGTTGCTGGGTCACCAAGCAGTTTTTCTTGCCTGTATTTACTGGTTTTTACACAAGAAACTAAGGACAGTTCCTATCTGCTCCTCTTCCCTGAGCAGCTCCAGCATCCTGGAAGCCCATGCAGCAGCTGAGGAGGCAGAACCCACGTTCTGCACATCACCACCTGCATGGGAGGCCACCCGTGGGGAGAGCACACCAAGGCATGCAGCCCCTGCCAGCCCCACCCTGGAGCTGCCCCCAGCTCTGCACAGCTCACACCGCTTACCTTATGGAGGGAGGCAGATGGACAGGACAACACATGAAATGAGACAAAAAAGAAAAAAAAAAAAAGAAACAAGACATTCTAGCCATGTTTTTAAGCTCATCTGTTTTTATATTATTGACTCCAATTCCCAACATCAAATATTTTTATTCCATCTCTTCTTTTTCCCTGCTAGATCTTCTAGCAGGAGGCAGCCAACAGCCAGCCCTTTGCACAGAGAGGGAGATTCTCTTCAGTTTCCAGACGTCTAAATAAAGGTTTTTTTAAAAATTGCTTCCCTGGAAAGTCAAGGCATTCATATCTAACTGCTGCCAAAATAAAATATGTGTTACAAGGAAGAGAAAAACAGTCTTCAAGGAGTTTTCTTGGGTAAAATAAGTATTTTTTCCAATGAGTTTTAAGAACTCTGTTCTGGAGACTGGAGAAATAGCTCAAGATGATTTTTGGAGGATGCTTCTTATCAGGCTGACAGGCAGCCTTAAACCCAGAGCCAAAGGCAAATCCCAGCTACCCCAGCCACACTCCAGGAGGTGCAGCAGTCTGTGTACCAGAACTGACCACCAAAACCCATTACAGCTAAAATTTGGAACAGGAGGGCAGAGGGAAAACCCTCCCTGAATGCTCCAAGCAGTGGTTGGGCTGGGATGGTGCACTGCAGCTCAGTCAGGGGTTCAGAGACACTCAGAGATCAACACCCTGTTGGGCAGGGAACCCTGTGAGCTCTGGGTATTTGAACAGGTGATTCTGCCACCCCAGGGCAGTTTAAAAACAGGGACCTGGTGGTGAAGCACAGCCATCAGTGCTTGCAGCATCCTGCTCCAGCAGGGATGCCAATCCAATGCCAACTCAGCCCAGCTGCCTCCAGAGCCAGGCTGTGGCCCTGAGCCCCTCCCCAGGGCCCTGCAGGGCAGCAGGAGGCTCAGCCCCAGCCCTGGGGGCTCAGGTGGGCTCCAGGCTCCTCCAGGGGCCACGGGAACAGCTCAGCACCATTCTAATTTGTAGTTCTAATGAACGATGTAAAGTTTTATAAGCACCGACAAGGCTCTGAGAAGAACAAAATCCATTTCAGTGCTCATTTAGAAGCTTCATCTGTGTGCAATTAAAATTTCAGCATTAAATGCTAGAGAATAAAATAATGAGACACTTAAAAAGTAATCTGCACTTCAGTGGGCCGTGCTCCGTGGATTTCATGTGATCATTTACCAGATAAAAACAGAATCTGGCCAAAATCTGTCTCATTCACTGGTTCCCCTTCAACAGGGAAATGGAAAGAACCAGCTCCTAAGCTCTGGGGCTTTGCCATCCCACATCCACACCATGCTGCTGCTCTAAGCAGAGCTCCAGGCAGCCATAACTCCCCTTTGGGCTCCAATGATAACAGAAAAATAAATGCAAATTGAGATTTTCACTTTGGTCTAAAGCCTGATCTTTTATGAAAACAGCTCTCTGTTTGGAGCTGATGGTTAGGAAAAATTATCTTCAGGACAGGGAACCAAATTTCAACAGCAAAGAATGGTTCTTATTCATAAGGGTATCTGAAATGCTTCCATGGTCACTTTAGGCCATCAGGATGTGACTGAGGGGGACACCAATGCAGGGGCTTTACTGAACAAAAAAACTGCAGAAAAAATGCAAATGAAAAGCAAAGATGTACATAAATATCAAAATAAGTGAGATTAAGTACTGGGAGAACACAGATTAAAAAAAAAGTAAAGTATTATACAGGCAACATACACACAGTTGAACTTAAAAGAAGAAAAACCAACAAAAATTACATCGTTTATTAACAACTGAAATAATGTTTATTTAAGAAAAGCCAACATTACACATCCTCATAGAAAAAAAAAAAGACATTGGGGAGGTCAAAGATGCTACAGTTTAAAATGATGAAATGTTACAGCTTACACACCAAAATTAAAAATGAAATTAAATTAAAAAAATGAAATGGTTACCAAAGTAATGCAGGTCAAGGGATCAAAGGTGAAGGGTCACACACTATTAAAAAGAAATCCAAAAGGGCGTCTGCATCAAGATCTCTGCAAAACAAAGGAGCTGCAGTGAGTAAAACTGGAACCTCCTGGGCCAGCCCAAAGCTCAGTCCACACCCAGCCCAGGCAGCACCCTCTGGCCACTGACCCTCCTGACCCTTCCTGAGGCCACTGACCCTTCTCTGGCCACTGACCCTTCCTGTGGCCACTGACCCTCCTCTGGCCACTGACCCTCCTGACCCTTCCTGAGGCCACTGACCCTCCTCTGGCCACTGACCCTTCCTGTGGCCACTGACCCTCCTCTGGCCACTGACCCTCCTGACCCTTCCTGTGGCCACTGACCCTCCTCTGGCCACTGGCCCTTCCTGTGGCCACTGACCCTTCCTGAGGCCACTGGCCCTTCCTGTGGCCACTGGCCCTCCTGACCCTTCCTGTGGCCACTGACCCTTCCTGTGGCCACTGGCCACTCCCTGTGCCCACTGACCCCTCCCTGTGCCAAGGACCTGCTGAGGTCACAACCCCCTGGCTGCCTGTATGACCAACACATCTCCACTTTTCAGGGAAAGCTTGACATGCTTTTTCAAGAGTTTGCTTTATTCACTGTAATTGTGGCAATCTAGTAATTATTGACACACATGCACACTGATCCCTCACATTGTAACTCTCTGCTTTAACACCACACAATAAAAAAGTAATTCAAATGTGGTTTCCAAGACAAAGGCCTCTCCTCCTGGAATTTCAATTACACAGAAGCTATAAAACAACCTTTGGTACCCATTTCCAAGCAAGATGCAGTCAATTATCTACAATAAATTTATGCAGAGAACGTAATATTTACATCAGATAACTTTTGGAGAAAGACAACCACCAAGGGCATTGCATCTCTTCATTCCAGGGTCCCTCTCCCTGCCTGGCAGGGCATTAACTTTTGGGAGTCTCTTATCTGGACCAAACCAGCCCCAGGAAACAAAACTGTCTCTGCAAGACAAAGAAGGCTCTGGTGTCAGAGAATCACCACGTGTAACTCTGCCATGGATGCAGGGACCTGATCTGCCTCCTTGTTTTCCCAGAAAACACATCCCTGCTCCCCACATCCCTCCTGCTCCCCACGGGCTGCAGTCAGCCAGGAGCCCCCTGAGAACACAACAAGGTCCCTGCTCCCCCTCAGCAGCTGCCACAGGCTGGGGCTGAAGCTTGGCTCCTGCCATTAGTGCCAGCAGTTATCGATTCCAGTTTCTGGGAACCAACCCCCCAAGGCCACGTTTGCACTGCTCCCTCACACCCCACCCTGCAGGGGTGCCCTGGCTGTGAAGGGAAGCTTTGGGAACCCCACTTTGCACCAACCCAGCAGCACAGACAGACTTGCAGTGACTCAGCAGCTGATGAAGTGCAAAGGCATCAACCTGAGCAGTGCAGTCAGGACCCCCCAGGCTCAGGAGCTCAGGTGGGCACCAGGAACTGCCCAGGGAGCACAGCAGCACCGTGCTGAGCCCCCACCACTCCCCAGGAACACAAAGGTGAGTCTTGGGTACCTCCAGAACATTTTATTCCTGGGCCAGCCCCAGGGAGGGGCAGCCCTGCAGGGCTCCCCAGTGCCTGGCTGGCTCCAGGCTGCCCAGCAGCTCCTCACTGGGCTCCTGCCCTCTGTCCACAACAGGGCACAGACACCAGACCCAAAGGAAGGAGCACAGACCTGGGTTTTCCCTCCTCCCTCCTGCAGTGGGTCCCACTCCTCTCCTCTCTCCCCAGTCCTCATTGTGGGGAGCAGTGTCCTGCTTTTGCAGGACACAAACTGGTTTCCCTCTTTTTCTTAGGCAGCACCTCTGCAGAAAACCTTTGCTTTCATTGGCACTAATTTTTCCATCATATACAGTTTTTCTCTTTCATCTAAATCCCCTGATTTTTCTCTTCCACATGCAACAGCCACCCTTGGAAGCAGCAAACCTGAGCCCAAGAGGACAGGATTTCAATCACTTACAAAATATAAACTCCACTCATTTGCCAAGTGAACCAATTCCTCTGTGTGTGTACATGCCAGGCTCTGGCAGACAGACTGAGATTGACTTTGTAAATTGACTTTGTTGTAACATTTTCCTTGTAAAATGAGGTACAAAGTACAACTTGTGTAACACCAGTGAGCATTTTCCTCGGCCACAGACCCAGACACAGGATGCAGCAGGACCCCCCCTGCTGCAGAGTCACTGGGTGAATGCACTCTGCTGACTCCCTCACACTTCAACAAGGGTTCCATAACAGGTCACCCCACTGTTTATTCCCCACACACCAGATCCCACTTTCTCTTTTGATGCTACACTCGAGGGTAACAGGGAAGGGTTAACAAGGATGAGCTGCAACACTGACACAGGTTGGGAAGAGCACACCAGGCTCATCAGCTGGAGGAAATAATATTCCACCTTATTTCCCCCCATTCCCAGAGCAACCTACAATACCTTTTTTTTTTTTTTTAAATTGTGTCAAGTATAAGACAAACAAAGGATTTGGAGCTGCTCCACAGATGCTGTCCAGGTGTCTGGACATCTGGTTTTTGCTGCTGAACTATGGTCACCTACATGCCTCACCCTTAGTGGAGGTGTCCAATAGCACAAAACCAATTCCACTGAACCAATTCCACTCCAAACTAATTTCTAGAGGGCTGGGGATCATCAGGCAGAAGAGAAACCAACAGCACTTCTAGTAACAGCATTTGCCATTACCATGAGAATATTTTATATTCTGTGACCACGTGGACAGCAGGCAATCAGCCAAAATTCAATATTCCTATTGCTCTTGAGATCCCCAGAGCTGCCAGAGATCCAGGGATGTGCCAGCCCTGGCAGGGCTCTGCAGGTGCAGGGCTCTCACAACAGTGGGCAGCCTCCAGCTGTGGGAGCCCTGTGCTCCAGCTGAGCACAAAAACTCTCATGAGCTTGATGGAAAGCATTTAAAAACCACACTGGACTTCCCAGTCCCCAGGGAACTGCACTGAGTGCTGCTCCTTTTCCAGGGAGTTTTGGCATCTTGGTGTCACATCTCAGAGGGGACACTGTGCCCTGGCCAGGCACCTCCCAGCTCCAGCTGCTGTGGTGGCACTTGTTCCCATCACTCAGCCCCACAAGTCTGTAACACATGCAGCTACTCCAGTGGGCACAGGATGAAGAGGGGCATGTGCTGCAGAGGTACAGCACCCCTGTGCAGCCTTACAACAAGGAGGTTTCAAGTTTTCTGATGTAAGAGTCAATTCTAAAGAACACTTAAAAGGCATTAAGAGAAAAGGCAGCAGCAGTGGCAGTAGCCAGAGCAGGGCCCCAGGAGCAGACCAGCAGCAGGGACACATCCCCTCCCTGCCACCCCACAGGCTCCACTCTCCCTCCCACTTCAGTCTGGGGCCCTCCTGACCCTCAGGCAATTCTCAAACCTCCAAGAACTTCTCTGCTTTAGAGAAAAGCTGGCAAATAACTGGCTGTCAAGTGAGGAGGAAGGAGGATGTCTGTGTGGTGGGAGCACACTGAGGTGTCTCTGAGCACACGACTGGGGGCCAGGGCAGCAGAGGCAACAGTTCCTTCCTGTGCTCAGTAATGCTCCAAATACAGTTTCACAATTGCATTATTTGCACTGATCCTGGCATGTGGCTGCCTCTGGAGAGCAGGGCAGAGCCCCCTGTCCCTCCAGACAAGCCCGAGGGACAATCACTCCTGGCTTTTTCTACCGTGGGAACTCTGGGCTCCTCCCAACAGAGACTGTAAACAGAGAATCCTGTTGGAACCAAAGCCCGAGGTAGCATTTTATATTTCCAATGTTTGACTTTTCCTTCTTTCCCCACCATGTCATTAAGTGTTTACAAGGATGATTAATGACTGCGGCTGCCAACTGCTCACAAACCATCTCTGCTCAGAGCTGCAACCCAGTGCCTGGCAAGCACTGTGCACACACAAGGTTACTCCAACATCCTTGAGCCCCAGCAAGCTCCCTCTTCCCAGGTAAGCTGGTCCTTGGACAGCAAGCAGCAGGATGCATCCCCTGTGCACAGTGCACCTGCTGCCCAAAGCCACCAGCTTTGATGAGGAACCCACCTTTGGCACCTCCACCAGGGGACAGAGGAAGAAGCCCCACACACCTTCACAGGCAGCTCAAAGATGTACATCTGTAATTAAATTGCTTGGCTAAACTTACCATTTTCTATCTCAGGTAAAAAAGAATTGAATTAGAAGGAACACTTCCTTCAGTAGGAAATATAAAACTGCTATAAACTTGATTTAAGACAAGATGACATCTTGATATGTAAATGTATTTCCATCAAACATTTCAGCTCCAAATGCATGCTCTGATGGAAAGCAAACACCTCGATAACGTGCTGGAAGCATTTTTAAGTGCTCCATTTCTCTTGCTGCTCATCACATGATTTTACTCCATGTGAAGCCAACCACAACCCATCAGCTCCCAGGAGACCATTTCCCCATCCCAACTATCCCATCTGAGCAACACCTGGCCATTATCCTCCAGCTGCAGGCCAAAGCCCTCACCCAGGTGTGTGCAGAGCTGCCATGGTGGTGCCCTGGCAGAGCAATGACCAAAGCCCACCTGCCCCCTGGCAGCACCAGGGGCTGGAGCCCATCCCTCCACCCCAGAGCCATGGCCAGGGGGCCCCCAAAGCAGTGCTCCAGGGCTTTGGAAAGCAGTGGGGTCATGGCTGGAGGGGGTGGTTTGGCTCCCACCACCCCTCCCACACCAACATCTTGCTGCACACACACTTTACAACCCATGGCCAGACTGGACACCCACAACTGCAGAAACACTCAGTGTGCAGCACTGTCACACACATGGTCACATCTCTGAGTCGTTTAGGTGTTTATTTTCCTTTCTGTCTTTTACCAAACCTCCCTGTCAGTGGGACATCTCACAGGCAGGACCAGGGGTTCTGACATTAGTACAAAGATTCCAGAAGCACCACTGTATAAAATACATCTTTTTCTTCTCTACTTTACAATTTGTGCCTTTACCAGCACAGGCAGAACACCTGTGTACTCATATGAGGAAATGTACCCTCCTAGGAATGCTTCAGGAATGTAGTCCACCATTATTATTCAATTATACCCTAAGAAAAATTCAGGTTTTATAACCATAAACAGAATTAAACTTTCAGATTGGGAGTGGGGAGGGCAATAAAATCTGGCAGCTCAGCTTCCTCCTCCCCCATAATTAACACAAATTTCCAAGACTTCACCAAGGCATAAAACTCTGCCTTTTTCTTTTTCTCCCCCCTTTGAGTTAATGAGGCCAAAAATCTCTGTCCAAAAGAAAAGCTCTTCCATTTAAATAATTCAACAGGGAAAGTGCCTGGGCCACCTGAGGCAGGCTGGCAGTGTCAGCACCAGCCACAACCCACAGAGGCCTGGGGGTGTGGCAGCCACAGTGACAGGGCTGGGGGGAGAGGACACAAATGACAGTGACAAACCTGACACTCAGAGAGACAGAAGGGAGCTTGGCCTGACTCGCAGTGTCCCAGCTGATGACCTGTGACTGTCAGCAAACAATCCATCCAGAATTACAGCACCCAGAGGCAGCAGAGCCAGTCCCTCCCCCAACACTGCCACCCTACCAGAGCCTCCTGTGAGCCCCACACACCACACTGAGCCCCTGCCTTCCTGCTTGCACCCTGCCCTGCTCAGCAACAGCTCTCTGTGCTGAGCTCTGCTGTGCCACTGTTAGAGCCACCAGAACTGCCACTGCTCCACGCCCTGTCCCCAGCAGTACAAACACTGCTGCACAACATTCTACAATTCACACTTCAGTGCAAATGACTCACAAACATCTACACAAGAGTCAAGGCCAGCAACTCCCCCATAGACCCAGTTTGTTCTGTCCCAGCACTTGGTATGTTAAAAATAGGTACTCCACTGTAACTCCCAGACACCAGAAGGAGCAGGGTAAGGACTCCAGATTTGAGAGACACACACAGGAACTGCTCTGTGATTGATTCTATGCCCAACAAACACACACAAGAGTGAACTGTGTTGGATCCTGCAGCACCTGCAGGTGCTCAGCTCAGGAGCACAGGTTCTGGTAACAAGTTTAGATGCTGCAAATGAAGGATCAGAGGGACAGGACCAGTCAGCTCCCAACAAGAAGACACTAACTGGAGTTTTACAGTCATTTCTGTAAGTGGATTGCCTCTATTATTAAGTGATTTCCACAAAAAAAGGCAAAGCTACAGTAAGACAAAGCTACTCAAAACTGAAACTACACTGTGGGTATTGCCATGGGATACCCAGCCTTGCTGCCCAGCAGGAACAAAGCCACGGGGTTCTAGAGCTATCTAGGCAGTTCTCTGACTTCACCTTGGCCCACAGATACCTGAGTTTTAAATACCTGTGTTTCATTTAAATTACCCCAGCTGTAGAGCACTAACAGAAGGCCTGTGAGCCAGCACACTCAGGGTAACTGGGCTCCACTATAACATGCCCAGTTCTGTGAGTCCCCTGTTCTGAAAGGGATCCCTCAGGCAGAGGCAAGCTGGGTGTTCCCCAGGACCCTGGTGGTAGGAAACAACAGGCACCACTTTTGTTTTCTGAAGTCTTCATACTTAGGAAGGTAACACTTTGTCCAGCATGGAACAGTACAAACCACAACCATCCAACTTTAAATCATTCTGAACCAGGTCATTATGATGACACAAGATCTGACACCAGTCACACACACACACACGAGCAACAGGCTCCTCCTGCACTGACACTCGGGTTCCACACCAGCCTTCAAGTCTAGCTCAAAGCTCACCTGCAGCATGTTCTAGGCTTTTATCATTTACAGAACAGGTTCCAGAGCCAAGGAATTCATTCTTCCACAAAACAACCCACAAGCATTCAGCAAGCTGGTGCACTGAAGAGCTGTAAGAGCTGTTAAGTACCTCGTTAGTGTTCCAGCGGTGCCTCTCCTTGGGTAAACTCGAGCATTTGGGCAGACATTCCAGCAGCTTCTTCGGTAAAAAGATTTTCACATGACTGCCATTGCTGTTCCCATGATCATCTAGAAAGGAGAGCAGACACGTGAGCTACACACAGACAACAGGGGTTTTCACCAGGAGACCCGAGTGACCAGACCTGGAAACCCACCAGCTCCCTGTCCAAGGACACAAACCATGGCTTTCTGATGGAATTGTGGGAGTATAAATACAGGCTAATTCTTTGTGGTTGCAAAGTTTGAGAAGAGCTCTGGTGGATTTGAGCACCAGCAGCCTGTGTGTGCTTACCTGTGCCTATTTTAGGTCATTACTTCCTTCAGTGACAAATTCTACAAGCAACAGCGACAGAACAGTGCAGGAGCTGTGACCACAGCAGCACAACCTGCCAGGGAAGCCATAAATGAAGCTCACACTTGACAGGATTTGCAAGTAAATAAGCACAGAGCCCCAGCACCTGCTATAATTTTGTCAAGCTGCAGCAGAAATGCAACTCAAGGTCTATTAGTTCAGTTAAAACTAAAACACACCACACCCAATCAAACCCAGGTTACTTCTCTTGCCATGCACAGCTCAGAAAGTGAACGTGGTTCCACCAAGAAGCTGAGTCCCCAAGAGCCCTGCACTGCCCCAGCATGTCTCTCAGCCCTCTCCAATAGCACTGAAAGGATAAGAGCATCCACGAGCAGCTGGGTAAGAGACTGGCCACAATGCAGAGCTCCACCAGTCCTCCCTCCACACCCACCATCTCTGCCTTATTCCACCATCCTCTCACTGCCCATGACAGATCCTGGGCAGGGGGACACAAGCAGTACACTTACTCACTGGCACCTTCCCCTACAAAATTAATTTATAGTCATTTCCCATTTCAAAGTGTACAGAAAAAGGACATTAACTTCTTCCTTTACACGTCTCATCATTTCTTGTCATTAAACAGATGATAAAACTCCTCTGCAATTCTGTAGGACAGACATCCCCTGTGACCTGCAGTGAGCCCCAGGGAGCCCAGCCCTCCAGCACTGTGGGAATGATTTAGGAATTGCAGAGACCTCACACCAGCAGCCAGACACCCCTGGTATTCTCCAAGCTTGATTAGACTCTTGGATGTGTCAAGTTCAACAATATACATGCTGTTAAATCAACTGCTCGTGCAAGCCCAGCAGATGAGTTTACAAGATAAGCAGCCATGTGTGTGATAAACGTGAGCTGCTCTGTAATTTATGAGCCCTGCACTCCCTGAGTTATTGGGAACTTTCCTGTGCCACGGTGTTGGACTAAATCAACAGGGCTGCCACCTCCCAACTTCTCCCAGGGCAAGCAGCAGGCCAGCAGGACTGAGCCCAGCTGGGCTGACAAACACATGGGGGACAGGGTGCTCCCACTGCTGCCCTGCACAGCACCCCAGGACCTGACACTGAGTGCCTCCCCCCCCTGCCCTGCAGGGCTCCACACCCTGCCCCAGCCTGTGCTCTGCACCTCTGTCACTGCTGCTATCCCCCACCCAGGCCACTCAGAGCCTCACAGACCCAACCACCAAGACACAACTTGCCAGGGGACAAATCCAGAGCTGGGCAGCCGTGCCAGCAGTCCCCAGCCACCCCCACCTGCATTCCCAGCCCCCCCACTCCATGCAGCTGGCACTCACTCCACACTCCTGCTTTGGTTTTACACCACTTCCATTCCTCATTCAAAACACTGCATTGCTCCATATTCAATTCATTAAGGCACCAAGTATTTTACAGCACCCATTATTGCTTTTATCAGCCAAACTACATCCCAGTTACATCTCATCAGCTTATTTTCCATGGGCACATTTTAATTGACGTTAATTGTATTACTTCCCCTTACCTCTGTATCAGTTAAGTCCTCTATCCATTATTTTGCAGGGCTGGCAGACCTCTAATTATTCAGCTCATTTTATTAACTTTCTTCCACTGTCATCAATTATAAGTATTATTAATCCAGAAAGTGCCTATGGATAACAGACCCCTTTAAAATGTTTTGGTACAAGTTGTCAGAACTTGCTGATGCCAAACCTTCCAACTCCTGCTGTGAGCACCTCCCACCTGGTTCTTACAGTGAGGGAAGGTCACTGTCACCATCCTGTAGCACCACGACATCCCACCTCCCTCTCCTGTGTTCAGCAATGACAATTCTTCATTCCAGAAGGTCTCCAATGTGGAAAACACCAAGTGCCACCTGCCTGGAGCCAACCAGCTTCTCATGGACTCCTGGAGCTGCACAGTCAGAGCAACACACAGCAGCCACCTTAGGAGATGTGAATCCCAAATTCAGGGACCTCTAAACCAGGTTTGACTTGGGAGAAGGACAAAGTTGGCCAAACAGCTCTAAGGGTGAAGAAGCTGCCACCCCAAATGATGAACACACATCATCATCATCATCATCATCATCACACTCAAACTCACTTCTGTGCCCGCTGGGATCACTGCCAATGGACTCCACAGGGAGGAAAGGCCCTGGGAAGCACTGCACTGAGGAGGAGGATTGCTCTCCCAGTGGCACTGACCAACAGCTCCCATTCCCCCAGGTGAACCACTGCTCCCCTGCTCCTGCTGCTCACCAACAACACTGAGGTCCTTCCAATGAAACACAGGCATCTTTAGGGTGGTGAACCACAACCCCCCACCCTGTGCCTTGGATTGAGTCTGCCACTCCCAGTCCAGCTGACACACCACCACCACCACAGGGGCTCCTGGAGAAGGCAGAAGAACACGAGCCCCCGTTGCTCCACATCCCCACGCCCCCCAGCACTCCCACAGGCAAACGCTCCATTTGTGTGCACTGGAATTCCCTCAGCAGCTGAAGACAGGAGCTGCAGCCTCCCAGTGCTGATTTGGTTTTGCTGTGCAAATCCACATTTGTGCTGGAGCTTGCAGTTTGTTTTTGGCAGGGGTGTGACCCGTGACACTGTGCCCTGCAGCCCACAGACACTGCCTGTGCACAGGGAGGACCTGCCAGCAAAGCTCCACTCACAGGGGGTTAGTGCAGGGCTGGCACAGCTCAGAAAGGTGTCCCAAGGCAGGCACAGCCACAGCTCAGGACTCCAGCAAGAAGCTACAGCCTAAATACAGCAGCCCACATTCTGTCCTGTTACACACAATGCAGGATCAAAAGACAAAGTTCCATTAGCAATCTTCAAGTTTACTTATCAGCAGACTAGAAACTTGTGTAGAATTAAGAAAGTGCAAGTATTGTAAAGTTCATGGAAAGTTCCATATTAATTATAGCACATAAACCCTTCCTCGTGTTATGGGTTTCTTCATGCTCCTTGCACTTTATCCTCCCAAGGGATGCACCACGGACCATAAAACTTTAAAGTGCACAACAGCAAATCACAGAGTCTGTGCTCTCCAAACAATACCCCCCAAACCCTCCCCTTTTTTTTTTTTTTTCTTTAACTGGTTCTTAAATCTTTGGTGATCCAGGAGGTGAATTTAGACCTGCAGCCACTTTAACTACCACAGTTTGTCAATACAACATGTAACTGGAGGATTCAGAAATGGCCAAAAGGGTGTTGATCAGCTGCTGATCCACAGAGAGGCTACACTGCAAATAAATATCACCAGGACACTATAAACTCACAAGCACAAGTTTTATAAACCCATTATTATGAAGCAGTAACTTAGGGTTGGCCATCTTCTTAACTACCTCACAAGAAAGGGAAGAGGTGTTTAAACATTACAAATGGGCTCTTTAGTACCAGAGGAACTGCCAGAACCCCAATGTGTTGCTTGGCTGGGGAAGGGGCAGCCCCAGCTGACCCAGCAGAGCCCCCAGCACCCTGCTGCCCTCTGGGCACAACCAGCAGCTCCCATCTGCAAGGAATAAATGCACACAAGTACCTGGAGCCACACACCTGCAGCAGTGCCATGCTATTTCTGGTGGTTAAACTTCCATCCTGGCATTTTCCACCCACAAACAAGCAGCAGCAGAAGCAAACCCAACAGCTTTTGGTCTGTTTGCTAGAAATATTTGCATGATTACAGTTGTAAATCTCTTGGCAACAAAAGGAGATTTCTAAATATCAGCTGAGGGTGGTGGCTCAGAGAAGATAACCAGGTCCAGCACTCAGCTGGACACTGGCTGGGCAAAGGCACAGGATGCAGCCCAGGGCTGAGGGGATGACCCAAGGAAAGAATAAAGAGTAAAAAAATGTGCAACTGCAGCAAGAGGCCAACACAAGCCAGCACATTGTATGGCCATGACTGCTGCCTGTGGGAAGTGTGTGAGGATCCAGAGAAAACAGAGGGCACAAGGCAGGAATCACAGGAATGGAGCAATACCAAGGATGAGCAACAAAACAATTCTGCTCTAGGAAGTTACTGAATCTAGTCTTACTGTCTTGGAATATTTGTGACAAACACTTTGTTGCTGTGACAAGCTCTACCAACAATCCTAAAAGTGTGAAAACAGAAATAAAGCTCAGACTGCTGCTGGGCACCAGTGGCCCTGTTCTCCCCACCAGTAACTTTCCTTTGTCCTTTTCACACATCAGAAAGTTCCTCAACGTTTTATAACTGAATTCAGCCTGAACACCAGTCAGTCAAACTGCAAAGGGTGCATTTTGGGGAAGAGCTGACCCCCCAGTTCTCCCTAACAAAGCCCACACCTGTTGGAGGGCTGGGTAACACAACCAGCTTTCCATTCCTCCTGGGGCACACTTACACAAGAACCTACTCTCAAAGCAAACTGGGAGAGCTCAAACAGTGCAGCCACTTTGGCACCTCCTGCAGCTCCTTGTGTTCACTCCTGACTTGGACAAGTGCATCAGGACAATGACACCTCTGCTCACTGCCACCAACTCCTCTGGCTGAGATCTCCATCAGCTCCTTCATCCCTGGAAGCCAAAGAAAGGTGGGTATTATCAGCCAGGCCAAGCAAAATGAACCACCTGTGGGTTCAGCCTCCAATCCTACAGACATTCTCTACACTCAACACATTTCCCACAAGCCCCAAAGCATTGGCTGAGGCCAGGGAAGTTCCTACTCTGAGCCTACACACTGGCAGCCACCAGCCACAAACATTTCCACTTCTTCTGTCCTTTTACACCACAAACAATTGGAGTTTGGAAACCTACCTGGAGAGCTGGCTGGAAAACCCACCCCCTGAACCAAAATGTCCAACTCCAGCAGAAGGATAGTGCTGCACACCCAGTGAGAGCAGAGTCTGGTCTCCATCCCCCTGGGGACAGGGGGGTGCTGCCCCACAGCACCAGGGCTGACACAGGGGCTTTAACCCAGCACAAACCCAGCACCTGCCAGGGGCCACAGAAGGGGCAACAGGACACAAAATGAGGGGAGAAAACTGCAGAGTGAAAACTCAGCAAGTTGTGGAAGTGGAAGCCAGGGAACAGTGAGGCTGCAGGGAGCTGCTGGAAGCACTGCAGCCCAACTCACCAGCCCCACAAGCCTCCACCAGCCTCGTTTCAGCCCCTGGGAAGGTCTGGGTTTGCTGGGGTCTCTTTGCCCTCCAGACACATGTGGCTCATTGAAGCAGAGACAGAGGGATGCTGAAAGAGGAAGGTCACTCTCCAGTTCCCTCTTTCTGAAGGCTGCCTGGAGGGAGGATAAGCTACTGCCCCTTCCTCCGACGACATCCACCTTTGCAAGCAGGTCCTTACAAGTGCCATTTAAAGCCACTAGCAGTGTAAAGTCAGCACTAAGTCTGCAAATGCTAAATTTTAAAACATCTGTTTTGACCTTACTAATACATCACCATTGCACTGTATCATTTCTGATACAGAGAATGAAGTCAGAGTTATGACACCTCCAGAAAGGTTTCCCATAGATGTAGCTTTAGAACTGACACAAATGAACCAAAAAACGTTGGAGCCAAAGTGCTTGTGAAAATCAAAAGAGATGCAGAACCGAATTAAAAAAAAAAGAGCTCTAAACAAGCCCTGAATACCACGGTTCTAATACCAAAAGTACCCAAAAAAACTGACCTCACACACGTGCAGTTCCTGCTGTTTGGAGCAAGCCAGTGGAGCCCCCTCCCTGAACCCAGTGCTGGCTGAGAGCCCGTGCACAGGGTCTAGAAGCTTCACTGGGAGGCACTTTGCTTCCATCTCTGACAACAGAGATTTTGGGAAAATCCCAGCTGCTGAAATTCAGCAACATTTTGGGGCAGGGAGTGGACTGAGCCGTGTCAGGTGCTGCCTGGACCCGTGGCACCCTGCCCCTGCCAGGCTGGACAGCAGCACAGAGCATGGCACACAGCCCCAGCACCCTGCACTCCCCAGCCTCAGCTTTGCTCAAGTAATACAACCTTAAGCAACACTTGTGCAGAGGGAAATAAATAATTGCTGTTTAATGACCAAATCTTGAATGTTTTGTTCTCAAAAGGCTGTTCCCCAAACAGTCCCTCAGCCAGCAGCACCTGAAGCTCCACCTGCTCTCTGGGTCAGCTCACCACGAGCTGTGGGCAGGCACACCCTCCTGCTGTGCCCCCATGCCCTGCCCGACCCAACACACACAGAATTCAACAGCCACAGGCCCCCAAACTCGGGGCCTGGCCCCTGCCCCAGGCACACTCCAAACACACGGGCACTGCTCTCTGCAGAGCTCATGGCCACGAGAACACAGTAACAAAACCAAGGTTGTCCACACACATCCCTTCGATTTTGAACTGTCAACTAGAAAAAGGAAGTTTTTTAAAAGGACTCCCCCCCTCAGCAAGTCCCTGATGGAGTTCAGAGCCACCAGAGCTGCCAAAATGGCACCAGGGACTGAAACCCCCCAAACCCCTGTGCTGCAGGAGGGCAGAAAGCAGACAGCAGCAAACTCACCCGAGCTCTGCAAGCCGTGGAACTCCCTCCTGCAGCCAGGGGACAGGGGCTGCAGCCCCAGTGCCCAGCTCCCCTCCCAACAGGGAGGCACAGGGAGCCCCCAGCGAGGCTGCAGAGCCCTGTGCTGCTGCCCCACGCTGGGGGATGGAGCCGGCAGCTCCCCAGGGACAGCAGCACTGCCTGGAGCTCATTGGAGCCACAAAGAGCTGAAGCAACTCCTGTTCTCTCCTCCAGCACCGGCACTAGTGGTGAAACACCGAGATACTCTTGCCTGAATCACGCTTCAGAACCACTCCCTCTGAAGTTTCTGACAGGTGGAGTTTAAGGAATGGATGGTTGTACCCGACCCACGGCAGGAGTGGGGCAGCAGAGGAGCTGCTCTGTGCCCCACCACAGAACCCCCCGGGCACAGGGCAGAGCCAGGCCTGCCCCCTCCCAGCCCGGGCACACACAGCACACCCCACGCCCCACACAGTGCCCACCGAGAACGAGAGAAAGGACAAAGCACCTCCCAGCCAGGGAGCACTGACCTGCCCGGTCGGGAGAGCCGCAGCCTCACAGGGGTGAGCACTGAAACCTCCGCTTTGCACAGGAAAAATCCGCTGCACAGCGGGCACGGGAAGCCCAAGCAGCGCACCGAGCTGGAGCGTGCCTTGGTGACAACACTGTCATCCCCGGGAGAGCCCGAACGTCACAGCCCGAGCCAGGAGTGCAGGTGAACCATCACACCCCTCACCGGGGGCTGTTGCACTGCCCGGAGGGCAGCCCAGCACACGCTTCAAACCAACCGAGGAAAGCACGAACACTGGGGTTTTCCAGACCACAGAAAGACCGGACTAATGGATTTAGCAGCATCAAAGAGATTAGTAGAAGATGAAGGTAACAACACTCGAAATCACTGCTACTACTGAAAATTTACATTCCCGCAAAGCCTTGGGACCTCGTGCAGGCAAAACTCAAACCAGAGGTGGCCATGCCCAGGGGGGGCTCTACGGCCACTGAATCACAAGAAATAACCCGAAAAATATATTCTCAAAGCAATCTGAGCAAAAACAGAGACAAAAGATCACCCTCGTATTCTAAGAAGGGGTTTCCCGGTGAAGAACGCGAAGAGGTTCAAGGCGAGGACGCACATTTGTTGTGGCGGATAAGGAAAAAAAACCCATCTGTATTAGTAACTAAACGCCGTATCTCGAGATGCCCAAGTACAAGCAGGTCGGTCGGTCCCCGAGGCGCGGGCACATCCAGGGCCGGGGACACGAACGGCCCTCCCGGCCCCGAGGGATGGAGGCGCCGGCCCCGGCGGGCCCCGCAGCCGTAGCGCTGTCCGCGGCGCCCGGGGCCAACTTCGCCCAAATAACGGGAAACATCAAAGGCTCCGCGCCCGGCCCGGGCCGCGACCCCGCTCCCGCCGGCCCGGGGGCGGCGGAGCGCCGCTTCCCCCTTGCGGACGCTCCCGCCGCGCCGCCAAACTTCGGCCCG
>VXBA01000008.1:257395-268873 GCA_013399895.1 Serilophus lunatus
CCGGCCGGTGAGAGGCGGCGGCTGCTGCGAGCGGTTCGTGACCGGGCGCGGTGACTCCGGCGCCGAGGCGGCGTGTCCCGGTCAGACGGCCCGCCTGGCCGCGAGGGGGGCGCGGGGGGCCGGGGGTTTCCCGGGCCGGGCGGCAGCCCCCGGCTCTGCCCCCGCCGCCCTGGCACCGTGCGGGGCGAGGAGGAGGCGATGGGTGACCTGGCGAGGGACCCGAGTCACGGCGGCCCAGGGGCCGCGAAGGGGTGGAGGGAGCCCTGCCCGTCCCACAGGCGGAGCTTGTGACACACCGCCCGGGCTCGGGGGGGGGCCGGGAAGGGGCTCCCACGACACCGCGTAAATCGCTCTGTCCTCCCCCAAAGTGGCGTGTCCCGAGTGCTGGCGTGGCCTGGCCTGGAGCTGTCCCTCTGCCCCGGCTCTCAGCTGGACAAGCACGGGCCCTTGGGCAGAGGCCCGTGGAACTGGCCCACAGCGAACGCCTGCACAATGCAAGCCAAGACTGGAGCGGTTGTTTCCTTTGATGCGTGTTCCTAAACACGCGAAAGGGATATTTTCTCTTAGATCCTCCTGGGAGCAGAACTTGTTTAAAAAGACCTGTTGGTGCTCTAGCTTTGCTAAGGACTGAAGCCCAGAAGAAAGGAGGATCGTGTGATGAGTCTTTTCTAAGACAGAAGAAAGGAAAATTCCTTTTCCCCGTTTCCAGCAGCTGCTAATCCCATGGAGCGTGAAAGGCACTTTGGTGAAGAGGCTCCAGAGTGACAGGCTCCCTCCCGACGGTCAGAGAGCTCCTCTGCTACAGTGGCCCAGAAATCCCCACAGATACTGATGTAGCCCCAGGGTCAGATAAGACAATTGTTTCCTTCGGCTCTTCAAAATACGCCGGAAATGGAAACTTTTCGAGTTGCCACATTGGCAAAGAGCTGCCGTTTGCTTGATGAGTTCTAGGGAATTTATGGCCCTCCCTGGATGTTCTTCCAAGATGATCCATAAGCTCAGCAGAGACACGAGGTAGCTGCACAGTTGTTGCACCTCATGGTTTGTGTTGAGGCAAAGGACAATACCAGACCAAAAGAGGCATCCCTGGGCACTGAGGGGCGGCAGGAAACCTCCCTGGTGGAGTCCCAGACGTTTGAGTGGCACCTTGCTGAGGTGTGCAGGGCCAGCCCTTGCTGAGCTCCTCCCCAGGGCTCCCCTCAGGGTGGCAGAGCCCCTGTGGACAGACAGCAAGAAATGGGCACCTGTCTCAGCCAAGGACACAGCCACAGTGCCTCTGGCCGCCTCCAGCCACGCTCCTGCCCCAGGGATGGCAGCCATCATTCCCGGGGCCTTGGGCTTCCACGTGGGTATCCAAGCAAGGCCAAGTAACAAAGATGAGAGGAAAGGTGGGGCCAACAGAGCTCCTCCAAGTGGCACACCGATGATCCTCACTGGTGCCAGACACGGTGGTGCTGGGAGCTGCTGGGTTCGTTGTGCAGGGTGCTGTGCCCATGGCACACAGGAGCTGAGGCTGCTCCCCACACACACCCAGCACTGCTGCCACAAGCAGCCAGGGAGAGGGGCACAACCACTCACTGTGGTCACAGCCCTCGCTTCAGTACTCACTGACCCTTAGAACAGGGGACTCCACGTGGGTCAGCCCACCCTGGGATCACCCACGGACAGAAGGAAAGGCCATGTCAGCTCCAAGCTGAGTGTCCATCTCTGTCTTCCCTCCAAAGCTCAAGCAGCTCCTTGAGGTGCTTCATTAGAGCAACGAGGCCCAGCTCTGAGGGACAGGGTTGGTCAGAACACTGGCTGCCTTCTCCCAGCCCACACAGCCTGGGGACAGAGAAGCTGCTGCTTTCACTGAGGACAGCTCTGCTGCAGGACCAGCACAACCACCCTGGCTCCACAGCAGCACACACCCTGCTCTATCACTTTCTTTGGGAGCACTGCCTGGCTTCCCAGATCCTTCCTGGTCTGCAAAAACGATGAGAATTTGTGTGGATGAGGATGAAGAAAACATTTTTAAGGGGTTACTGAAGCAGGGTATGAACTCTGCTACATCCAGCTAATGAAGTGTTCTCCTCCTCAGTATGAGATGTTGTACCAGGAGGCACAAATCCCTAATGAATCTCCCACACCTGAAATGTTAACAGTGCACACAGGTCACTACAGCAGCGTGGCACTACAACAAGGACTTTTCATCCTCTGTGCCAGCAAAGCCCCAAATATTTAATTCCTGTGCAATAAAATGATAAGAAAGAAGCCATTTGAATTGAAGTGCTGCTGCATCTTTCAAGTTTCCCGGCTCCCACTGTTTAAAACTCAAATTGCTGTTAAGGCACAGAGGTACTGAACTGCACAGGATTCCCTGCATGGATGGGGTGGGATAAACTGCCTTGCTCTTACCTTTCCAGGGGCACATGCACAGATAAGCAGCAAGAGAGGAGATGTACCAAGAGTTGTGCAGTCTGAATCATGAATAATTTTTATCAGCACACTGATAAAAGCTGCTGCTATGATGGGGATTGGTATCTGGGTTGGTTTTGTTAAATACCAAGACCTTTCAGATGTGGGTCTGGCCTGGTTAATTGGGTTAAGGTGATGATCTGGCATGCTGAGCTAGATGCAGAAGTAAAACTGTAAAGAATATACTCCAATATCCCGTTATGGATATTCAGCAAATTACACATCACTGTTGCCATGGCAAGCAGCACAAAGAAAACAGTTCAGACAGGTCTGATGGCCAACACCGGGGCCCCGTTTCTCGTGAACTGTTTGCACAAAGTTACTCTGATTTAGAAGCAAGGAATGCCAAGTGTTTCCACAAAAATACTCTCACGAGCATGAAGAGAGATGATTAAACTCACATGACAGAAATGAAATGCTTTTGCCCTTTCCTCTCTCTCCTTAGAGAATCCAAAGTTGTTTCTTCCAGGCTTAGTGAAGGCAATGTGTGTGGCCTCACTGTTCCTCATGTCACTGCACTCGTGACATTCAACTGCCAGTCCTGAGGTTCAGCAAAGCCAGGGATGTATCCCAACACATGCATTTCTTCCAAAAGGTTCTCCAGAGGAGCACTCTGTGCCTAAGGCTCTGCCATTCAATCAGTTGCCCAACATGATGTGTGGAAGGTGAAGGGAATATCCATTACCAGGACCTGAGGGTGCTGGACTCCCTGAGAAGGGGTGAGAGCACACAGTGCCCTGGCAGGAGGCCAGGCTCAGCCCCCTGCCACGCTCTGGGCTGTGGATCCATCCTTCTCCACCATTCCCCCAGCAGTTCTGAGCCCGTTTCCCTCCCTCAGAAACACAAAGCCTACACTCCAATCCTGTGCAGTAAAACTGCTGGCTACAGGGAATTCATGCCAGACTAAAGTGAAGCAACCTAAGAGCCTCAGCCCCTTTAATGCACCCCGAGGAAAGATGGGTTTGCTGTGCAAAGTGCCATAAAGCATTTATGGATATTAAGCCAGTAGCCTCAACACAAAACACAGCATTTACCTGTTTAACCAAGAACAGGGCCAACAATGCTGGGTTCCTCTACACAGGTGCCAGCCCAGGGGGTGCTGGAGCCCCAGTTACTCCAGGACAGTGTTCCACAGCTCCAGAGGGACTGGCACAGCCTTTGCTGCAGGGGCAGTGCCAGGGAGCAGCTGCCCAGCTGTGCCCCTCACACTGGGGGTATGCCTTCACTTTGGTGCCTGCTCCCAGCACCACAGTGCCACTAAAAAAAGGAACAATCATTTTGCCCTGATAAACCCTCATAAGCCAGTTAGAGGAGAAAAAACTGAAATATGAGGTAAATTAAGTTTCCAACTAAGGGGATTTAACAGTAAGTCACCATAAAATTCAGATAATTTATTTTTTCAATTCTGCAGCAACTTTCTTCAATTTATTTGGACTAGCTATTAGAAATTATGTCTCAAAAATTAAAGAAAATGTCTATTGACCACTATATCAAATTCTAATTTTAGCTAGGAAAAAAAAAGAATAATTAGGCTGTGATTTATTCTGGTAGTCAACTTAAATTAACAATTTTCCCCCATGTTTATGTAATTCTGGCAAAATCAAATAATATATACAGTGCTCATAAATGCTGGGCTAGATTTAGCAAAGACAATTTTGCACACCATATCCAGGACATTTCTCTTTCCTTTCTGTTCTAGTAAGACAATCAAGTTATCCCTTCCAAGGAGGGAATAGGATTGTCACCTCGCTTGGAATTTCAGTGCAGACTTCACTGAGGGTCATGGAAGGACTGCCCAACCATCCTGCTCCTGTAACAAGCTGTGTGGCCTGGCTGCTCTCTGAGAGTGGTTTACCCACATCCCAACCCCTCTCCCCTGCCGTGGGAAATCCACCTATTCCCCAGGGAGAAGTGTCAGTCCTGCAGAGCCCCAGTGCAGCCACGGGGCTCAGCTCCCAGCTCAGCTCCCAGTTCAGCTCCCAGGGCTGCTCCCAGTTCAGCTCCCAGGGCTGCTCCCAGTTCACCTCCCAGGGCTGCTCCCAGTTCAGCTCCCAGGGCTGCTCAGCTCCCAGCTCAGCTCCCAGGGTTGCTCAGCTCCCAGGGCTCAGCCTCTGGGGGAGCTCAGGGTCAGACCCCTACCCACAGCTGCAGCAAAGGAAGGATGTGTAAGATCTCTAAAAGTGTGCTCCTAAATTTGTGTGCCTGCTTTGAAACGAGGATCTTTCCAAGATACTTAACTCCTCTGGAATTGGATTGTTGTCTGTATTACCTGGACCTGGGAGCCAAAGTATGAAACTGTGACCCTCAGGCACTGAGAACAGAGTAAGTAAGGGAAGACAACAGTGGAAGAACAAGAGAACCAAGGGAAGAGGATCTGGTGATGGCAACAGAGGCACCTCCTGGTGCTCAGAGCCATGTGGATTCCAGAAGTGGAAGCCAGAGGCAAAGTCCAATTTACCTGCCCCTGACGGGGCTGTGCCATGCTACAAACCCACAATGAGCAGAAACTCCTCTGCCTGTCCCCAAAACTATTTCTGAATGGATAAGCCAAATGGAGGTGTAACTCCAGTGCCACCAGTGCTCTGCTCCCAGTGGCTCTGTGGCAGAGCAGCTGCCCCAGTTCTCCAGAGGGAGCCCAGTGGTGCTTTATCACACAAACCCCTTCTGCTCTGTCAACAAGGGTACAAAGCAGTTCTTACAGCAAAAAAGATTGGTTTAATATTTCCTCACTGGTTTTAGCTACAGAGCAGAGCTTCTAGGTCTGCCTAAACCTTGTCTAAACATTAAAACTATTTGTTCCCATGTGACCCATGAGAGTTGCACAGAATGACAAATATTTCCAAATAGTAGCTGCAGCAAATATGCAAAAATAACTCATCTTCACTGAGATGGGTTCATTTGTGAGTTCTGACTTTCCCCTGAACTTTCTCCCCTGGAACAGTAATAGTGGAACAGTAATACTTTCTCTCCTGGAGTGGAGTAAATCAGTTCCTACACTCTCAGTAGCAGAGTGAAAATTAAGATGAAACAGGGCAAAGAATGCAGAAAACCCCTATTACTCCACAATAATACAATTTGCTGCTGATCCTCAATTGCTAAGACAGTCACATCAATTATTTATAGAACCCAGAGTATGAAATATGAAGGATTTCAGGCTGGGGCAGCATAAAGGTAAAACCAGGAGTGTGATCCTGTCAGCACTGCAGACAAGGATAGAACAGGCAAGGACATGGATCCTACACAGATTGCCCTATTTATTGAGCTACAAATTGCAAAAGGTCCCTGTGAAGTGCCACTTCTGGTGTTAAGTGATCTGCACTCTTCTTTTGACAGCATCAGTCTGTATTTAATATTTATTTAACATTTATCTAAAGGGCCATCTCTGCCAGGGAAACAATGCACAGTAAATCAGCATAACCTCACCTGAATATTTACAGGAAACCCAGGGCCTTCCCCTGGATCTCTGCTTTCCTCCATCAACAGCCTGTGACACACACTGTAAAACCTGCTTCACATGACCAAACTCTGCCAGTATTTTTTCACAATCAAAATTCCCATTTATGTCCTCTGTAGTGATACCAAATTTTATCTGCACAAAAGTCCCTGTATGGTTCATAGCAAGTTAGTGGAGAGCAAGTATCTGGATTCAAACTGCCAGGGTTGCAGTCAACAGCTCCTCTGAGGAACTGGCCTGTGCTGCTCAAAAACACCCACAATTTCTTAGGGGAAAAACCCAGACCAAGACCAATAAAACCCCACAAACAAAATCAGGAAACCCTGGAGCCCCAGGTTCTAGTGACAGCCACTGGTATGTGACACAGCCTTACTAAAATGTAGTGGTGGGTCCCTGCAATATTCTGTCTCAAATCAAGTATTTCAAAGCTGGGGGAATTCTAACTCTGACTCCAAGGCCAAGAGCTTCAAATACAGTGACTAAGAAATTTTTTCTTTTGACTATGACATGTTTTTACAAACCCTTTACAGGAAAGGACTGACACTGAGCTTCCAGGATAAAGGGGGGGATTCACCTTCCTTTCCTGGCGGCTTGCAAGCCCTGGGCTGGGCACCAGCAGGGTCTGAGCTGCTCTGAACAGCCGAGTGAGAGAGCTGGCACCAGCTACGGGGCCCCAAACATTGTGACTCTGCCTCACACAGACAGCCCCTGTCTGTCCGTCTGTCTGTCAGTCCGTGTGTCAGTCTGTCTGTCAGTCTGTCCATCTGTCAGTCCGTCAGTCTGTCCATCAGTCTGTCTGTCAGTCCGTCTGTCAGTCTGTCCATCAGTCTGTCTGTCTGTCAATCCATCAGTCTGTCAGTCAGTCTGTCCATCTGTCAGTCCGTCAGTCTGTCCGTCTGTCAGTTCATCAGTCTGTCCATCAGTCAGTCTGTCTGTCAGTCAGTCTGTCTGTCAGTCTGTCTGCCAGTCTGTCCATCTGTCAGTCCAACAGTCTGTCCATCAGTCCATCAGTCAGTCCATCAGTCTGTCCATCAGTTCATCAGTCTGTCAGTCTGTCCGTCAGACCATCAATCAGTCCATCAGTCTGTCCGTCGGTCCGTCTGTCAGTCCACCAGTCTGTCCATCAGTCCATCAGTCAGTCCATCCGTCAGTCCATCTGTCCGTCTGTCAGTCCACCAGTCTGTCCATCAGTCCATCAGTCAGTCCATCCGTCAGTCCATCTGTCCGTCTGTCAGNCCCCCGGCCCTGAGTGCTGGCACTGCCCAGGGACACCCCAAGGCACCGAGTGCCCCGGGGCCACCCCGGGGCTGGCACCAGGCATGGCCCCTTCAGAGCCACTGCAGCTGGGCACAGCTGGTGGCCACTGGCCACCTTAAAGCACCAGCCCTGCACTCCTGCCCTGAGCTGATGTTTAGGGGCACGAGCAGTACAACAGCACATCTGCCAGGACCCCAAAACTGCAGCAAACCCTGAAAAGCACCTCCCTGCTCCACATTCCCCCAGCCTGGTGGGTGCTGAGCCACCACCACGCAGAGCCCCCAACAGGGAACACACTCTGGCTCTGGAGAGCACAGAGACACGGCTCCTGCCAGCACTGCCTCCAGTTTTACACACCCAGAGCTCTCCAGACTGATGGGGAAGAACGTTGAAACTCAAAGAATGTAACAGATTTACATCCAAGTTTATAGAAACAGTTTAAAAATACATTAACAGCCTTAACATACATATATGCAGGAAGAGGACAGACAAAACTATCAGATCTCCCAAAATGATTGACAACAGAAACTTGCTAATTACTATTTTAAGTACCCTTAAATATTCAACTCTGGTGTTATTAACCTAAAAATTGTATCATCAACTGTAAGACAGCTTCTACAAGTTAGGACCAATCTGTATTTCAGAGCACATTTAGAAGATATTTGGAACATGGGCAGTGCAAAGCTCTGTCCCATGACAGGCTCTGGTCACAAGGGGCCCGAAGACTCCAAGGACACCAAGAGCTCCATTTGGCCAAATGGCACCAACACCTAAACCCCAGTGAATTCCTCCCTGACTGTTGTTTTGAAGACAACACTTCCAGCAGAACAGAACTGGTATTTATTATCACAGCCCTTTACACACTACTGCCAAGATCCTCTGCTCACCCCAGGAACAGCTGGGTGCCCACAGCTGCTGCCAGAGAGAACTGGCAGGCAGGGGCACCCCAAACCTGGAAGGCCTTCAGGGGAACACTGGCTTTTGGCTTTGGGGGACTGAGGTCAGTCTGCCCTAAACAAGCACGAGAATATCCCAAGGAGGGCTACATTTCCCCTGAAGGTTCTCTTGCTTCTCCTCAGCTGCTTCAGCCACTTGTGCTGCCACTAGATGAGCATAACAAGGTCTTTGTGGAGTGCAGTGCTGTGCAGGTGTGATTAAATCTGCCTCTTACCTCCCCCAGTCCCCAGGTAGGATATCATGGCTCCGTCACAGAGATAATTTCTCAGAATGAAAGAGCCAATAACAAGTGATTCCTCTGGGCATCTCTACAGCATTAACACCAAATGCAGTACAAGACAACAGAGCAGCAGAGCAATTCAGCCCTGGTGGAGCACTGCAGCCTGTGTGCCTGTCCAGGGGCAGGACAGGCCTGGCTGAGTGACCAGCCCTGCACACTGACCCACCCAGGGCAGCTCTGAGCTGCCAGGGCAGCAGAGACCCCCTGCCTGCCGTGCTGGGGGCAGGCAGAGCTCCAAGGACAGGGGAAAGGACGAGTGCCACAGGTTTAGGCACAGAATGACACAGCTCTGGGGAAAAGCAGAGCACAGAGAGAGCAGCTCAGGAGGGAGAGGTGGCCCTGGGGCTTCATGCAAAGCAGAGGAGGGAATGCAGAACACTGAGCTCTGGGGTGTGCCATTTGCCTCAGGAGGAAAGGTGCCCCACCAAGTCCCACAGGATCTGAAATGCACTGTTAGCTGTTCCTTTTACCTTTTTGTTCTACCCAGCATTTCTTCAGGAGCACTGTCATCTCTGGCTTTGGCATCCTACTCATCATCTATGAATTCATGTTGCCTCCCTGAAAGGAAAAATCCCACAGTCAGTTATTTGTCACACAGAGGAAAGGACAGATTGGACAGAGCACTATTGCCATTGTTCAAGTTTAAAGACCACACTGCTCCTTGAGCAGACAGCACTGCAAGTTGAGTTCTCTGCCACAGTGTCATTCAGCTCTGATAAATCAGCATGTGTTGACTCCAGAAACTTGCCCAGAACTTCTCTATGAAAAGCTGTCAGAGCCTCAGCCCTGCCTGGAGAGAAAGGGCAATAACTTGCCCAGAGTAAAAAAACCCTACCAAAAACAAGAGAGACTTGTGCCAAGCAAATACCTTTATCTTATCTTAAAACATTCTGAAGGTGTTAATCTATAGGAAAGAGAAGCAATAAAAGACTGAGAAAGCATGCTTAATGTTAGGGAAGCCTTCACATCACATCACATGAGCCAAATTAAAAATAAAACTAAACAGGAGCGTACAAAGCAGAGACAAAAAAAATCAATTTTCTCAAAGACATAACATGAGGGACTCCCACAGGAGTTGGCAAATTCTGGAAGGAAGAAAGAGATTATATTTTATGGGAAGAGATTCAATAACCATTCTTTTCCCATAAAGCTGGTGATGGAGGATCCACAGACACCCCGTGCACATTTCAGGACAACAGGAACAGGAAATCAATGGCACCTTTTATATGTGCAAAGACATTATCTCTCTGGACTTCTAACACTAACAAATGGGACCAAGGAAGCCCTTTACTAGAATTGAGCAATCAGCATTACCCTGCCTGGGAACAGAGGATGCTCCTCCACACCCTTGGAATTCTTTTTAATTTTGCTTTGAGAACTTACTCTGCTCAGAGTGTCCCCCTGCCCTGGCACCCAGGAGCCCCCAAGGACAGCACATCACACGTGCAACAAACAAGTTTTTCTTCCTTTTTTCCCCCCTCAAATAGCTTTCTCCATAGATGTTACATTCCTCTATTATAATGCAGAATTTTGGAGCTCTCTCTACATGCTTAGAAAGCACAGTTCACATCCAGCTCCCTAAAGTCGTATTTCTCTCTTCTTGTACATCCCTGCCAAGATGTGGCACCTGTGGAATGTTCCCAGAAAACTCCCCTGAATCATCTGTGATGGCCAGCACTGGCAACAGCAGCTGAGTCTTTTAGGAAAGCATGAGCTCAGCCTGGTGAGGGGGAGGATGCCCCAGTAACTCTGGCACTAACATCCCCGAGGGCCACACAGATCCCAAATCACATCAGAAAAAGAGCACAATTATGACAAGACCAAAATCCATGGGAAATAGCCGTTGCCATGGCAACTGGCATCCTCAGAACTTGAGTCTCCTTTGCATTGTTGCACTGACTCCTAAACCACGTGGAAAACAAATCCCTGTCCAGGATTCACCGGGTTCATTGAGGAAAAAGCAGTGCTGGATGTGTCTCCCTGTAGAACAGAACCATTTCCACGTGGCTTCTCAGAAAGGGAGGCTTTGTGCACCTCTTGTTCCAAGCACTGCATCTCATTTACTAGGAGTGCAGAGGAACTGCTATAAAACAATCAATACTTCTTTGTTAACTATCCTTGGATCAGAAAAAAAACCCCTTTATTAAATATTAAAACATTCACGTTTTCAAATAAAAGTTATGTGAAGATATAACCCAAAGCAGACTGGCTGAGCTCTGGGATGGGAACACAGCTCCAGCTCCGTGCTGGGCTGCACTGGTGTTCAGGACGGGTGTCTCAAATATTCCCCTTCACAGCCCTGCAAACCATTCCAGCAGCCCCCCGGGCACTGGGGAACGGCCCCCCCGGGCAGGGGAGGCTCCCAGTGCCCCCCGGGCAGGGGAGGCTCCCAGTGCCCCCCGGGCAGGGGAGGCTCCCTCTGTCCCCCTGGCAGGGGAGGCTCCCAGTGCCCCCCGGGCAGGGGAGGCTCCCAGTGCCCCCGGCAGCCCCTTCCAATCCAGGCATTCTGGGATCCTGTGACCCCAGCGCCGGGCCGGCAGCCCCCAGTCCCCTGCCATCCACACGTCCCCAAAATGTGTGAGCCGAGGGTCCATTTGGTGCCCTCTCGGCCCCGGGCCCGGCTCGGAGCCCCGGGAGCCAAAGCGGCTCCGGCCACCCCGGGACACACCGCCCGGGACAGGGCCGGGCCGGGAGAGAGCCCCGGGCACGGGAACGGACACGGGAATAGGAATGGACACGGGAATGGACACGGACACGGGGCCCCGGGAACCGCGGGGACAAACAGGGGGCAGCGGGGCCGGGCCCTCCTGATCTCTCCTTCCCTCTCTCCTCTCTCCCATTCCCTCATCCCTTCTCTCCCATTCCCTCTCTCCCATTCCCATTCCCATTCCCATCCCCTCTCTCCCCTCTCCCTCTCCCATTCCCTCTCTCCCATTCCCTCTCTCTTATTCCCTCCCATTCCCTCTCCCCCATCCCATCTCCCCTGTTCCCTGTCTCCCATCCCGTCTCTCCCATCCCATTCCCATCCCTTCTTCCCCATCCCCTGTCTCTCCCATTCCCTCCCATCCCGTCT
>VXBA01000008.1:269437-289652 GCA_013399895.1 Serilophus lunatus
GGGGGCGCGCGCAGGGGGTGAGAGGTCGGCGCGATGGCGGCGGCCTTGGGCGAGGAGGCGCCGGACAACCAGGACTACTACGGGCTGCTGAACGTGCGCCGCGAGGTGCGGGGCCCGGGGGTGCCCGGGGGGGACACCGCGGGGACACTGGGGGGACAGCGGGGGCCGGCGCTCCCGCCCCCCGGCCGGGCCGGCAGGGCGGCAAAGGTCGGGCCGTGAGGGCCGGGCCGTGAGGGCGGGCGGCGGCCGAGGCCCAGAAACGCGGCTTTGGTTCCGAGCTGCGGCGGGTGGGGCGCTCCCGGGGCGGCTCTGCCCCTCAGCGCTGCCCGAGCGTGCCCAAGCTGGAAACACGGAGGTGCTTTCTAAAACACCTGCCAAAAACCGGGATCGAGAGCCCTTATTGCGCTTTGAGGAATAGATGGGTATTAATTGGTGGGGTTCTGTTAGGCTGGGTCAGCTCTGAGCTTTAAGGGAGGCAGGTATTTTTATAGTAATAACTGCAGGAGCTGCGCCGTAGTTTGCTCCAGCAAATGCGATGCAGATGTGTGTGCGTGTGTCTGTGTCTGTGTCTGTGTGTCTGTGTGTGTGTGTGTGTGTGTAAACAGACCACTTTTCATCCCCCTCATCGGGGTGTTGCCGTTGGAGCTGCACAGGGCTGGCGCCGCCCCACCACAAGGGGACACCCAGACCTGGCACTGACTGAGCCCCAGAGCCTGGGGAGATTCCCTCTGGGACTCCTGCCACTCCCTGGGCTGCAGGGACAGTCTTCTGTGCCTCTCTGGGGGATTCTGCCACATTCCTGAAGGAACAGGTTGGAACTCCCTGGTGCTGGGCTCCTTTAGAGCAGTTTCTGGGTGACTTGAGCCCAGGTCTGGCTCAAAAGCTGGGGGGCCATGCTTGTCCATCCCTTGGGAGCTTTTCTGATTCTCCCTCCCAAACATGAGCAGCCTGCAGAGGTCACAGCAGAGCAGGAGGGTTGCAGCTGCTGGGGAAGGTTTAACAGATAACTTGGCTGGGTTTCCAGAGCAGCACACCCAGGGCTGGTACAGCAGGAGTGGCTCATCTTGTAGAGGTGGGAAGGGCTGCGTCTGAGACCCCAGGGAGAGAGATGGGAGCCCTTTCGGTTTTGCCTAGAGTTTTGATAATAAAAATGTAACCTGCATAAAATTATTAGTGGCTTAGGTGTTTCCTGGCAGTCTGAAATGATGTCAGGCTGCTTGAGCAGTTTCAAGGAGGCTGCTGCTCATGGAGTATTGAACCAAGGACCCCAGCTACTCAGGGATGATGAAATGCCCAATCTAACATTTTATTGAACACAGCATCTATGAAAAATGAACCTGCTCCTTTCTATTACATAATCAATAGCACATTAAACCATTTCTCATTTGTTTGATTTAAAAATGCCATTTTGGGCCTATGTTTTCCCCTGTCTTCCCACTTGTGTTTAAATTTGATGTCCGAGAAAGCACGAGGCAGTGAAAAGAAAAAAGCTGATCTGTAGCTGTCCTTACTGCCTTGGGACCAGCAAATCTGGCAGCTCCCCTGTAGCTCTGACATTTGGAAACACGACTAGTGACATAGTACAAACAGGCAGAGAAAACATTTATTCTGAGCTGTCCTCAAATCCAAATGGGTTCCTGGTGTTGGTACACGAGTGAGTGCATTTCTGTGATGAAAACCCTCCTTGCCAAAAGTGGGGGAAAGAGATGTTACTTGCAAAAATTACCTTTTAGGGCCTTTATTTCCCCAGTGAAAGCCTGGAAACTGTGCCAGCTTCACTGCCTGAAGGGCATTAAGAGTAAATAGACTTTGTAAATGCCATTGCTGATGGCTTCTCTCTGGGTGCCTCTCCTCACTGGCTGTCCTGGGTCCTGGCCACGGCAGGTTTTGATTATTTTCCTCTGTGTTCCTCCAGGAATAGCCCCCTGTGCCCAGGAGCTGCTTCTTGCCTGGGCAGGTTGGGAACTGGACAGCTCGTAGCTCTGTGAAGCCGCACAGGGGGAAGCTCTGGTTGATTTTGGCAATTGCAGTTTGTAAAAGCAGGCGTTAAGCAAGCTCCAGGGAAAGGACAGGGGCTGCAGCGGCATGAGGGGATGTTACCAGGGCTTGCTGGAGTCCACAAGTAACCTTGCTGGGAGGTTGTGTTCTGAGAGGTGGGAGGGAGGGGGGCCCTGACTCCATGGGCTGGGAAAGGGCCATCCCTGTCCTTGGGAGGAGGCCAGGTGCCATGGGGGGCCTCAGAGGGGTGTGGGGAAGGACAGGGCAGGGTTGGGGTTCATTCCTTTGGTGACACACTGTTCTCATGGTTGTCTGTCTGTGGCTTTGGGGTCGGATGATGCACCTTCCTCCCCTGCAGCATGACACAGGCCCTGCTGGGCAGCACCAGTGGAAAACTGGGGGTTTGTGTTTCTTTCCCTTACACCTGTGGAAAGTCAGTGGGTTTGCAGAGTTAGGATGTCTCCTTGAGGGCTGAGATTGAAATATGGGGTTTGTTGTACATCTCTGCATTTATATGTTTTTATCTGGGGAGACTTTACTTTTCTTGCTCTTCTAATTTGAATGGAGGGGGCAGTAGCTGCCAAGTCAAACTGAGTGCAGCCTGCTAGGGCTGGCTGGGTTTTTACATAACTTTTTACACTTGGGTATGATGTGCTGAGGTGACCTGGTGCAGTGCAGGGAGTGTGGCCATGGTGGTGTGACAGCTGCCCCTGGTTTTCCCCCGTGCCCGGGCCCTGCAGGGGCTGCAGCGGGAGCAGCCCGGGGCGGGGGGCTGTGCCCGTGCCGATGGGGGTGTGCCGATGGGTGTGGTGTGCTGATTGCTCTGTGTGTGTGTCCGCAGGCCCCGCAGGAGGAGCTGAGGGCGGCGTACCGCCGGCTGTGTGTGCTGTACCACCCCGACAAGCACCGCGACCCGCAGCTCAAGGCGCAGGCGGAGCGGCTCTTCACCCTCGTGCACCAGGCCTACGAAGGTCAGCGGGCTCGGCCTCCACACACTGTTCCCACCTTGTCCCCACGCTTTTTTTTACTGCAAAGGTGATGCTGCAGTAATTGCATGCTGGTGTGGTGAGTGGCCTTACTTACAGGCAGCAGCTTCCCTCGGGATTCTGTGCTCTGCCCTGCAATGAACCTGGAAACTGGGGCTCATTTAGTGCCAAATGTGAGTGTGGTGTGTTACAAGCACAAATTTTGACCTCCTGGGAATAAAACACTTTCCTCTCCTGCGTGTTTTCTCCTCCTCCTCTTCCATCTTATCAGAACCATTTTATCAGAATTCATAAAAAGCAGTATCTGTCTGTGACATTTAGCAAGTCCAGTAATCTTCCAGTAGTTCAGACCAAAGCTCAATCACCACTACAAGGCTGTTTTTACCTTGCTAAACACCCCCAGCTCCCTGAGGATTCCACACAGTCAAAAGAAATACATGATAATGGTAGTGAAAAGCTGGCCTTGAAACCCTGAGGGGAAAATACTGATGATCTTTTATTTTTTTTTACAGAAGGGTTTGTATAGGAGATTATGCATTTAAATATGCCCTACCTTTTAGAGATTCTTCCTAATTCTGTACTCAGCCTTTCCCAAAGTAACTGCTCTGCAGTCTCCTGGTGTATTTTGTGTTCTCCATTGTGTCGAGTGATGTTTTGGGAGGTTCATTCTACACATACCCTTGCCATTACCCCATAGTTGGTGTTTGGCAAGGCATGAACTGCCTCCTGGAAATTGCATTGGCGGTGCTTGGAATGTCCCACACATTTGGACTGGGTGAGAAAGGATCAGTGTACAGGGATGGTGAAGGTCAGACAGCAGTGGGGGCATTCCTGCTCAGGAGAGGCCTTGGGACTCTTGTCACCCTTCAGTTAAAGAAAGCATTAGAAACTGCATTGCACATTCCCTTAGGCTGCATGTCTTTGTGTTCTTTCCATTTTTTTTAGAAGTAAGAAAAATTAAAAAAAATGGATATTTTTGGGGAAAAGTCAGTGTGTCCTGTCAATATAGCACACAGAAGCATCAAAGGGGTCAATGTGCTACTGTAGAACAAGGTGTTTCCAGGATCTGTGCTTGAATTCCAAATAACATGAGTGTCTTGGTCTGAAATCTGAGAAGACCAAAAACTGTGTTGTCTCTTCTGGTTTTAATTTGCAGTGCTTAGTGATCCCCAGACCAGAGCCATCTATGACATATATGGGAGGAGAGGACTGGAGATGGAAGGCTGGGAGGTGAGAGACTGAGCACCTTGACTAAACCCACCCTTACCTGCCAGGGCTGTTCCATCAGCTGCACTGACACCTGGCTGGCCATAAATGCCTGTTGGTTTGAAGGCATCCCTGGTTAGCTATGTCAAGGGGATAGAAAGAACAAGACCATTTTCCCTCCTCTCAAAGCCTGGGCTTTTCTCTCGTGCCTGCCATTTGATTTGGCCCAGGTGCTTCACTCCAAACTCTGCCTACTGGAATGGGTGCAGAGTGGCTTTCAGCAACCAGGGCAGTGTGTGAGTGTGTCCCAGGGCCACGAGCCCCCACCCCCAGCAGTGCAATGCCCCCAGCAGCCCCTGGCTGGCAATCCTTTAGTTCTCATTTCTTTCTGAGCAGGTTGTGGAACGGAAGAGAACTGCAGCTGAAATCAGGGAGGAATTTGAGCGTCTGCAGAAAGAGAGGGAGGAGAGGAGACTGCAGCAGCGAACTAATCCCAAGGTGGGCACAGACTTCACCCTGCTCTCAGGAGAGAATCCATAAATTATCACTGCTGTGCAGGGTGTGCTGAGCCTAGGTGGGGGCCTGTAGGAAAGAGCCCCTCAGGTATCTACACTTACTGCATGACTGTCTCTCTTTTGCATGGACAGTTTCTCTGGACAGTATAGGGAGAACAGCTCATTCTTTGAACAATCCTCTACTTTCTTTTCTCCTTGAAATGTTTTGGGGCAAAATACCTTTTTTAGCAAAGAAAACAGACCTAAGACTGAAATATTTATGGCTCTTGACTTGATGAGTGTGCAAGGCAAACCCAGGGTTTGTCAGGATTGTCCCTGACTGAGGTTTCAAAGCTTGTTGGATCACAAAAAATTTGGTTCTCATGTAGTGACTAACTTTGTCCAAAAGATGTATCTACACTTACCAAATTCATTCATGCTTTAGTGTAAAATCACAATGTTTTCTGAGTAGACAGATGTGAGAGTGCAGTGGTGCTCAGGAAAACATCCGTCTAAGGAGACGTCGTATTTTGAGACATCCTCCTTGGCACCACCTTTGGATCTACACTGTCCTTAGCAAAGCCAATGGGTGGTACACATCCCCAGGCTGTGGGCAGTGCACAGACACAAAGAACTGCTTTTCACTGGAAGGTTAAAAAAGCATAAGATGTTGTGTGAGTATCTGTGGACAGCACTATTCCAGGCAGAAAGGGATTTCTGGGTGCCACAAACCAAGCAAGGCAAACTGTCCCTGCTGGAGGTGCAGGTGAGGGAGACCAGAGAGAAGTTCTCAGAGAGGGGCATGGTTATCTCCCACCCATGCAGCTCCCTGCTTCAGGGATGTGGCATTTCCCCGTGGCTGGGGGCTGTGCTGCAAGGCTCAGCCTGTGTCCTGGGATAAAATCAGCCATCTGGGTGTTTGCAGCAATTGCCAGTTGGCAGCTGATGGAAGTGTCTCCAGGCTCCTTTCCCGTGGGATTCGGGAGCACAGCTGGGATCGTTTCATACACGAGCACAAGTTATTTTAAAACTTCCAACATTTTGTCGGTTCTATAAAACTGTTCCACAAAAATAAAGCATTTTAACCAGAAATGTTGAGTAATAACCAGATGTAGGCAATTTGGAGGGTCGTAACTGAGTCTCCTATTTGCTTTTAGAGCTTTGTTTTTGCTTTCAAAGATGTGCAGAAGGGTTGAAAAGTTCACTACTTGGTTTGAGAAGAACCACTTCATGTTAGGAGAAATTAAATCCCGTTATTTCCTGCTGTGGAAGGTCAGCATCTAGGGAATGCACGTCCCTCAAGGCACAACCAGGCACAGCTTCTGGGTGCCACCTTCCTGAAGGTAAATCCTTAAGAAAAAAGGCAAGGAGGGAGTGTATCCTCTGGCACAGCTGTGACTGCCATCAGTGAGGTCTGTTCCTGTTCCCAGTGTGGCAGATGAAGGTGACTGTAGAAGCTGGCCCGTCCCTGATGGTCCCATAGTGCTGCTCCCACTCCCAGCCCTGCCCAGGTGCTGTGCTGGACAGCCCTGGCTCCTGAGCAGCCTCACAGCTCCCTCCTGCTGCCCTGCCTTGGGGGCTCCTCGCTTCCCCTGCTCAGAGCAGGTGGCTGGTAGGAGCTGGGAGCAGCAGCAGTCCCCTCCATTATCCGGTGGCACAGGGGTGCTCTCATTCCCTGGGAATATTTTTAACTTTACCATCTGCTGTTTTTCCTGTGCTTGCACCTGAGCCACTTTCTTTGCCAGGATCCACAGACCTCTGAGGGTGACTTCACCTGCTTGGTGGGAGGTGGAGGGTCTGCCCAGGGTCCACCACTCACCTCGGGAAAAGGCAGAGGAGTAGGAGATCTGCAGGGGAGCCAGGGAGAGAACAGAGAGACTTTCATGGATAGGTTCAGGTGTTCGCATGTCTTCCTTAGGAGCCTGCTGTGTAAAGGTGTTCTACCTGCTTCTGTAATGTGTTGCAATAGAAAAATCCCCTCTCAGGGTTGTAAGTTGAGTTTGTGCTGAAAAACTGCCTTTTCTGATTTATATTGCTGATTTGGAGTATTGTCATCATTCACTTTTGCTTGTCTTGCATGTTAGGAAACGCATTTTAGAGTGGAAAAGGTAACTGCAGGAAAAGGGAACACTGCACCAAAATGTGATCATAGACAGGGACGGTTTAGCCACTTGTCCTGTGTGTGTTGGATGTTTGCTAATGCTCAGTGCTTGTTTCACTTGTCATCCCTCAGGGAACAATTAGTGTGGGAATAGATGCCACTGACCTCTTTGATCGTTATGATGAGGAGTATGAAGATGTGCCTGGGAGCAGCTTTCCCCAGATTGAGATAAACAAAATGCACATATCCCAGTCCATCGAGGTGAGAGTATGAGGCACCACTTACACACTCTGCAGCTCTCGTTATGTCCTTGCAGAACATGCACCAAAAGTTTGAACTGATCACAATATGTTTGTTTTTCAGGCTCCCCTGACTGCCACAGACACAGCAATACTGTCTGGTAACCTTTCCACCCAGAATGGGAATGGAGGGGGGTCAATTAATCTCGCTCTGAGACGAGTTACATCTGCCAAGGGATGGGGAGAGGTGAGAGTAGACCTTATGCAGTTATGCAGTTTTATATTCAGTCTGTTACCCAGGGTTTATTTTCTGGGGGGAACTTTAGCTGTGGTTCATCTCATATTTTCTACCTTCTGTAGAAAACAGAAACCTTGTTTTTTCTTCTTTTGTTGCCTTCTCTGTTTGGCCATGCAATGTGGACTTCACTTGTGCAGACAGAATTGTTACCTGGTGTCTCTGGTCTTTCCAATTTCTCTGTCTGGAGGCTCTCAGGTGCCTTCCAGTGCTGTGAGCTGGTACTGTAGGGCAGCATGATAGTTTGCCTCTGCTTCCAAAACTGCTTTGCTCAGAAGGGAAGGAGTGTGAGGGAAATAGTTTGAGACCCCAGCAGAAATGGGCTGAGCATCTGGAAGGTTCCGTGTTGCCAGGTGCAAGCTGGACTTTGAGATGTTGATGGCACTGCTGGTGTCACTGACAGGTGGCTGCTGCCTGCACCTTCCTTCTTGCACACTAGTTCCTGCTAGCCTGTTTCCTCAGCTTGGGAGAATGGGAGTTTTCCTCTTATTTGAGAAATCATAGACTGGAGGCTTTTGATTTGCATCAGGATTTTGTGAGGGAGATGTTTTCTCCATGTTGCCTGGAGTGAGCAGAGCAGGTTCCAGTAGCACTCACCTGTAGCTTTATGAAACTGGTTTTGTTTTACCCTTGAGCCTCAACTCACCAAGACATCTTTTCTTCTGAATGCAAAGCTGCAGGAAAGGGAGGGTGCTGAAAGAGGTGGTAAATGTTACTCAGATGTGTAAAATGTCTGTGATGAAAATGACACTTGTGACATACTTTGTCACTGTTGCAAAGGTTGTTTTCTAACACTCTGGCATTGTGCATTTGAACAGTTGGAGTTTGGAGCAGGAGACCTTCATGGACCTCTCTTTGGACTGAAGATATTCCGTAATCTTACACCAAGATGGTAAATATTACAAAAATGGTCTAAGGAGGAGGTCTAAGGAACTAAATTAATTCTCTTCCATGCAATTCTCTTGAATTCTCTTGCAATTCTGGATTTGTTTTCTGTCCTACAAAACAAGGTATTTTCTCTTTAGACTTAAGGTCATACTTGTATTCTTTCTGAGTGTTGGTGTCCTCCCTTTTTGTACTTCCAGTTTAGATTTGTACTTGATCTTCTCATTATTCTTGAGGTGTGATCTCCAATCAGAGCAACAGAAGTTTGCTCTGGAAGCAGAACAAAGAGTGAGGAGCTCTTCTGAGGCTTCCATGCATGAGAGGGAGTTCCTGACAGCAAAACAGGAGATGATGTGTCATATTTTGGGGAAATAATGCCAAATTTGCCACTACTGTGGTGTCTGTTCACAAATTAATAGAGGTCTCAGGTTGCAAAGGAGAATACAAGGTAAGAGCTGTGATTGGAGCCACATGCCAGAGCATTGTAGGAGCCAGTGTAGTCTCCTTCTGTTTATATTTTCTCGTGTAGTAAATATGATATTCCTCAGAGCTTGTACAGGATTCTTGTTCCCTGTAGAGAGCTTTAGTGCTGCTTTTTGGAGCTGATGCTTGTGGGTTATTAAACAGCAGGGCTGCTGTGTGCCAGCAGCTGAGTGTGCCGTGCTGCAGAGACCAGGCCACTGTTACCTGCACAGGGCAGGGAGGGGAAGGCCAGGAGCAGCCAGCTGCTGGGCCCAGACAGGAAACCAGGGCGTGGGCTGCTCTCCTGGGCACTGCTGTTGTCAGGGCAGTCTGAATTAGTTTGGACTTTGCCCCGACAGTCTCAGACATCACGCTCTTTGCCGGATGGTCTCTGGGCGAGAAGGAATTTGCAGCCCCCTGGGAGCCTGTGTTTGATCCTTGATGAGTCTTTCTCACTTCCCTAGTTTCATCACCACAAACTGTGCCCTGCAGTTCTCGTCCCGCGGGGTCCGCCCCGGCCTCACCACAGTCCTGGCGCGCAACCTCGACAAGAACACCATGGGCTACCTGCAGTGGCGCTGGGGCATCCAGTCAGCCATGAACACCAGCATTGTCCGGGACACCAAAACCAGCCACTTCACCGTGGCACTGCAGGTGAGAGCCCTGGGGGAGAGAGGGGCCTCAGCTTTCTGTCTTGGCAATGTTTTGGCTTAGAGGTTAAGGGGGCAGCTGGTCCTACCCCACGTTACTCCCAGCGGAGGTGACAGGCTGTGTTTGTCAGAGCACAGCACTGACCATTGTCAGAGCTCACCTGGGTCAGCTCAGAGTAGGGTCAGGACAACAAGGACTGCTCTGTGTTCTGTGCCATTTCAGGATGAAAAAGGAAATGAGGGAAAATTCAGCAGTGGCCAAGGGTATGTTTTCATCCATTTGTGCCTCTTGTGTTTCAGCTGGGAATCCCTCATTCTTTCATGATGGTCAGTTACCAGCATAAGTTTCAGGATGAGGATCAAACACGAGTGAAAGGTTCTCTCAAGTAAGTGCTCGTGAGTAGATTCGTGTTACTCACAGCCTGAGGAATCTGTCCTCTTCTGCTGCTGTAGGCCTCCAGGTTCCACACAAACCAAATGCTTCTGTGGCATTTGGGAATCTGCTTTTCATTCTTTAAATCTGGTAAAGGCTGAAGTGATCGTCTTGGAGGTTTAGCCCTGTGGTTAAGTGGAACTTAAAATACTTGTATATGGTATCTCTATATCATCCCCAATAAGACAGACAGAAGTTCCTGTAGTCTGTTTCCTACTTGGGAAGCTGGAAGGGCTAAGTGAATCTTCCAGAGGCCAACATCTCTGCACGCAGATGTCTTTCTATGCTTTGTTTGTTGGGAAATTACAGGATTCAGTAAAGATAAAATGTCTTCTCTGTCTTACCAGTTTTGGTTCTGTCGTTACAGGGCAGGTTTCTTTGGGACCATAGTGGAGTATGGAGCAGAGAGGAAGATTTCCAGACACAGTGTTTTAGGAGCCACTGTCAGCGTTGGTGTTCCCCAAGGAGTGTCTTTGAAAATCAAGTCAGTTCAAGATCACAACCCTAGATTGCAGAGGCTGACCATAACCTCTGTGATTCTATTTCCAATATTCAGGTGGGAAGGTCCCAGTCCCAGGGCAATGCGGGTATATCGGCACATCACTGGGAGAGGCAGCTGCCTTCACCCCTAATGCAAGCAGTGCCTATCTTAGACAGTGGGTGCCTTGTGCCGGTGTTATTCACAACCTGAGCCAGCTCTGTATGTGTGTGTGCCTCAGAATATTCTGAAATACAGTTTCTAGTGAGGTTTGGAGCATTCTGGCAAGTGGATGGAAAATTACTGAAAATACTATTAGTAGAGCTGGATTCCATTTGTGTAACACTTTACACAAGTGTATGCTTGAATTAGGGAATTGCCATTCCCTAATGCAAGTAATTGTGCCATTAACTAACAAGGTGCAGTTCACAGAGGGGCAGAGCTCTTTAAGGGTCCCTGGATGCACTTTGAACTGTGGCCAGTGGAAGGCAGGATGCCAAACTACTGAAGAGCCTGAAGAACTCAGGTCGGAGGAAATTCATGTTTTCTGAAATAAATACTGTTATAAGCATCAGGAAAATACTAATACCCACCTGTCCTGAAGGCCCATGCCAGTGTTGTGAACACAGGCCTTCTCTAGAAGCATTTTCTTCTCTTTGATGATGTTGGTCCCTTTTTCTGGTGAAATTAATGACCAAGTAAATTCTCCCAAGATCAAAAAAGATCAGGTCGGGTACTATCACAAGACTACCACGAGAGATGTCTGCTTGATTGAAGTCTGGCTCTGGCTGGTGTCAGCTCTCTTTCTTACCCTTGGCTCTTTCAGTTTATTGGACTTCTACCTTTTTGAGGTCATTGTTCATCTCCCCTTGGTTCAGCAGCGTGTGCTGCTGCTCAATGTGTTTCATCGAGCACATTGAGCGCTGCTTTTGCTCTTACTTGTCCCTCTGCTCTTTTTTGTTGCAGGCTGAATAGGGCTAGCCAGACCTACTTCTTTCCTGTCCACCTAACAGATCAGCTGCTTCCCAGTGCAGTGTTCTATGCCACTGTGGGACCTCTCGTCATCTACTTTGCCATGCACAGGCTGGTCATCAAACCCTACCTCAGGGCACAGAAGGAGAGGTGAGACTGCCAGGCTGTGCCACACATTTGTGTGAGGTAGTGGGTCACTTTTAATTGGGGTGGGTAAGCAGACACCTGCCAGTTTGTGGCTAAATCCCATCTGCTGTGTTTTCCTGACGTGATGTTGCCTTCCTTCTGCCAGAGAGCTGGAGAAGCAGCGGGAGAGCACAGCCAGCAACATCCTGCAGAAGAAGCAGGAGGCTGAAGCTGCAGTGAGTCTTTCTTGTGACTCGGTCCCCTAAGTGAAAGGAAGCTCCTTTCACTCTGGGCTGTTCTTTTTTGGCCAGTGTCTGACCCTGTGTGATTTCTGCTCTGCCACTTGTGACAGGTCCGGTTAATGCAGGAGTCTGTCCGAAGAATAATTGAAGCAGAGGAAGCCAGAATGGGTAAAGATTATGATACCATTTACTTGTTCTCTAAATTTGGAGGGAAGAAGAGACAATACAGAGGTGTCATTTCTTCATTCCCACTCCTGATGAAGCACAGCTTCATCAGTTGCTGCTGTGCACAGAGTGGGGGAGTCCCATTATGATTCAGCTCCTGGTGCCTGAGCTTATGGGGGATCACAGAATATTATCTTGGGACATGCTGTGAGGTGGATCAACAGACTGAAGACACCAGTCTGGATTCACCTCTCCACCAGAGAAAGGCGTGTGCATAAATATGTGCAAAAAATTGGTAGTCTGAAATTCAGCTTTCATTGGTTTCTCCCTTATGTGGGATCAATCCCAGTGCTCCAGGATTGTAGTGGCAATCTGACCTCTTGATGATTGCTAGCAGTTTTCCAGTTAGTGTTCCAAAGTGAACTGACGTCCACTGAAATCCTGTTACTCCATCCTGGTGCTGAAGGTTGCTAACAAACACCCAAGTAGAAATGTTGCTCTGGGTTGAGAAGAGTGGGTCCAGGCCAGGAGAATTAAATCTCACTGAAAGCAAGAGAAAATGCTGGGAGGGTCTTTTTGTCAGTGTCTGCCCAGCCATGGTGGGAAGCCTTTCATCACAGCTGTGATTTCCTGGGAAATGCAGGTCTGATTGTAGTGAACGCCTGGTACGGGAAGTTTGTTAATGACAACAGCAGGAGGAATGAGAAGGTGAAGGTAATAGATGTGACTGTGCCCTTGCAGTGCTTGGTGAAGGACTCTAAACTCATCCTTACAGAGGCCTCCAAGGTAGGTAGCTGTTCTGTCAAAGCCCAGACTCGGGGACTCAAATGTGGCCCAGAATTTCAGTTGAACCATATGGTGCCCTGCCAGGGGATCTCTCCAGGGACCCTGAATCAATTCACAGAAGCCATTTATGTACCAAGTGTAAGGAATGTCCAGGAACTTACGTTTGTCTGGGCGTTTCCAGTGCCAAAAAGCCAGTATCTCTGTGTCTGCAGAATGGGACAGTGGGTGTTACAGACCCTGGGGCTGTACACCAGAAACTTCCCAATCCCCTGGTTTACTTCTATGCATTTAAAAATTGCAGAGGTGATTTCTCGGTGTCTCAGCTTGCTGGCAACAGAACTCCTTTTTCTAATGACACCTCATCCTGGCACTAATAAATGTTTTTTGCCAGCTGAAGAGCTGTGAAAGTCCATTCCCTGATGCTCAGTCTGTCCTTCTGTGGTTCAAGGCTGGCCTTCCAGGCTTCTATGACCCCTGTGTGGGTGAGGAGAAGAGTTTGAAAGTGCTTTATCAGTTCCGAGGAGTTCTGCACCAAGTGATGTCAGCTGACAACGAGGCCCTTAGGATACCAAAGCAATGTAAGTAGCACAGACTGCCCAGCTTCTTCCTTTAGGAACCAGAAATTAATTGCTTCAGCTGTGTGCTGAGGCGTGGAAAACTGGGGTTCTGGAATGGAACTGACCATGACCTGGCTCTGCAGTAAGGCCCAAAAGAGCTCAGCAGCAGCTCTGCAGCTGCTTGTACCAGCTGACCTTTATCTCTAAGGAAAGTTGGAACCAGAGGCCTCCTACAGGTGCCAGTGTCCCTCCCTCTGGGCAGTTCACAGCACTCAGTAGCCCTTTGGGGACTGAATTGAATTTGTAGAAGCACTTGGAGGCCTGAGCCATATTTCTTCCTTGTCCCTGTTTGTCTTACTCGCCAAAATATTTTCCCTGCCAGAATAGCCCTGTGCAACCAGTATCCACTCATGACAAGTTTTACTGGCACCCCTGTGGGTCTGGCAGGTTGGCTCAAGGGCACAGACCTCTCTTTGTCCCTGGCCAGTGTGAGCAGCACATCCAACTGTCAGAGCTCCCAGAAGTGCTGTGGGAGATGTGTACGAGGTGTGTTTAATTATCAGCCAGAAATGTTCCTGCCTCTTCCCGGGACGGTGGTGGGTTCCAACGTGTCTCTGTCCCTTCTCCTGCCAGCTCACAGGATCGATGCCGATGGCTAATGCAGGGGACGCGTGTGTGCCACAGGACCTGGGTCGGTGGAAACTGCAAAACCTGCCCCGGATGCTGCGAGTTTGAACAGAGACGCTTTCACTTGTACTGTCCACGTATCAGGGCCGTGTCCTGACGGCTCTGTTAGGGACACCAGGAGAGCCCTGCTGCCCCAGGCAGCCCCGAGGCAATACCTGCGTTGTGGCTCGGTTCCCAATAAAGCAGCGTGACTCTGAGTGCACAGTGCTTTCTGCCCAGGGGGCTCAGCTGGCCACAGCCCTTTCGTGTGCTCACACACATCTCCTGGCACTGAGCAGGGAGGGAAACCTGTTGTTCTCACTTCTCCACATATTTCCTGGGGTAGGTAACACACATTTTCCTGCTCATGAGGGGAATTTCAGTTCTCTGGCCACCTCCTGGCAGTCCCCCATAGAAGTCCTTTTTTGTTGGAAAGAGGTCAGAGAGTGTTTCCATCTCAAATCTGTGCTTGAAATGCACTTGTCAAAAAAAGTATGTGCTTAAGCATGAAGTTCTTTGCCTCTTCAGCACCAATCTGTTCAGCTGCTTATTTCCAAAACTGCTATTCCAGACAAGGACAGAGGGTATCATACTCTTACTAATTCTTCTGCCACCCATATCCACATATTATCGAGGTTTTCAGAAAAAGAGGAAAGCAAGTAGAGAAGGACAGCAATTCATTTAATTTGATTCTGATGCTGCAGCTATGTCTTCCCATCTAATTTATTTCTAGGAAAAACAAATGTAGTTTATGTAAGTAAACCAGACCAAAGTGAGGGGAGAGGCCAAATGGATAAAGAGCTGAAAACATAACACTCTTTCTGCTTTCTGAAAAGCAGCAGTTAGGGCATAAATCCATTGGATTGATGTTGTCTGGAAGCCCTGCTAGGGATTTCCAGCAGGAGGGCAGTCCTGGCTGGTGACACAACAGCTGAAAACAGCACCTTGTAGAAACTGCTACACCCTGGGCATGTCCACCCCACCGAGGCTTTTACAGAGAGACGAGGGATCGTGGTGGCTGTGCCTCTGTCACAGTTCTGCTGCAGGTGAGTCTAGACCAGCCTTCACTGCTCACAGGTGAGAGAAGAGGGGAAAACCCATGTCTGGGCAGTGCAGAGATGCTCTCGACAACTTGTGCCATAACTCCTTTCCTGACACAGGCCTGGATCCTGTTCTGGGCAGCATTGGTTCTCTGTGCTTAGGTCACTGCAACAGAATTAGACTTACAAAAGTAAACTACTTGAACCAGTCTGAAAGAGATGCTTCCCTCTCTAAAAATCAAGTTCATACTATGAAGGGATGTTCACTTGTTTTTATTAAAACCAAAACTGGTTGTGACCAGCTCCTGGTGCAGGGCTGTATTTCACTTACAACCCATGTTCTGTTATCTGAAATTAAATGTAAAATGTGCAATAAATTATATTCGTCTGAAAAGCAGCTCCCCCTTCCCTTTGCATCTGTAGGAGACTCCTGAAAATGAACCCCTGAGAAGCAGGGGTTGCAGGTTCTATAACAGCACCCTCCATCCCATCTAGCTCATTGACTGCTGCTGGTCACTGCTGGAGGGACTGGGCAGAAATCTCCACCAGAAGTTTCCTTTTTCATGTCTCATCAGTGCATGAGGTGTATGGTCAGGAATGAGAGCCAGCAGGTAGGAACTAGGACAAGGCAGAATATTCCCAGGGTAGTGTCCCTGGGAGGCAGGTCAGTCTTCCCAGCCCACCTCCTCTTTTCCTCCTGTTTTCTGTCACTGCCAAGTTTTGCCAAGACTGTAAGAACAGCCCCACTGGGGAACCACGTTCCTGCTGTGAGAAGCTGCAGTTTTACAGCCACAACTCCCTGACACTTTATCACTCTCTATAACTCAAAATTACTAAGAGAATGAAAATAGAAGCTGTAAGCCACCAGAGCTTAGCTTCCAGTATGATCTGGTGCCGTTTCCAAAAAGCTGAGCCCCCTTTTCAGTCTGACAGGGTAAGGCTGCTGCTTTGGTGGGAGCTGGCTGAGACCCAGTGAGTGCCTGCAGGGTCATGGCACAAACAGGAGCTGGAGAATGGCACCAAGGCTCCAGCAGCCCCTGGGTAGGTTGGGATCCTCTGATGCTGAGGAGGAAGGGAAAGGGGAAGGAAGGAGGGAGGTCTTTCAGCACAGGCCCCAGAGGGTTCCCAAGGGGTTGTTTTGGCTCTGGTGAGCAGCCAGCACTCACGAGGCAGATGCAGTGCAGCCCCAGGGCTGTTTCTGAAGCTGCAGGGACCTGGTTCCAGGACTGTGTGCTCTGATCCACAGGCACCCTGTCCTGAGCCCCCTGCCCCAAGCTCAGCCTTCACAGCCCTCCAAAGGTCCAGCAGCCCTGGCTGCCTTCAGCCACCTGGGCAGCACCTGCCCCAGCCACACGGCTCCACCACCAGGGCCCATCCTCTCAGCAGAGGGTGGCAAGGAGCAGCTGCTTCAGAGAAAGGTGGCGATACCTGCCAGCACTTCCTCTCCCTGCCTGACTGGTATTTGGGGAAGAGCACTCGAAGCATCAGGCCTGGCTGCTGCCTGGCACGACAGCTCACACACCAGTAAATGATAACAGCAGACTCCTGAGTTTGGAATAAAGCAAACTCATTGTTCACTTGTTTCACATTTAAGAAAAAAACATGGTTCATTGAAAGTTTTAATGAAAAAATAAAGTTCTGAATTAAACTATAATTATACATGGCTGAAAGTGATGAACTAAAAGAATGGAGGTGTTACTTTTTTATTTCTCTCTGCTGATACTGTAATGTGCTGGATTTGTCAGAAACCATCCACTGGGATAAATCTGAAAAGGGAACAGAATAAGTCAGTCACATTGATTAGTGTCAAACCTCTGTGACAAAGAGCCAGGTCACTTGGCAGTGCACCATTTCTCCTGCAAAAGCTTCAGGAACGTGTTCCACGGATGTCCAGTTGAACTGCAGACAACGTTGTAAATGCAGATACCGATTTCAGAGCAGGTCCAACCCTTGTGGAGTAGCAGCTGGGATCTTCCAAAGTCTTTCTGGTTGCAAAGTGAAATGGCAGCATTGGAGAACTTTGGTTATTTTTCTGGCTGCAAAGGACAGTCAGGTCGCAGTCAGGGGTGAATCTTTGGCAAACTCCTTGGGGGTTCCACGTAGTTTCTGAAGGCAGCACAGCACGGTCCTGGTCATGAGATGGTTTTCTGAACCGAGTCAGCTGTTGCAGCTTCGTGGAACAGGATTTTTATCCAGAAGCAGGACAGAACAGTTGCATGCCCCAGGCTGGCATACCTCTCATACCCTTGGAGTCCCACACTGTGGAGCCCCAGAGCACCGGGCTGCCTGAGGCTTTGGCAGCCTCGGGATACGTGTCTGAAGGAGGGCACCTGACCCTGTGTCCCAGCAAGACCCTCAGTGATCACCAGGGCACACGTCCCTGTGAGCCAGACCTCGGACAAGGCGAGGCTCCAAAGCTGTCACTGCAGAAGTCAGAGGGACGTGTGTTCCTGCCAGCACAGCTGCTCTGGCTGTGGCTGCACAATCGGCTCGTGCCTCCTCGAGCCTCACGGTCTCCCTGGGCAGAGCACACGCCCCTCCTGAGCTGTAACTTCAGAGACGCATCTTGAACCACCGTCCCAACTGCTGTGACCTCTGTGGATCTGTTTGGTCATCGAGGAGCAATGCCAGCATCTCCCTGGCCTCGTGTAAAAGCTCTGACTCCCCACCACGGTTCTGAAGGGATTTCCCTTAGACTGAGACTGGCCAGGGCCTCAGTGCTTTCCTGTCCACCCCGCACTGGATGGATCCTCATTGCACCTCACCCTGTAGCTGCATCACCTGCGTTCATTCTGGGCTGTGTCATTGCTACCAATAGGTTAAGGGTTCTGGCTTTTGCGTTACCGTCCTGACTCAAAAAACTTTGAAAATCAAGTCAGCTGTCATACTTAGGAGGACAGGATCAAATCCCAAACCAGACCTGCCAGGTTCTACATTTAGTTTGGCCCCTTCTACAGTCCATGTTTGGATTCTGGGCTGAGAAAAGAGAGTCATCGTCTTAAAACAGCACCGTAGCAGTTAACGAAGGGACAGGAAATGGAGCGTTTCCCCTCACACGCTCATTTGAGCCAATCATGCAAATAAAATCACGAAAAATCACTGTGAAGAGACCTTCTAGGAAGGAATCTGATGCTGTTGATCCCCCATATTGCCTGTCCAGGAAACGGGCTGCTCTTTCCTGCCAGGGCCCTGTCCCTTGACATAGGAGGGAGCCCCAAGTCCCGTTTGCACTTGGACGATGCCAAATCACAGAACTCCCATATTCCTGAGCCTGTGGAAGCAGCAGCAGATCACACAGAGGCCAGTAGCACTGACACTGACTCCTACAGAGCCTTAGGATATCTACGATTGACCTATATGGACAAACGGGCAGGTATAATATTACACTGAACTTAAAACACGGGGCCATTTACTTTTCAGACTCTCCACACAGACTTCCTCCTCTGCCCCTCCCTCTTTGGAGGAGGAGGAATTTCCTAGCACAGAGAAGATTTGCAGTTTCCCGATGGGATGAGAAAACCTACACGGCCAAGGTACTGTACATTCCCTGGACATCACCCAGTCACCACAACCAGACAAAACTCCCCTGAGCTCAGAGAGCTTCATCTCAAGACAGCCGGTACCTCAACGCAGTTCCTACCGCTCGGCCTCTCCCGGCCCCGGCTGCCCGCGGCTCGGCCACTCCTCGTCCCTGTGCCAGGGGCTGCCCGGGCAGCTCCGCCGTCCGAGCGGCAGCAGTTCGGGGGAGCCCGGCCTGGCCTCCCGGACGGCCCCCGCCGCCCACCCGCCCACGCGGCGCTCCAGCCCGCGCCTGCCCTAGTCCAGAAAGCGCCTGCGCGAGCCTGTCCGGGAGCGGTTCGAGCGGCGAATGTCAAACTTGGAGTCCCGGCACTTCTGGCAGATGTAGATCTCTGGGACGTTGGATTTGCGGATTTTGGCGCAGGAGAGGTGGATCCAGGTGTGGCACTCGTTGCACTCGATCATCGGCCGCCCGGCAAAAGGCTTCATGCAGAAGCAAGTGACCAGGTCCCACGAGTCGTCGTCTGCAAAGACAAGTGGCAAAGACACGTTGTTTAGGGGTCAACACTTCTCGCTCACACCGGGAATTTTCTCTCCTATCGCGCTAAATTAACTACCTGGGTCTCAAAGAGAGGCACTTTGCTGCTTTTTCCAGGTCTCTCTTGCATGGGAAGAGACTCTCAGCAGTACATGGGAGGTCGTAAGCAGGAGAGGAGTACTGCCTGCTTCAATAAAGTCGCAGCTTTTCACTCAGTTTATTACAAAAAGAGCCAATCCACTCCCTTTCCCCCAAAAACCCCACGGCTCCTGAATTCTGCCCAGGCAGCACTCCTCAGCATGGAGTCACGCTACAAGTAAAGTACCAAAGAGATGGGAAACAGCACCACCGCTTCCACCTGGCTAATCCTCCCGGGCAGCCAGGCCACCTACCCGAATCCACCATGATGTCCTCGTCATCGCCAGTGCCGTCCTCATCCCGAAAGACCACCTGCTTGCCCTGCCGGATGACCGTTCGTTTGCCCACGCTCTGGATCTCCACCGTCTGCTCGGCCGTCACGGCGGGGTAGGAGACGCTGGACGGGGTGTCCGAGTCCCACACCGAGCAGTGCTCGGTCACAGACCGAGGGTCGCCCTCTGACGAGGGGCTCATGGGTGTCTCTGCGTAAGAGTCCTCTGCCTCCAGCTCCAGCAGCTTCTCCTTATAGTCCTCCTCTGCAGACACCTCCGTTTCCCTCCTTTTCAGCTTTTTCTTCTTCCTGATCTTATCGATCTGTTTTCGCTCTGGCAGGAAGTTCCCAGCCTTTGCCCGCTGGAACAGGGAACCGTATGGTTTCGCTCGCTTAAGCTGACTGAAGTTCTTTCTGTTCTTGGCGGGCAGGGAAACAGATGAGGGAGTGTCATTGAAGCGGGGATCCCAGCTATCGCTGTCAATCGTGCCTCCGGTGCTGTTGGGAGGGCTGGGGCTGTTCCTCAGCGGCGTTTCCTGGAACACGACGAGGAAACGGGTAACAAACGGCACAGGGCGCAGTCCCCGGGCCCCCGAGGCGCTGCCGCTCCTGCTCTCCCCAAGCGCCGCCCCGGGAATCTCCGGCGGGAGCGATGCCAGATCCGACGTTTTCCACCCCGCCCACGGCGGCCCCCCCCGCCCCGTCCCCGGAGCCTCCAGCGCCGCAGTTCCCCTTTTGTTCCGGCCCGAGCGGGGCCGTGACCGCTGGAGCGGCCGCTCTTCTACACCAGCCCGGTGCCCCCCCCCGGTGCCTCCCGGTGCCACCCCCGGTGCAACTCACCTCTTGCGGATACGGGATGTAGCCGGCGTAGGCCAGGACGAAGGTGCAGAACTTGTTGAAGTCCTCCACGGTGCGGTGCCGCCGGGAGCCGGGGGAGAAGTCCTGCGGGGAGCGGGGGTGAGCGGCGG
>VXBA01000009.1:14948-45465 GCA_013399895.1 Serilophus lunatus
GGGGCTACAGGGGGGAGGGCAGGGTGTTGAAAGGTGTTTACTTGTTCCCCATTTGAAAAATCATGGTTTTTTTTTTAAGAAGCTCTCACCTCTGTTCTCTCTGCGGAGCTTTCTTCCCCTCTCTGTGTGCTGGGATGGGGCTCTTCCCTCCTCCAGCCCTCCATGCCTCGGGGCTCTCGCCCCCTGGGGTGGGGAGGGCTTTTCACTTCTTTTGTATTTTGCAGAGACTTCGAGGGCCGGGAGTGGTACCATCAGAGAGGGAGAGAGAGAGGTGGCTTCCCTTTTCCTTCCACTGCTTTTCTCAGCCAGCCACCTGGCCTTTGAGAAGTAGTCTGTTTTTTTTTTTTTGTTTTCCTTGTGTGACTTTGTCAGGTATATTTTTATGTAAAGTCTGGGGTTCCCATAAGTTGTTTCTTCCCCCTGGTTGAGCCCCAGATGAATAAACTGTTACCTGCTGTTAAAAATCTGTTTAGTTTTTTTGTCATCATTGTGAAAAATAGTGGTTCAAACCACCACACTTGAGCAGCTAGTGATTCTGTGCTTGGCATATTCCAAGGAGTTGTTGGCTCTGTTGGTTGGCAGGGCACACTGCTGACTTCCCGATCTCGTTCTGTGCGGCTGCTCCCCTACTTCTCAATCCACAGTTTGCTCATATGCTCAGAATTTCTCCGTATCAGATGTAGAATCCAGCATTTTCTCTTGTTAAATTTCATATGGATGATGATTGCTCAGCTCTACCCAGATCTCTCTGAATGGCCTCTCTACCTTCAAGGGAGTCCACAGATCCTCCTAGTTCAGTATGGTGAGTAAAATTACTGAATAAATTTTCATTTGATTTCTGTGTTTAGATTATTTATAAAAGCACTAAAGAGACCCTAAATGTGAGCCCTAGAAACTCCACTGACAACTGGATGCCAGCCTGTGTAACCTTGTTTACTCTTACCCTTTGAGCCAGACTCATCAACAGTTGTTCACTCAAAGTATTATGGACCTGTCAGGCTGTGTTGGCATATTTATCCACTGGGATACTGTGAGAGACAATATCAAATCTTTGCTAAAATTAGAAACTCCTCTGTTTTGTTGTTGATGTTGTTTTTTCTTTTTTCTTTTTTTTTTTCCTCCGGGATGGGTGAAGAGATAGAATAAAGCATATAGATCTTCTTGATTTCTTCTCTAATTTGAATTGATGAGTGATGCAATTTGTGTATGTCAGCATCCATTTACTGTTAGAAACAACAGGCAAAAAATAAGGTTTGCATTGCATACCAAGAATGAACTGTTTACAGGATCTTTATCTCCTGTAGTTAGCTGCTCTCTGGGTGTTATTTCACTTACGCCATACAAACACGCTGAAACAAAAGAGTACATTGTTTATGTCACTGCCAGATTGACCAGGAATTCTATTTTATGTCTGCTATCCAAATGGTTAATTAATTTAAATGCAACAGATCATGGAAAGGAGGGACATAACTGACATGATGCAAGATTAATGGGATTTAATTTCATACTCTCTCTTTTGCTGCTTTCAAGAAAAACCTCTACTGGTCTACTGTTTTCTTAAGTAATGAGACTGTGATTTTTCTTTGACTGCAAGTTTTGCTGTGAAGGGAGCCCTTGCATTAAGGTGCAAGCTCACATATGTTGCCATCTGTTGATAGCAGCTGAATGAGCAGATCCACAGAAGTAATAGAATCACAGAATCATAGAATATGCTGAGTGGGAAGGGATCCATCAGGATCATTGAGTCCAACTCCCAGCCCTGTGCAGGACACACCTGCTATTCAAACACTTCTTGAATTCTGTCAGCTTAATGCTGTGGCCATTTCCCTGGGGACAGCCACCATCTGAGTGAAAATATTTTTCCTGATATCCAACCTAAGTGCATAAGTGAGAAGTATTAAGTTTATTAATGTAATTTGACCTGCCTTACAATGTCTTGGAGATGACTGGAAGGCTGACCCAGGGCTTGGAGTACCAGAAACATCACCGATTTAAAACTTCGATTGTGATATCTTATCAGAGTGATGTTGGAGTGCGCCGAGGAACTTAAGACTGTGCTTTATCCTAAAATCTTCTATTGCTAAGTGACACAATGCTGCCATATTCAGACACAAGGACAGAGGTATTTTGAAAAAACTCAAAATTCTCTTTGTCTTTAAGCAACTACCTAAGCTTATGTGAAGAAAAGCTCACTCGCTTTTGGAACAGTGTAGTTTTCTGTAAAATTTTTAGTAGCTGGTGATCTGCATTTTGTCCAAAACTCTAGTGTATATTATACTTAATATTTTTTTCAGGGGATCTTTGATGTTACAAATAAGTCTTTCAAGGGTACTTAATTTTATAATTTTGATTTTAATGGGAAGGGTATTTTATGATTTCAAACATGTATTTCAAACCTCAGCTTGTGTGTCCAAGGTGGGAGCACGCTAGTATTTTCCCAGTCATGGAAATAAGTCTGGATTTCCTGGACCGGGTGCAGTCACAACTAAGTAGTAAATGTCGTTGTCTGAGCAGTGTGCCCATTTGTCAGCATAGCAGGTACTGTGAGCAGTCAGACATACCTGTCACTGTGAGGAGTCAGACATTGCTGGCACTCTGTGAGGTTGGATCTTAATAAAGTTCCATTAGTGACCATTCATTCAGCCATTCATTTTGGCTAGGATAAAGACAAGAATATGATTCTAAGTAGATGTATCTAATTCTAAGTAGTATTACCTTTAGAGGAAATACATATACTCCTGTCTTCATGGGAACTTCACAATTGCTTCCAGCTACAAATTTTCAGAAGGGGTCCAAAGAACAGAGCATATGGATCTGTAGAAATTCTCCTAAATGTTTCTTTTTCTAATAAAAAACCCCAAGCAAAACAGTATTTAAGTGAATGTTTAAGATTTTAAAGCTGGTTTTGATCTTCCAATAAGACTTTATGATAACTAATAGAGCAGAAAAGATTCAGTGACCAAGACCAATATGGATGTATCTCTCATACATATCACCCTAATTTCTTGTGATTCACATTAATTGACTAGATAAGTTTTTAAAAAAATGGCTTATTTTGGGGATTTCTGATGGGTTTTTTTCTCTAAACCCAGTCCTTGTGTCTGCCAGGAGAGTTTAAAACATATAAGCATACTGAAAATTACATTTTGCCATACTTCTAGCTTAAATTCCAGTTTTCCAGAAAAACTTGAAATTCAGTATCTCAGAAACATCTGAAAAGTTACAACTGACCTCTTCAATAGTATTTTCAGAAGTCTGTTAGAATTTCATGTAGTTTCTTTGACTTAGTTGTTAAACTTCCTTTTCACAAGGGTCTCAGAAAGATTTGTCTGCAAGTAGATTTAAGATGTAACTCTTTTCTCTGTAAATACTTTTGCAGCATCAAAACAATGATTGTGTTTCTATTACATGACATTCCTCAGACAATGTTCAAGAGCTGAACTCATTGGCTTGAGAGTTAATATTTGAAAAAGATGCAAGTCAGCTTTTGAAAGTTTCTGGCACAAAATGAATCAATCTGATCTGTCATCTGACTGTGCCTTTGCACCCTCACCAGAGTGGTCCCAGTGCAGTGTAATCACTCTGCTCTGTTAGCACTACTGCAGGCTGGTGTCTCTAGGGGAGGTTTTGACCCCCATCCCAGCTTCAGAGCCTTCCTTGTGCAGCCTCCTGCTGCTCCCAGACATGATCAGCAAAATCATCCACTCAGCTGTCAAAAAATGTGGGATAATGAGGGTGATAGGCACAGACTTAACAGTTAATGCTATTCATGTTCATCTGAATAATTTCACAGAGTCACAGAATAAGAGAATTAAATAGGTTTGAAAAAGACCTCTGAGATCATCAAGCCCAACCTATGACCTAACACCATCTCATAACTAAACTATGGCACTAAATGCCGTATCCAGTCTTTTTTTAGACACTTCCAGGGCTGATGACTCTACCACTTCCCTGGGCAGCCCATTCAGACGGTCAATCACTCCTTCTATGAAGAATTTTTTCCTAACATCCAGCCTAAACTTCCCTTGATGCAGTTTGAGACTGTGTCCTCTTGTTCTGTCACTGGTTGCCTGGGAGAAGAGACCGATCCCCACCTGGCTACACCCTCCTTTCAGGCAGTTGTAGAGAGTCATAAGGTCTCCCCTGAGCCTCCTCTTCTCCAGGCTGAACAACCCCAGCTCCCTCAGCTGCCCTTCATAGGGCTTGTGTTCCAGACCACTCACCATCCTTGTTGCCCTTCTCTGGATGTGTTTGAGCATCTCAACATCCTTCTTAAATTGAGAGGCCCAGGACTGGACGCAGCACTCAAGGTGAGGCTTAACCAGTGCTGAGTACAGGGGAAGAATGACTTCTATATACTCCTGCTGGCCACACTACTCCTGATGCAGGCCAGGATGCCATTGGCCTGCTTGGCCACCTGGGCACACTGCTGGCTCATGTTCAGCTTCCTGTCCATCAGTACCCTCAGGTCCCTTTCTGCCTGGACACTCTCCAGCCACTGTCTCCCCAGCCTGTAGCACTGCAGGGAGTTGTTGTGGCCAAAGTAGGACCCAGCACATGGACTTGTTAAATCTCATGCCGTTGGAAGTCCATCTATCCAGCCTGTCAGGGTTCCTCTGCAGAGCCCTCTAAATGATTGACACTTGCTTCCAGCTTGGCGTCATCTGCAAGGTTACTAAGGTGAACCTTTAGCAAAAAAGTCTGTTAGAAAATAATTTATTGCCCTAAATTTTGCAGTAACTTTAGAAACTGATGAAAAATTCACCTTGAAACATGAAAAAAAAATCAATGTTTAGTGCATTTTGTTGCTGTAGAAAAAGTTTACATCTTACGTGCAGGAGTGCGATGAAGGAAATTGCAGTATTCTTTCTTTGTGCATGGGTTGTGACACGCTGTAGCTTAAAACGGGTTACAAGCAAAATTAACACTTGCAGATTTATTGAGGCACTAATGTTTGTACCAAACATAGCTATGCTGTTATTCTTTTGTGTTATCATTATTTTCCACCAGAGAATCTATCTGTTTGGCAGATGGCTATCTATTGGGTTCTCACTTTAGCAGTATGTGGAAGGGAAGGTGGACCAATACTTTCCACTTCTTCTTCATTATATATTTTCAACTGTGATAAGAATATATATATATACCCTTATATATATATATATATATATATATATATACATACATATATATATATGTACAGAGTTATATATAACTGTTTCTGACAAGGTGAAACAGATTTGAGCAAAGGAAGAAAAAAGTGTCATATTTCCCAATGATGGAAACTTTCACAGTGATCAACAAACCCGCATAGGAATGAGACTAGTTCTCTAAAGCTGTCTGCACTGGTGCCATTTTCGTAATTTTTTCTACATTTCTAGCATTCTGTATTATCCTGATTTTCTTGCTATTAAATAGAGCAAAATAAAATTAAGAGGTGTGGCTTTGTTTGTTTTGTTTTGTCTGTTTGTTGTTTGGGGGTTTTTTTGTCATTGAGTTTTTGTGTGCGTGTGTGTGTGTGTGTGTGTGTGTGTGTGTTTGACTAAGCCTGGTGTGCTGTAAAGGGACCCCTGTGTAAATGAAACTGTGCAGTTTTTTTCTCCATCTCTGATTACTACTTGAAGTCCAAGGTTAAAGAGAAACATAATGTGTAGCTCCTTGCTATGTTATCTCCAGTGGTAAGTCCATCTTTAAAGATTTGCAGCCTGTTTTGCTCTCCTGACCCTGGCTGCCCTTTCCCACATCATGTCAAAATTTGATTACCTCTCTATGCTAATACAATTGTTTTTTGACTGTGCTGTGGATGGGATCACCATACTAAACTGACTTAAGAAACTGATTACTTGCTTTGATTAGTGACTAAGTCTACAGGGCAAACCCATGGACATTTTTAGTGGCACACTGATGAGGGCAACAGGTAATGGAACCTGTAGAAACAGTTAACTCCTGCAGCCAAAAAAAAAAGTAAACTACAAACTAGACTGGATCCAGCTTGTCTTTTTTTAAATACTACCTTTGCACCCTTGATTTTCATAATTTTTTGTTGTTCTTTTGGGGGTAAGATTAACAAATCAGCTGTGAATATATGTCCCTTTCCTTTTATATATCCACTAGAAAATTTTCTAATGTGGCTAATAGATGTAAGTGAGGTATTATTAACTAAATTCTGAAGAAGGCTAGTACAGTTCCATCAATGCTATGGTGCTGATTTAACTGCAACATGTTGTTAGAATTCCTTGACTGCTTCTTTTTGCCAATGCTTGCAGAACCATTAACTTGAACTTCATGCTTGTCATTCCTCTCAAGTAGTTATGTCTGATTTTAAAGTACAGAAGACTACCAACTGAATTTTTAGATTATGATTAACTTTCATATAAACTTTCTTTCAAACATCTGAATGAGAGCTCCAAAATAAAAAAAAAAAAAAAAAAGGCTTTCATGCTGTGTGGATAAGGAGATCCAGAAACCACTCAGGAACATCTGTGAATGTAGGGTATTCTGCAGTTGCTTGCACTTTTTTTTCAGCTTGGTCACAATGAAAGAATTTCAGATAAGGAGTACAAGGGAGTTAAGACGGTATTATCTAGTTAAATACAGACCAAGACTTCATTTCATGTTGTTTTATTTGTAACATATTATTTCAAATCTTTTACTTCCAATCTTCATCTGTCTCGATAATTACATTTTTGCTTCCTTTTACCATCAGCTGAGATAAAAGGTCTATCAGGGAAAACCGGTAAACTTAGGATATAATATCTGGATAAAGGCAGAAGCAAGGAGTCTAAATAGAAGTGTAAGGAATTTCAAACATAAATCAGCAGATAGATCAGCATCCTGCTTCTTTTGCTAAGATTTTTTAAATCAGTGTCAGGCTGTTAACTTAAAGCTATGCATTTTAAATATGTCTAAGGGAAAAGCTGGCTTTCCTGACAAAAAAGGAATCCCTGTAACCTCCTTCACATGTGGAAGTATAGACCTGTATATAGCATCAGAACATGACCTCCTTGCTCAGTAAGGCACTTAAGCATTTAAAGATTAGTACTAATCATAAGTACATTATAGAAGAGTTTTTATTATTTTCGGCAATAATAATCAAGAAAGTGAACAACCTGTATGGCTCTTTTGATCCTATCATGCCAACCCTAAATGCTAAACGAAACATTCATGAAAGATTAATCACTTAGGAAATTAGTATCTTCTTATATTTCAGTGAGTGAAACTTCACCAGCGCCGTCCGTTCAGTGACAGACAGGACGATGTTGCTGTGGTATGCTTCATCTTGAACCACTCAGCCTTCAGATGCTCTCCTGTATAGATAGCACCTGCAGCAACTCTGTGAAATAGTCACGATGCCTAAACATGAAAAGTCAACAGAAGGAAATGGTAATTACAAATATAATTATGCAACTTAAGCACATATTAATTTTCTGCATGTAGCTCAATAGTGTGCAAGTTGTATTTTCTCCTTGTTCTTTTTTGTATAAATTCTTGCCAGTCACAATTAACTTTCTTTTGTTCAGAAATGTATTTAATTGTGGAAGTTGTCTAGTTGTAGCATGGCAGTGTGGCTTTTCACCGATTAGTAAATCAAAAGAGTGCAACTGCAGCCCTGTTACTTGTCTTAAATTCTTATGTAGTTTAGGAAAACCTGAGAAAATAGATGCATTTTGTGGCTTTTGTAAGCTGCATGAAAGAACGCCTTATTTTCTTATTGCATTCAATATTTGGTATGAAATATCAAACATTCTTCACTGTCAGATATTTCTATGCTGATACTGCACTGTTCTGGACCTAAGAAATGTTTTTGTACAATATTTATGCCTAATGGCTTATTCTAGCAATGTGCAAGGCAACTCATTAATATGGGAAGTTCTTTCAGTTCTCCTGGGCAATACTACTCTTTCTAAAATATTAATCTTTTTCATTTGGAAAAAGCATGACATTTCTTACCTTCATCATGGCAAAAAAAATTTTGGACCATATTCTAGGCTAGTTTCTGAATAAATTCATTAGATCCTGATAAGTACCAGGACTGGTACTACTAAACATGACTTTCTATATTTTTAATCCATAGTTGTAACACATAATTGTAATAAAATATGTTCTACTTTCATAGTAGACTATGTTCCACTTTTCATAGTCCATTCATCAGAAAGGACTGCTTAGCATTTTGGCAGAATATAAAATGTAGTTCACTTCAAAAACCCATCTTTTTTTTTTTTTTTTTCCTGAACTACTCCATTTTTCCTTCCCTCAGTTTTTTTCAAAGATCCTTTACTGACCAATTTAATTTGTCAGTAATTAAATTAAAAGTCAACCATTACATGATAATGGAGCTCTTTTCAATAAGAGACAAGCACAGAATTTAATGCTGCATAAGCAAATTACTTAATTACTTTGACAGAATTTTTATCTGAGTAAGAAACAATATAAGCATGACCACAAAACATATACATTTTTGGAAGCATTTATAATGAAAAATATTGAAGAATATCAAGATTCTAAGTTTGGCGTAAACATCTGCGTTCTACTTGCAAATATCTGATTAAATTATCTTCTGATGCAGTGACTTTATTGTTCATTCAAATTGCAGAGGATAATATTCTCATGGCAAGCCAACACTGCGCACTTTGTAACTGGAGAAGGTGGGCATCTTTATGCTGCAGAAGCATGATCACTCTTGACAATTTTTTTTCGCATGAAAATTTATGCTATGAATATAAAGTATAATAAAATCTAACCATCTCAGTGACAGTTATGGGTATATTTGGAGATGAGATCATGTGAATAAACTCAAGACTGCATTCAGATTTCAGAAAACCTGAAAAGCTGGAGCTTCATTACAAGTAAATAAAAGACATTTTCAGAACGTTGTTCACAATCCACTTCTGACTCAAAAAATTCCAAGGGAGTTGGAGTTATCTAGCACAGACCTCAGGAGCTAATCTAGTTGCAGTATCTTTACTGTAGGTTTTACTTCATCACTGCTGACAGTCCAGAGGAATATTCTTGCAACATTTGCAAAAAATGCATTTTGCTTTTTGATATCTTTAGTTAAGCCATTCTTGTTTTGGCCATTCTTCTTATTTCATAGCATGCTTTCTGCAAAATCTATGATAGTGGGAGCCGTGTGGTTCATTATGCTGAATTTGTGACTGTGAATTCATTGTTCTTGGCATTTTATACAGGAAAAGACAAACTACAGCAAGTCTTCAGAGTGGATGTTTAAAAGTTGGAAAGTGCCTATTACCTGCTAAATATAATAAAGAAAATACGTAGTGAGCTGGTCAGCTCTAATCATCAATCTTAAAAGAGCTTGCTTCCCATGAGATAATAAGAAATACAATTGACTTCGGATCCACTAAGAATACTAGATTTGTAACCTGAACATAAATTCTTTTCTTTGTATTATGATGTGTTCTTCTCGTTTTAACAATATTATAAATGAATGACAATAAGGTAAGTAAATCCCATTTCAGGACCTGAAAAGGTCAGATTGGTATGATTTACTGCAGCCTCAGACTTCTCAGAGTGCATGAATGCTTAATATTCTGATCCTAATTCTTGCAGTAAAGACTGAAATAAAAATGAAAAATTGCCCACCATTGCACTATTGTATGAGGAAGACACAATGCAAGTGTGATGTCTCCTTGTTGTTTTATTAGAGTAGCCAATAAGTCCTGACAGCTCATCAGTTCTCTAGACTTGGTTAAGGCAAAACACTTTTTTATACCTTGTTGGGCACAGGTAAGGAAATGGAGGTATATCCATAGAGACAATGTAAGATTCGGAGGCCTAGAAGCTTTTATACATGTTTTCCTGAAGGGATTGAAGTACTGAGATGCTTCTCATTGAATTATCTTCCTCCTCTACCTTCTGTAGGTTTTATAACAATAAAATCCAACTTGCTTAAGTTTCTTGCACTGAAATTGTGCAATAAACCTATTCATCCTTATAGAAAAAATTTGCCTAAGAGAAGTTCTGACCCACAAACTGAAAAACAGCTTTCAAATCTTAGCATGTGTAAGTAATTTACAGCCCAGAAGGAAACTGGAAAGAGGAGAAGGTAATCAGATGATGTATCCAATGCTAGCCATAGCATCAACATGACCTATGTAAAGTAGCCTCTGCTATTTTAGTAGAATAACAGGAATTTTTCCTTATCAGTGGACAACAAATGAGCAATTTATGAATCTGAGCTGGATGGATTCCATTTGCTCCCTGTGGTCCCCATGTGTAATTTTCAAATCTTGACTGGTCTACAATTAGTTGGCAAAATTCTCTTTACTGGTAGTCTGCAGAGAGGAAGGGCTTACTGTCTCTGAGCAAATTTCTGGAAATTCTTTGTGTGTATAAGCTTGTAGGCCACAGCATATATATTAAGACTAGTAAGTCTTTCAAGACCTTGGTGTCTTTATGACATTGTAGTATAAAAATATTCTGCCTACTTCAGTATTTATGATTCTGTCAATTCAGGTGGGAAAAATAAGTGCTGCATTAGCAGGTGTGTGTGTATAACAGAATAAGAATTATTATTTTGCATTATAAATGCATAGCTATTGCTAGACAGGACATATTTTTTGGGTTGTGTGATTAATTTTGGTTTTGTCTTTTGGCAGAAAAAAATTACAAAATTAACGGGAAAAAAGAGAGGAAAATTCAAATGTTCTCAAATAATGAGTATAATAGTTGTTTTATAAATGTAATTTTTACTTGAAATTTCTGTGTTTCAAGTTCCCTTCTGTTGTGCCCAAAGGGGGCCAAGGTGTTTTCTCTGGAAAGAGAGTAAGAGAATGGGATTTCTAGTGTTAAGGTCTCAAATCTTGGAAATTGAAGTCTGAACTTATTCACCCTTGCCATAGACTTTCTGTGAGATCTTAATATATGGTTTCTGGTATGTTTCACAGCTGTTACTTCCATTGATATTTACTCTCACAGAGATCTTCTGAAATAATCTCATATTTACATGATCTAAAAGACTAATATGGAAATTTATGTAAATATATAGAATTGAGTATTAGGCAACTCCTTAATCTTTTGGACTAGTACTTCACATACATTTATTGTCTAATACAGTCTTGCGTTGCTAACATTTCCCCATGTTGAACTTCGAGTTTGTTATCTATCTAAGCTGAAGTCTTTCCAGCACTGAAAAATGTCTAGCATGGTCCAGTTCACAGGAATACCCAGTAATTACTTACAAGGTTCTAGTCTACTGATATATGATCTATTTCATTGGCTTTACTATTAATGAATAAAGTAGTATTCATTTTATAACATGGACAAATGTCTGACAGCATTTTTTGATATACGGATTACTTTGCACGCTGCTGAATTTTTTGTAGCACCAAACATGCAACATTGATTATCAGTTTTAGATATCAGTAATGGGAGCAGGGATATTAAAACAGTGAGCCATATTGTATGAAGTAGTTTTGAGAGTCATTGTCCCTCTCACAGTGAAAAACCAAGAAACTATGACAGTGAAGAATAAGTTTAAAAAAAATCTAAACCATTAAATCTGGGTAGTAGCCTTTGGTAGAAGGTGTACAAACAACTTGGGAAACAAGGTAAGGATAAACCAGCCTGATAATCTGCTAGACACCTCATAGAGGAAAGACTATAGTGTTGCACATTATTTTTCTGTCCTTAGTTTTCTCAGCAACCAAAATTCAGTGTTTGGAACTCTCTCCTGTGCTGTTTGATATTCTGTCTTGTGTCTGTGACTTGCAGATTAGTTGAACCCATATTCAGGATACCCTCTTTCAGTCTTATTGGCTCATTTGTGGCTATAGTCTAAATAAGACTTCAGGTAAAACGATATCTTACTCAGATTACACTGTCACTGCCCTTAATCTGGAAAGATGAGAAAGTTTCCCTTAAACTACTATGGAAAAAAAGGGAAGTGATTGTATTTCAGAGAGCAAAAGGAGTTATGGACCATATAATCAAATATAATTAATGATGTTTACAAATAAACTGTCATGGACAAGATAATGTATATACTGGAAGATGTAGCAGTTGAGCTTTTGCTCTGGGTCACATAAACTCAGGTTAGGTGAGTCAAAGGCTAATAAGATGGTGTTAGCCCTATGAATATTAATACTGTGCAGATAAGGGGTCTTATCAACCCTTTTCTGGAAAAAGGAATAATTCTAGAACTGTGCTTTTGTGAGACTTAGTTGAGTTTATTCGAAGATTCATTGAAGTTTTGATAGGTGGGATCACATAAAGATCTGTTTAAAAAATCCCAAGACCAGTATATGAACCTCCCATATAGTGAGAATTTTGTTCCTGCATCAAATACTACATTTTATCTTGAACAAACCACAGCATTCATAATGCTTTTCATCTTCCTGTAGGATGCTAATACAGTGCCTGAGGAATGCACTGTACTGTTCTCTATGTTGTGGTTTATAGCAGATCATAATGCTAAGATGCATTTATATATAGTTTCACCATGAAATGCAATTTGTGTATTGTTGAAGTGCTTCCCCAGTAATTCGGTAAAACAGGGTTTTCCACAAACACCTGAATTGCTGAGTTATCAGCTGCCTAGCCTCTTCCTTTCCTTTTGAAAAGTATTACAGTTTATTAGCTGAGGTAGACTTCTAATAATAATGATAATGATGATGATGATGTTGTTAATACTACTACTGCTGCTACTACTACTACTACGACTACTACTGATGTTTATTTCTCTATAATTGGTTAAATACCCTACCGACTAATAACATTGGTCTTTTAATGAAAAATGAAAAACAGTCAGACAAAAAAATGCAGTTATTAATACAAATAATCTGAAATACAGGTCACCAGAGGTAGCTGCAATGTGTCTGCAGACTAGGGTGGCTATGTAACTTACATGAACACATGCAAAAATGCACAGATCTCAAGAGTGGTAAAACTCTTTTATACATGTTCCTCAGTAACATTTTTATCTCCTAAACAGCATCAACTGCTATCACAGTTGTAGCAAGTGAAAAACTTTTAGTTCTACCTCTTGAGTATCAGTTTTTATGCTGGTGACATAATTCATGCAGTAAAGCAGAGAGAGAGAATACTGAAAGATCGGAGAGTACTTAGCTTCCAGTTTCTTTTATAAACAAATTTCACTAAAATGCTTTCTCCATCTGTATCATCCCAAAAGACCTGGAAGAGACTTCTTGATCTGTAAATGCACCAGAATGAACAAGACAAGGCTCTAACATTCTTCATATCAACACATTTTATCTTTATGTGGAGTTTAGCTTGCAGATACAATTTTAAATTTGTGCAGAAATACTTTTGAAGCTGCACTTGTGCTTGCTGAGTATGTCTACAGTAACCTCTTCAGGCAGCATGATTCCGTGTAATCACTATGATGTTTTCTAGGTTTGTTTTGGGGCAATATCTGTTTCTGCTTGGTTTCATGCTTTTTCTTTATTCCTTTAAAAATTCTTCTTTATCATTCATGTTTCTGACAATTTCGATGCAAAAAACCCCATAAACACACCCAAGTTAGTATTCCTGTACTTTCCATAAGCAATCTGAAATTTATAAATTAGCTCAGCACTCTATTTTATCTCAAATGTTAGATTTAGTGTAGTAAATTTGTTATCCTTATGTTATGAATTAAACAGACCCAACAGCCATCTTCTACCCTGCTCTCTGTGTTGCATAGTCCCTTGTCACTTTCTCTTTTATGTGAATATGATGTCACCGTGATGTCAACTCAAGCTTGATCACTTCATTGTTAATGCATGTTTCAGTATATATGACAAACCTCTATTTGTTTGCTTGTTTTATGATCTCATCAGACTCTGCATTGAGGCCAAACTTTTACCTTTAAAGTGATTTTCTGGAAATTTCTGTTTGACCATAGAAAATCAGCAAAACATTAGTTTCAATAAAAGATAGTACCCTGCTGTTCTGGGTGAAGTATGTCTTTAGAGGTATCTGTCTTCATCTTTACAAGCTTTCAATAGCAACATGATGATCTTTATCAAAAGGAGATCCTGTTACTGTCAGCAGCAGAAGGCCTATGTCGAGAGAGAACAAAGGAGCACATATTGTCACATTACACTGATGATATTGAATGATAATATTTTTGCATAACCTGAAAAATTCTAAGGCAGATATTGTAGAAGTGATGGAAAGTGTTAAGTACAATTAAATGTTTTGCGGAGGGAATACATGTATCCCAGTTTTAGAATGACAGTCAAATTCTGAATAATAACTCTGCCTCTTTCTGCACATAGTGAAACAAGACCTTGGACTCCTTCTTGTTAGCACTGTTACATATTTTACTGCTTTTTTTGACATTAAGTAAAGACAAGAAGGCATGCTTCATAGTTAGCTACAGGAGTCCCTGAAAGAATCCATTTGTAAATAAATTTTCAATAAATTGCTAGTGGCTTAGTAATATTTATAAAAAGAACAGGGGAACTTCACCCAGGGAATGGGAGAAGAAAGAAAGAAATAAAAATTCTGAATCATTATAAATGAATGAAAAAGGAAGATATTTGTAGTTTCTTCTTGGCTGAAAAATGCAACTATAGAGATCCTTACACGTCACCTGTCTTCTCTGTACAGGGAGAAAATTAGACAACATACACTTGGAACATGCATAGTTTATAGGAGTGGAATGCTACTTGTTTCTACTATTTCATGGTGATATCTCTTAGTCTTCTCATTAATTTCCCATCTATTGCTATAAATTCCACTGATGTGTTAAAAGTGCTGTCTCGTGTGCACAAGCTCAAAGATACTTGAAGAGAGCCCTTTAGCACCTGGCTTCTTAGGTATTGCTATTGAAGAAACATTACTAGGGAATATTGGTAGTGGTTAGAAGTGTTAGAAGTGGTATTGTTAAGTAATACGTTTATACCAGTTTTTAGAAAGCATATAAATAAGATATTAATTAGATATTTTGGTGGATAAAATACCTGTGAGAGGAGTATTTAAATTTATTCTCTATATGTGCATGATCTTCGTTTCTAAGTGTTCTAGGCAAATAATTGGATGTTTTTTTGCTTATTGGTGGGTAGCAAAGACATCATCTCTTATTGAGGCTGAAAAAATTAAGCAAGAGACCCACTCCAAACCAAAGAAGGAGAATCACTATGTTCTTCTGTAAACAGACTATCTCTCTAAAGCTGTCAATGCTTTTATTGTCTTCTGAGTGGTAGAATAGGACTGTGGTACAGCGTAAAAGTGAGCTGGTTCTAGATTTGTCACTATGCTTAAAGATTTGGCTGCTGGAACTGAGAGTAAGTCTCCTCTTTCTTCTAGAACTGCGCTTTTCAGCTATGCTGCAGTTGTGAATCTTGATGCCCTCCAGTCAGTCAAATCAGAAAATGTCTTCCTTAATCTCAGCAAGTCCTTTAACTTTCATGTTAAAAAACCTCTGAGAATTTTCTGAGAAGCATTTTCATTTTCATCTTCCTCCTCCTTGTTCTTTTTCACATTATAGGATATATTTAGCATTCTCCTGTCCTACATATTTCTTCCATGAGAGAGTTCTTCATGGCATCACCTTGAGGCTTACTTATCTGAGTACTGAAGGAAAGTGTAATTATTTTTGTGGTCTTCATCTTGTTTCTTGAAAACTATTTGTTGTGTTCCAAAAAGTTGGTTTCATGAAATGGCACAAAGCAGTAATTTCCAAAAATTTCTTGAAACCCCTGCATTCCTAGTGACTGATCTGCACGTCACATGCACTGTTTTTGTTTTCACTCCGCAGATGGCAGTGGTGTTGACAATGAAGAAGATAGTGCAGCTGAGAAAGAAGAAAATGTCAAAGAAACAGGTCAGAAATGTGGATTATTTTAAGGCCACTCAGATGTTTTCTGATTATCAGTATGAATGAAGGAGCAGAAAAGGCATCCTTCTAACATACTATCTTGTTTCAAGTGTTTTTGTTTTTTTTAATGGGTCATAGATAAAGGAGGGAAGAGAACAACTCCAAGAACCATAAGGGGACATGCCAGGGGGAGAGCCAGCCATGGTGATGAAGAGGATGAGGATGATGAAAATAGGACAAGGAGAGCTGGGCATCGCAGGCACAGAAACCGTAGAAGAGGACGAGCAGCTGGAAATGAGGGTAGCGATTCTGATACGGAACATGGAAAAGCCAGGAAGAATCAGGCAAATCAGAAATCCAAGGAAGATGATGAAGGAGAGGAAGATGGGAAAGGGGGTAAAAGTGGGAAAGCTAAAAATGAGAAGAAAGTGGACAAAAAGCCTGATAAGAAAGGGAAAAAAGAGAAGGCGAATAAGAAGAAAAAAGACAAAAAGAAATCAGGATCTGGGTAATTCAATAATTTTTTTTAAATAATGGTAACTAATAATAAACCCATAGTTATCTTACATAAAATCAGCCTTCATTTATAGCTGTGAAATATCAAGAAACTGTTTGACTACCTTACTTGTTAATTAGATTATTAGATTTTTTTTTATTATTTTTTTTTTTACTGCAGTGAGGAAATTCTGGCTGAGTGAAATAGAAACTTTCCACAAAGTCATATCTAATTCAGTAAAGCAAAGTCAAGGTTTTGTAACAGATCTGGGGTGGGACCTCAGGAAATAACGAGCTAGGCCCTTTTGGGACTGCTGATGCCCTGAGGATTAGATCAAATTTGGTAAAAATAACAGAGGAGAGAAGAGAGAATGACAGAAAGAGGTGATAACAGGTGAGACCTCTCCTGTTTTTTCTATTCATGAAAACTGAAGTTCCCCAACCCCCAAGCTGATAACCTGCCCTCCCCCCACCCCTCCCAAAAAAAGTCAAGGTCTACTATTATTTCCAGTACAGAAATAAATTCTTTGTGCGTCTCATATTCTTGTTTCCCAGTCAGATTTGAGCCAGCTTTTTATGAAAGATCAGTGCCAAAATTTCAAGAACCCAGAAACAAGGACTGAGATGGGATATTTCAGTCTGTCTCTCACTCATTTCTTCTTAAATATCACTGATCAACTTTCCAAACCATCTAATGCAACCAGGGGTCTTTGGAAGACCTCACTGACATGAAGCACTTCAGAAATTTGTTTTTATTTCTCTGTCATCCTAGCATTCCCTTGCTCGTTGCACCTTTGAAAGGAAGGAAGGAATCCTTGGTAATGTTGTGTAATGGAGCAAATGGGGGTGGGCATGCTTGTCTCAATGGAGAGGGGGAAAAAATCCTATCCCTCATATTCACTTGTTACAGCAGTTTCTGTTCCCAGGGGCATCACTGCAGAGCACAGTGGGGGTAGAAGGAAAGAAAAAAATACAGTGAGATATGCTGTTGTATTAATTTGTGATCCCATTTGTATGTACTTCTACTTTATTTCCCTAAAATCTTATAGCTGCAGTTAAACTGTCTTCATTTGACTATTGTGAGTTTGGTTGGACCTTTAGGAGGCTAGTTGCACTTGAAGGAAAATCAGTGGCTGTCAGACGCTTCCCCAAGAGCTCTGCCCGCTCTACATGGCATGTTGAAGGTGTACTGCTGGTTCACCTGCAGATCTGCACTTATTGTGGAGACTTCCCCTTTCATACTAAAATTAACAAGCCTAAGTGAAGTGTGTCCTCTCTTCTGTGCAAGTGTGAAGATATTTACCTTGTTACCTACTATGTTTTAGTCTGAAAACTTCTGTCTATCTGAGTTTTGGTGATTTTTTTTTCCTTCTTTTGCTTGAAGCTCCAATTCTGACTCTGAGGAGGAGCCAATTACAGAGGAGGAACTGGCAAAGCTGAAAGAAGAGGTAGAAGAAAAAAAGAAACTAATTGCCACACTACGAAACAAACCATGGAAGATGAAAAAGAAGTTGTCTGTCCTAAAGTATGACTTTATTTATGTAATGAATATCTCCCCTCCTTCTTTGCACTTGGCACGGTTTTTCTGAATTTTCTCTGTAGTTTTAGACCTACTCATGAAATTAACTTCAAACTACTTCTAATCTCTCTTTCTCTGTGTGTGTTTTCACAGTACATGGAGGTAAAGGTGTTGCAGTTCAGTGCTTCCTTCTCCCTGTAGAGCAGAAAACATATATGAGAAGCAAATATTTTTGTCTTTTCAGAATTTGCATTATAATCCTCTTCAAAATCTCCTTTTTTGAGTTAGGTTGATGTTGGTATATTCTTCTACTGGTAAGATTAATATCTCATTAATATCTATGAGAAAAATAAGAAATTTCAGGACCTTTAAGATTACTGGAGGGAGAAGAGAGGATTTATCTCTCTAGTCTAGCTTTTTGCAAAGAAAAACGTGTTTGTTTTTTTCTCAACTTAAGAAAAAGCAAACTGACTGGAAATGGAACTTACATTTTTATGCACTTTTAGATATGCCACATAGAAAAATGCCCTGGCAAAGGTATCATTATATTTTCATGAAAGTTACAAATGAAATTTTCATTTACAGTTAAATTTCCACCAAGTACTGGATAAATAGAAAGAACTTTGTTCTTCAGTCAAAACTTTTAGATTCCTCTGTTTTGAATAACTCATTCACTACAGCACTGCCTAAACACCAACAAAACCCATGGTCATGTTTTATTAGACATATAACTGAGAATAGGTGGTCTATCCTGAAGAGTTTTTGATATGTAAGAGAACACAGACATATTAAATATGATGTCAAAGGTCTACAAATTTGTTCCTCTGGAAGATAAGGTCGTTTTGGAAAGGGTATACTTGCAAAGAGGAGATGGAAGGTATCTTGTGAAATGGAGGGAATGGAAGGGGATAAAAGAGAACAGTCTTTAGGAGATGTATATTCTAGATTCTAGAAGTAGATGCATTGTGAAGGTCAGAGAAATTTCAGATAATATAGGTGAACAGATTAGATTTTGGATAGTACATAATTGAAGGATCCCCCTGTACATAGTTAATATTTGTTGTATTCTTCCTTCGAAGAAAACTTCTATTTCTACAGCCATTCTACTATTCCACATTCCTAGAACTTCCTAGGAAATTTCCTGACTTGGTAGGGCCCTTGGACTATTCCTCTTCACGGCTTTTCTCTGTGAGTGGTCATGATGCTGCAACATGTAGCCCAAGGTAAATCAAGGAAGAATTCTGGGCCTTGGGATAGCTGGTAAGGAAATCTGGAGCAGAGATTATTTTTTCATCCATACTTTCAATTGTTGGCAGTGATATTGGAAGAAACAGATGTATCCAGTCTATTAATATGTGGCTCTGAGGCTGCTGCCACTGATAGAATACAATGGTCTACTCAGCACCAGGCCTGCTGGTGATGGATGGATTTTTCTCTTGCAAAGAGAAATTGCACCCCAGTTAGTAGATAGAGTATTGTCAAGGATACTCAGCCTATTGCTCTGTGATGCACTGGATATATTGGAGCACATCTGAAGTCTTATTAAAACAAGTTAGAGGCTCCTGAAGTAATAAAAGCCAACATGAACACATCAGTGAAATACCGAGATATTCCTCTAAAAAGATGACACACCTCACAGCCCAGCTGAAGTGCATTCTGAAAGCCACAGTGCTGCTAGAAAGACATTGTGTAGCTGCCATTACTGAAACTTCATGGGAGAAATACCATTACTGTCTGTATCAATAGTTACAGGCTGCTCAGAAGAGATAGGAGAAGGAGGGGCAGAGGGGTTTCCCTCTGCCAAGAAATGAGTAGATTATGAAGACCTGTCTTGGAATAATAGCCACAAGCAGGTTGAAAGTTCATAGGTAAGAAGTAGAGAGAGAGTCAACAAAAGAAACCTCGTGATTGGTGTCTATTACAAGCTGCCTGATCAAGGTGAGACTATCAACACAGGCTTCTTGCTTCAGCTGTAGGAGCTATCACACTCACAGGCTCTCATTCTGCTGGCAGAGTTAGTCAATGGGACCCTCTGGGAAACTACACTCAGAGGCAGGGGAGCAGAACAGATTTGAGAGATCTCTAAGGATGCCTCCCCTAGAATGCAAGATCTGGTGATCATGTTTGTAAGAAATTGAGAAAGGACAGCTGGTCAAACTAAAAAGAAAGAAGCTTATGCATAGGCTTTAGAAGCAGTGGCAAGTATCTGATGGAGAGTATAGGGATGTTTCCTGGTTTTGTAGGGATGGGGAAAGGAAGGCTAGGGCCAAGTCTTGAGCCAAACCTAGCAATGGATGCAAGGAATAGCAAAAACCGCTTTTTCATATATGCCAGCCAGAAAAGAAAGACCAAAGACTGCATTTACCTTCCCAGTAAAGGCTGGCAAACTGGTAGCAGTGGACAAGGAAGAGAAGGCTTAGGTTGTCAACATATTTTTGTCTCAGTCTTCAATGGCAACCTCTCTTCTCATATGTCTTACACTGATGGTCTGCAGGATGGGAATTGGGGGATCAAAGTGCCTCCCAGCTGTAAGAGGTCAGGTTTGTGACTGATATGAGGATCCTGAACACACATATAGCTATGGGACCTCATGAGGTGCACCCCAGAGTTGCCAAGAGACTTTGTATGATATTTGAAAAATCATGGCAGCCAGATGAAATGCCAGATGACTTGAAAAGGGAAACATTGTATCCATCTTCAATAAGGGTAGAAAGTAGGACCCTGGGAAGTACAAACCAGTCAGCCTCACCTCTGTGCCTGAGAACATCATGGAACAAATCATCCTAGAAGTTACGCTGAAGAACATAGAAGATGGGAGGCAATTTGAAATGAGCATGGCTTCACCAAGAACAAGTCCTGCCTGAGCAACTTAGAAAGCTTCTATGATCAGTGGCTACATCAGTTTACAAGGAAAGGACTACAGAGATCACTTACTTGGGCTTCTATAAGGCTTTTGACATGGTCCCCCACAGCACCCTTCTCTCTAAATTGTATAGATATGGATTAAATGAGTGCATTATGTGCTGGATAAGAAATGTCTGGATGGTTGCGCCCACAAAGTTAGAAATAAATGGGTCGTATCCACCTAGACATTAGTGACAAGTGGTGTCCCTCATGGGTCCATATTGGTACCAGTGCTATTTAATATCTATGTCAATGACATAGATGAAGGGATTGAGTGCATTCTGAGAAAATTTGCAGAAGACACCAAGATGAGGAGTGCAGCTGACACATCTGAGGGACAGGATGCCATCCAGAGGGACCTGGACAAACTCAAGAAGTGGGCCCATGGGGATCTCATGAGGTTCCACAAGGCTAAGTGCAAGGTGTTGCATCTGGTTTCTGGTGGGCTCTGGTATCAACATAGACTGAAGGATGAACAGATTTACAGTAGCCCTCCTGAGAAGAACTTTCTGGTGGATGAGAGGGTGGATATGAACCAGCACTGTGTCCTTGCAACCAGGAAAGCCATTTATGTCCTGGGCTGCATCAAAACCAGCATGATCGACAGGTTGAGGGAGGTGATTCTGCCCCTGTACACTGTTCTGGTGAGAACCCACTTGGAGTGCTACAATCAGCCCCGGGGTCCTTGGTAAAAGACATGGATCTGTTAGAGCAGGTCCAGAGGAGGGACACAGAAATTATAGAAGTCTGAAACAGCTCTGCTATGAAGATAGTATGTAAAGAGTTGCAGTTGTTCAGCCTGGAAAAGAGAAGGCTGTGAAGAATCTTTATAGCAGCGTTTTCGTACTTAAAGGGAGGTTTTAAGGAAGAAGGGGACAGATTTTATAAGGGCCTTTAGTAGTGGGACAAAGGATAATGGTTTTAAACTTACAGAATGTAGATTTGAACTACATGTAGGGAAGAAAATCTTTACTTGAGGGTTGTGATACTCTGGAATAAATTGTCTAGAGAAGTTGTGGATGCCCATCCTTGGAAGTGTTTGAGGCCAGACTGTATGGAGCTCTGGTCAGGCTGGTCTAGTAGATGTCCCTGCCCATGGCAGGGCTTTTGAAACCAGGTGATCTTTAAAATCCTTTTCAACCCAAATAATTCTATGCTTTTATGATTCACAGTATCAACAATAAGGTTGGAAGAGATCTTAAAGATCATCAAGTCGAACCTACAGTCTAACAGCCCATCAACTAAATTATGGCACCATAAGTACCTCATCCAGCCTACTCTTGAACACCTCCAGGGTTGGTGACTCTACCACCTCCCTGGGCAGCCCATTCCAATGGCAGATCACCCTTTGTGTGAAGAATTTCTTCCTAGTATCAAGTCTGAACCTCCCCTGATGGAGCTCGAGAGTGTGTCCTCTTGTTCTGCCACCAGTTACCTGAGAGAAGAGACCGACCCCCGCCTGACTACAACCTCCTTTCAGGGCGTTATAGAGAGTGATAAGGTCACCCCTGAGCCTCCTCTTCTCCAGGCTGAACAACCCCAGCTCCCTCAGCCACTCCTCATGGAGCTTGTGCTCCAGCCCCTTCACCATCCTCGCTGCCCTTCTCTGAACACGTTCCAGTAACTCAATCTCTCTCTCATCCTGGGGGCCCCACAACTGGACACAGCACTCAAGGCGAGGCCTAACCAGTGCTGAGTACAGGGGAAGGATAACTTCCCTGGTCCTTCTTGTCATACCATTCCTGATGCAGGCCAGGATGCCATTGGCCTTCTTGGCCACCTGAGCACACTGCTGACTCAATACCAAAATATAGGCATAGACTGTGTTTTCTAGAGCCCTGTTTTATAATTGGTGCTTTGGAGCCTAAGCTCAGCTGAGTTGCAGGGTAAGACTTGGAGATTTTAGGCTTCTTAAAATAAGAAATATTATCTTATAAATGGTCACTCTATTATGATTACAGATATGAAAATATCAGCATATTCTAGTGTAGCTATGTTTTGCATTTTAAGAAGTTGTATAAGACTCATTCCAGAACCATAAGTCTGATAGGCTGGCATTATTTGCATTATTCTTGTACATATGAAAAATGAACACATGCTGGCTTTAAGTTCCTTAAACATGTAAATTGATAATGTGACTTTTGAGTACTCTTGTTATTAGTATTTTTTATTATTGAGACTCTTGGTAAACAGTGTTATTAGTGAGTATTTCTCTGTATCATCTGCAGGACTTAGGGTATAATCAGATGTGTGGAGAAAAAAACCACCTTTATTCATAGAGTAGAAGAGGAAATTGCCTTTTCTTTGCCTTCCAGCTTTCACAATAGAGAGATATTTCACTGGGGATTTCTTCTCAGCATTATGAGAAATGTTATTTAGTGTAAGCCAAACCCCACCTCCATGTTTTATTTGTATTAGCACCTTTTTCCCCTGAAAGTGGAAAAAAGTACTCTCCAGAAATATTTACTCTTTTCATGACAAAATAAAGCTCAAAAAATATACCCTTCTCCTATTATTTTGAGCAGTGAATGTTGGCATCAATTAGGACTTTTCATTGTAAATGTTATTTTTTAAAAAAGATGTTTTCAGAACAAACTGTTTTTCAAGAAATATCTAATTTCTACTAAAATTTGTGTTTTAAAAACAATAATAAATTTAAAATAGTTCAGGTAGTTTGTTAAAGCATTTTCAAAATAACATTTTTAATGGCTTAAAAAGTATTGGGTGAGAAAGATTATTTATACTTTGCTCTATTGACTCCTTTGCAAATTGAAAATCTTTTCCTTCATTCTTCTATTCTGAAAATGCATGTCTGAACAATAACTTTAGAACACAGATGCTGAACTAGCCACTCTGCAGAAAATGCATTCTGTCAAGGCCTGGCTGGGAGCTCATTGCAGAAATGGCGTTCTTGGTAGAGCTGCACTGGCATCTTTTATCAGCTATAAATTCTAGTTTACACTCCTGTGTCTAAAAAGATGTATTTCAAACAGCCCATGATTAAAGAACTGTGACTAGATGAGGATACTGCTCTGCTGCAGAGTGTTCCTCTGCATTTTGAAGTTGAACTGTACCAATATGGTCAGATTCTAACCTCATATGGTGATTAAATCTTTACAGGTATGGAGAGACAAAAAAGTGAGGGACAAGAAATGGAGAGGAATGAAAAGGTGTTATGCAGGAAAGAGCATCACCTTTCTTCTAGTCCCTAAGCAATAAACATGTTAGGCTGGAGCTACAGTGATCTGTGCTATTGAAAGTGAGTTAGCTAGGGAGGACTACCCTAGTAGTGAAGGCAGTTGAGGTCATGTAGAGAGAATATTAGAATGGCAAATTCAAACTAGAAATTGATTTGGCTGCTATGGTTAAAGAAAACAACAAGCTTTCTATAAATATATTGATAGCAAAAGGACTGTCAAAGACTGTCTCCATCATTTGTTAAATGCAGAGGGTAGTGTAGCAACAGGAAATGAGGAAAAGGTAGGCGTACTTAACACTTTTTTGCCTCGGTCTTCCATAACAAGACCAATTGTCCCCAGGATATCCAGGTCCCCGAGCTAGAATTTGGTGATGGCGAGATAAGTGAAACCCCTGCAATCCACAAGCAGATAGTTAGTGAACTGTTATGCCAATTAGAGTTGCACAAGTCCTGAGTTCTGATGGAATCTGCCCCAGGGGAATGAGGGAACTGGCAAAAGAACTTTCCCAACTACTGTGTCATCTACCTGCAGTGCAGCTTAATCAGAGACATTTCAGCTGACTGGAAATCAGCAAATGTAACACCCATCTGTAAGAAGGGTGAGAAGGATGATCCAGGGAACTAGAAGCCTGTCAGCTGAAATTACGTTCCGGGCAAGGTTATGGAAGAGATCATTGTGAGACCGTCCATGCAGGACAACCAGGCGACCAAGACCACCCAACATGAATTTATACAGGGCAAGTCCTTCTTGACAAAGGATGCTCTCCTTCTATGGCAAAGAGACCAAACAGGTCTCTTTGACGATGATGAGGGGATTATGAGGGGAAAGCTGCGGAGGTAGTATATCTAGACTTCAGTAAAGCCTTCAACATCTTCCCACAGCTCCCTCCTAGAAAAACTGGCTTCTTGTGACCTGGATGGGTGCACTCTTTGATGGGTAAAAAACTGGCTGGTTGGCTGATTCCAGAGAGTTGTGGGGTATAGAGCTGAATCCAGTTGGTGGCCCATCACTAATGGTGTTCCTCAGTGCTCAGTTGTAATGCTGGTTCTGTTTAACATCTCTGTTGATGGTCTGGATGTGAGGATTGAGTGCACCCTCTATAAATTTGCAGATGATGCTAAGTTGGTTGAGGGTGTTGAGATGTGGACAGAGTCAATGAGCTGAAGAAAACTACAAGAGGTTCAACATGGCAAGGTGCCAGGTGTGTGCTACAGCAGCCCCATGCAGTGCTACAGGTTTGGGGAGGAGTGGCTTGAGAGCTGTTTGGCAGAAAAGTACTTGGGGTCCTGTTTGGCAGCAGGCTAAACATGAGCCAACAGTTTGCCCAGGTGGCCAAGAAGGCTACTGGCATCTTAGCCTGTGTCAAGAATAATATGCCAGGAATTTGAATGCAGACTAGGGAAGTGATTGTCCTTATGTACTTGGCATTGGTGAAGCTGCACCTCAGGTACTGTGTTCAGTTCTAGACCACTCATTTTAAAAGGGAATTTGAGGTGTTGAAGCATATCTAACAAAGGGCAACAAAGTTCATGAAGGGTCTATAAAACACGTTTTATGAGGAATGGTTGAGGGAACTCGTTTTGTTTAGTCTTGAGGAGGCTCAGGGGGCATCTCATCACTAAAAGGAGGTTGTAGTAAGGTGGGGGCCAGTCTCTTCTACCATGCCCGCATTAAGAATACAAGAGGAAATGACCTTAAATCACAAAATTAACTAGGTTGGAAAAGATGTTTGAGATCATCAAGGCCAACCTATGACCCAACACCACATTTTCAAATAAACCATGGCACTAAGTACCACATCCAGTGATTTTTAAACACCTCTGTAATTCCACCATCGTCCAGCCTTAAGATGGGACTGTGGAGATTCAGATTAGATATTAGAAAGAAATTTTCACTGTTGAAGTGGTCATTGGAACGCTTTGTTCAGGGAGATGGTGGAGGCACCACCTCAGCAGTTCTTAAGAGGAATCTGGATCTGGCACTGGGTGATATGGTTTAGTGGTTTAGGGTTGACAGAGTTTGTGCTGGGTTGATGTTTGGATTGGAGGATCTTAAAGGCCCAACATTGATCAATCTATTATTCTATGAGTTTTCGATTACAAGAAGGTACAAAAAAATTAAGACTCGTGGGCCAGCATTCAGCTGTTGCAAATTGAAAAACCTCTAAAGCTATCTCAACTTACCTCCAAGGGACTGCTTTTGGGAACTGCATCCCTGTCTGTGCATCTTTCTGCTTGGGTTTTGCACCAATATGAAGGAAATGGGAGAGTTTAAATGCTAAGCTACTGTCTTTGGCTCTATTATACTCATCTCACTCCCCTTATTACTGTCCATAGCCCTTTAGATAGCCAAAATTATAAAATCACAAAGTCTGTTAGTTTCTATGTAGTTTATACTCAATAGCAAAGCACACTACAGTACCATATAATCAGAGAATTGACTAAAAAATCCAGAAATATACTAACTCTGCTCTCAATTTAAAGTTGTACCAGCAGCCAGCTAGTAAACTGTCAAAACAAATGAAAGCTAAATAATTAATAAAATGAGATATATATAAGAAAACACAGAAAAATGTCAAGTTTAGGCTTTTAGAAGGACTTCCAATTAAACACAGACCACAAGGAAAGACATGAGAACTTTTTGGTCCTTTTTTTTTTTTTTTTGTAAGAAAATCAGAGCAGCACGGAGTCCGATCTTCACATAGAATCATAGAACAGTTTTGGTTTGAAGGTACCTTAAAGAACATCTAGTTCCAAACCCCTGCCTTGGGCAGGGACAACTTCCACTAGACCAGGTTGCTCAGAACTCCACCCAATCTTGCCTTAAAAACTTCCAGGGGTGGGGCATCCACAGTTTTTCTGGCCAACCTTTTGTAGTCCCTTACCACACTCACAGTAATTTTTCATAATATCTAATCTAAACTTACTGTCTTTTGGTTTGAAGCCATTTCCCCTTGTCAAGGATGTACTACATCCTCTTGTAAAATGTCCCTCTCCATCTTCCTTGTAGGCTCCTTTCAGGTACTGGAAGGCCACAAGTAGGTAATCCCAAAGCCTTCTGTTTTCCAGGCTGAAAACCCCTGTTCTCTCAGCTCTTCTTTACAGGATGATTGTTCCATCCTTCTAACCTACTTCAGGACAGGTTAATGGCTTTCCTGTGCTGGGGACCTCAGAACTGGATGCAGCACTCCAAGTGGAGTCTCACCAGAGCAGTTTAGAGGGGAAGAATCACTGCCCCTGACCTGCATCTCAGGACACAAGTGGCTTTTTGTGCTGCAAGCACAACTGGTGGCTCTTGTACAGCCTCTCATCCACCATCACCCCTAAGTCCATCTCAGGAGCTCTGCTCTCTATCTGTTCATCCTCCAGGCTATTTCGTTGCTCCAAACCAGGAGCAGCACATTGCACTTAGCCTTGCTGAACTTCACAAGATTCCAATGGGTCCACTTCTTGAGCCAGTTCAGTCCCTCTGGGTGGCATCCTATCTTTCAGATGGGTCAACAGCACCACTCTGCTTGGTGTTTTCTGTAGGTTTTCTGGGGGTGCACTTGACCCCTTCATCTATATCATTATTTAAGATAATAAATAACACTGGCTCCAGTATGGACCCATGAGGGACATCACTTGTCACTGATGCCTATTGGGACTCTGAGGCATTGACCACTACCCTATGGATGTGATCATCCAACCAATTCTTTATCCATTTAACAGTCCATCCATCAAATCAGTGTCTCTACAATGTAGAGAGAGGGATGTTATGGGGGACCATGTCAAAGACTTCATTTGTCCATGGATGTAGTCACTCCATCATAGAAGGTCACATACTAGTGACAGAATATATTATGGTGGTTTTTCAGTACATTTTTAGCATCATTTATTTTATTACTTGTTTTATTGCTTGGATTACCCATCAAGACAGGTGAATTGTAACCAAGATATTTTGTAAACATGCAAAACCTATAGATACATAAAGTGCGTGTATGACATGGTGGCAATTTCTAATATTTTGATGCACTCTTTGTATTCCCATGAATTAGTACTTTATCTCTCTAAATGTGGACATACTGGCAGTCCTGGAGGCCAGACTTCTTTTCCTGGAGGCTGGCTGGGTATTAAATAACACCATAATTTGCCCATTATTACTGTTGAACTGCTTTTCAAGTGAGCTATGCTTCACAACATTTGTTTTGAAATATGATTTTAGCCAATCTTTTTAAGACTTGGAGAAGTCCTGGATGATCAATATAAATATGACATTTCTTTCTAATGACTTTTTAGATCTTAGTCTGAAGCCTTCCTGAACTACTACTGAAAAATGTGATCAGTCCACTTGAATCCAATACACTAGCAACAACTACTGAGAGCTGTAACTCATTCTCCCTCTGCAACACAGAAGTGCCTGAGGTACTATACACCTAGCACTTTGGAAGCTGTAACTCCACACCTGGTATTAATAATTCATTCACGCTTCTCTGGGGCAATAATGCCTGGCCCCATGAAACATGTATTAGTTCTTGCATCTGTAATTCAATTAATAAGCTTTTTCTGAAGCTTCTTTAAATTCACAGTTAGCTAACAGAGCACACTTTGGCCTACCTTGTGATATAGATAATTTACCTATAACACGATACCAGTAATTACAAAGCTCAGTTTTGTTGCTCTAGGTTGATTTTGACACATCCTCATGTTAGTGAAGTCTCATTACTGCCAAGTAGGCATGAATATGTATGTATGTATGTGTTTTTGGTTTTTGTTGTGGTTTCTGAAGTGGTTCTAAGTTTTTATTGCTTGATCACTCTTCCTGTTCTCACATTTTATTTATGGCAGAAAAGAAATGGAGGAAAAGACAAAGTGTGCTACAAGTCTGCAGGGATGTACAGAGGTCTTTGAGTGAGACAGTTTAGGTATCAAGGTAGATACCTTAATTAAGTAATCTATTGAATTATATTTAACAAAAAATTAATGTGTCACAGACATGGAAAAGGACAGGGCAAGCCTGGTCACTGATTGAATGAGGCCAAGTTATTTCTGAACTTTCTGGCCAGGAAACTTAACTAACTTACAACCACAGAGGTCAGGAGTAACCCAATAATTTGCTGCAGAGGTGGTGGGAGAAGAAAAGCTGAGGAGGACAGAGAAAACATGTTCTGTTTGATGGCTCCAGTATCATCTGGTAGTTATGGATTCTGTAATAATTCTTTGCACATAACTGCACACATATTTCTGCCTCACTACACATAGGACCTTTTTTAAACTTTTTTTCTTGGTGTGAATTTGCTTTTCAGGTATATCATTAAAATTCTGGAGGGAATTTTTCATAGTATCAAATTGTTATTGAGAGTTGTCTTTAATGACCAATTAAATAAGATCTATAAGGGATGCAAATATTCATCAATACAGCTAACAGACAGGCCAGCTCTTGGACACTTAACTCCTCTGTATAGTTGCATGTGTTGAGTTTCACTTGTAAGACTTAGTGATCTAAATGAGCAATATGAAAACGTTACTTGGATTGTTACTGGTAAAACCCACCACATACCCAAATGTAAGACAGGCTTGTAGAATTTCAAAGGTAACTTGATTTCATTTATTCCCACAGTGTAAGAAGACTTCCATTTTTCTACACAGAATATTTTTTAAAAAAACGTAACTATTTAATGTATAACAATATTAGAATATAAAATAATTTAGCTAGGAAAAGATCACTAAGATAGCTGAATCCAACCATTAATCCAGCTCTACAGAGTCCATCACTAAACCAAGTTCCTCAGTGCCACATCTACTTTTCTTCTATAAACCTCCAGAGATGGTGATTCAATCACTTCCCTGGGCATCCTGCTCCAATGCTTGACAACCATACTGGTCAAGAATTTTTTCCTAATATCCAAACTAAACCTTCTTTGACACAAATTGAGACTCTTTCTTCTTGTTCTGTTGTTTATACCTGGAAGAAGACACTGACTCCCACCTCACTACAACCTCCTTTTAGGAATCAAACTATCTGAGTGTGCCTTGATCCCCTCTCCAAAATCATCAGTAAACATATTAAAAAGGACTAGCCACAGTTGTGGTGGTTTAGCACCACTATATTAACTAGGGGGCACTCTCAATAGTGACAAGAAGAATGAACAGAATTAACAACAGAGAAACACTTTATTTGTCTGGAACTCAACCAAAAAGAAAGACAACAGTTTAAGGGAACTCCAAACTTAACACAGAATCAAACCCAACAAAAACCATGTGAAAGGGAAAAAAGAAAGAAAAAAAAAGGAATAAGGGAACTGCTTTTGAAGGCCAGGCAGGCTGGCCTAAGACAAGCAGTGGGAAGAGAAAGCTTCTTCCTCTTCTCTCTCTCTGGTGGAAGCTAACTCCCAGCCCTTGGAGTCTCTGTAAAACACAACACAATGAAAGGTTCTCCCCCCAAACCAGGATGTTACTTGGGGAAGCTTTCAACCTGTAGCTGTGCTGGTGTGGCTCCGGTGCCGATGGGGGATGGGCAGAGTCAAGCCACGAGGCCTGGGAGTAGGAGAAGGGGAGCCGTGCTGCTGCTCTCCAGCTTTGCAGGAAGCCAAAGAGAGTGAACTTCCGTTTCTTCGGGCTTTTAAGCTCTCCAAGTCCC
>VXBA01000009.1:45852-86515 GCA_013399895.1 Serilophus lunatus
GTGCGCCAGGGCCATGCTGGGGTTAAACCGTGTCCCGGGGAAAAGCAGCGGTGAGTCAGGGAGGGGAGCGAGGGAAAAAAACTGGAAAAACCAGGGTTTCCACCAAAAACAGGGGAATCCCGTCCCCTTTTGCACTCCCCTGTCCCTCCAAGAATCCCCCTGCACACCCCCTGTACCCCCCTCCCCTTTCAAACCCCTACAACAATACTGAGAAATACTGGGAAACACCACTTGTGACTGGATGTCAAATGGATTTAATTTCATTCACCGCCACTCTTTGCACCATGCAACACATGCTACTTTTTTATTAATTATGTGAGGATTATTAACTATATGATTATTTTAACTACTACTTCACCAGAATGGGAAATACTATTGTCACAGTTTTTGAGGCATGCTTGAAACATCTTCTTGACATTGGTCGGTGTGATATATACATTAATGCTAGCAATTCTACAGATTAAAAATATCAAGGTGTATTGTTATTAGATTGTAGTAAAATTCAGTGTAAACAGAAGATGAAACTAATACCACAAGTCTACCACTTGGTCTTAGCTGATCTCTTTCAAGATTTATTCAACAAATATATAAGGAGAACAATGTATAAAAAGGAAAAGAATTTCTTCATTCTTCTTTAACAAAATATGAAACATGAAAGTAGCCTCATAAATATTGTACATTGATCCAACTGTTTTTTTTTTTCTCCAGTCTTGCATCTGAAACTGAGTTGACTACATGTGTAACCATCCCTTGTTTGTTTTTGAGGCAGTGATGAACTTAGTCCAAAGCAGGGAAATGGAATAATGAGAAAAATAGGTTATAAAGCCTTAACATTTTAGAAAGAAGGGATGTAAGGAGACGTGAAACCTCAGCCTCTGGCAAAGCAAAATGCAGGGAAGCATTCAGGAGAGTGAGCAGCGTAAAACCTCTAGATCCAGTTCAGCACTTTCAGAAAGCAATGTTTTGGTTTGTCCCTGTCAAAAAGGTGAAATACTGATAACATTCTAACTTGAAAGATTGCTTGATGGAGGGTCCAGGAGGCAGAGGAAAATAAGAAAAACTATCTTTATAAAAACTTGTAGAATATTTTAAAACAAGTCAAAAGAGAGATTTAGTGTTTGCCTACAACTGCAAAATACACTCATATGTGCTATAGAAGATTTTTTTAATGTGTTAATGGTTGTCTTCATATTATCTCCCTAAATTCGTGATTTATTGCTTCACTGTAAAAAAGAAAAAAGCAACCTACAATTTGAAATTTTCATATTCTTCAGCATAACATAATTAATGACTGAAAACACAAGTTTTCTATAGCTCTGCAGGTTTTGATTTCAAAAATTTTTCATGAACTAGTCTGAATTATCTAGTGATAGAAGTGGTAGTAGAAGGGTTTCCATTTAAATTCAGAATATGCTATGCTGAACTGGAAGATTGACATATGTACAGTTTATTGATTTTGGCTGCTTTTATGGCAGTGTTCCAGCACTGGCAGCTGAATTTAGGAGGAAGCTGCCATCTGCTGTTAGGACTGGCTTATATCTACTGAGAGTGCAGTAAGATTTTAAATCCTGACACTTCTGTTTTAGGAAGGTCTCTTGGACACTGGATTCCTGAAGCTGAATCTATCTATCTTCTCTGACTAACTTGGCATGGCTGAAATTTAAGTGTAGATTTCTTTTAAAGAAACAAAATGAAAGAATTATATGTGAACACTGAGCCTTACAATCTCCGAAGAACTCAGAGTGGCTTGGAAAATAAAGAATACTCAGTCACTGTCAATGTTAGCTAAATACAGAAAGATCAGACTTCAAAATCCAGAATACAAGTGTGATCTAGAAGCACAGAGTTGGGAATAAGGAATCTAGACCATTAAAATGAAAGTGACTTCATCCACAAGGAACAACCTTTTTGAAGTGGCTGTATTATTTATCTTACGTATCTTTACAAGCAAAACCTTAAGTCCTTTGGGGACCAGTGAAGTTACTGTTCTAAGAAGTGACTCTGGGAATGTTGCAGCTAGAGAAATAAGCAGGGATTCAGAAGAATTGAATTAAATCTAGCACTGAGAAGGGTAGATACAAGAGAACCAAGGTATACATATCTCCAAAACAAATAATGAAAATAAATTTCCTTTATGTAGCTAGTCAAAAATTTATATTAAGTGGGACCTGATGAATACCGGAATGAATAACAGTTTGTGCATCACAGAATTGGGCAGTAGCAGAACTGCTAAATTCAATGTGACAAAAAAACATTTGATAACATTGACTGGATGTACATAGATCTCAGAACTCCAAATACGTTTGGATTCAAGCAGATGACTGAAGTTGCTTGTGCTGTTTGCACTACATATAGTTAATTTCCTGTGCAATACAAAATCTCAGAGCTTTTTTTCCAAATATTGCTGAAGCAACAAGATTTTATAAAACTCTATGAGAAGCTGAAACACAAAAAATTACATTAATATGGTAGCAACAATATAAAATTTACTGTACCATTTTCTATATCACTCTTTTGCCCTCATTTTGCAGGGAAGCACAGCTTTTTGTTGAAAAGTTTGAAGGAGCTCTTGGAAAAGGAAAAGGAAAGAAATTCTATGCATACAAAGTGATGATGACCAAGGTAAATCAATTGTTTCATATCTTTCTCTAAAGGTAGTAGGAAGCTTTTTGTAGATTATTGCCATAGGTACTCATCTTCCACAGTAAAGTTTCTTGTCTATGTTTGCATTTTAAAACCTTTATTTCTACTACACTTGCATGAAAATATTTCTAATGACAGTTCACAGTTTGATTGAAATTTGTCATCATAAAAAAAGTCAACTATTTTACAGGAGTTTTCAGGAGTTTAATACTTTGTGAAAGTTAATTTCTCTCAGTGTAGGTTGTGTATTTGTGTGGACTGAATCCAAAGTTCAGTCTTTCTCTTCAGGCAGCCCTCTGTGAATGATCAAAAAGCATCTTTTTGCCTCACAGCAAAAATACTGTGCATCTCTAATGGGCTAGGGCCGCACGTATCCTATATATGGGAAACAATATGACTCCGCATGGCTTTAATGGAAAGGCTGAACAGTGTTTGCTGAGGACATCCCATTCACATGAAGTGCAGTCTGGAAGGTCTTTCTTTACCTAAGTCCGGTGTAGTCCCAGAGACTATATACCCAGTAACAGTTGATGTGGATAAGCATTCTCCTCAACTGCATATTTTGACATAGTTTTGTGTTCTGACGCTGCTTTACAGTACAAATCTAAGTGTGTTAACTTGGGATGGTTTAGGAGATTAACTTCAAAAGCACACTCTTGGCCCAGACTAAAATGCTGATGCAGAAAGAGGCTACGAACATCTGGCAGGACTATTTGTTATGCTCAGGTTTTCCCTTAGTTAGACTGGATTTGTGCAATCAGTTTTGTGGTCACATCTCATAAGCATTGGTGGTCACAAAATATAATTAGGCTTTCACACTCAGTTGGGCATACGAAGATCAATTACAGAGGTTATACTTATCCAGCAGATAAATTAATGGGTAGTGTAATGTTGATTAAATGACATATCTTAAGCTTGAGATCTAAATTTTGAATAGCAAATGAAATAAAAAAATTAAGTCTCAGAAACAATTCTAAAAAAAAGAAGGAAAAGGGAAAGAAAAAGGAAAAAAAGAAAAATGAAAAAGAAAGAAAAAAGAAAAAGAAGAAAAAGAAAAAGAAAAAGAAAAAGAAAAAGAAAAAGAAAAAGAAAAAGAAAAAGAAAAAGAAAAAGAAAAAGAAAAAGAAAAAGAAAAAAGAAAAAGAAAGAAAAAGAAGGAAAAAAAAAGAAAAATGAGAAAGAAAAAGAAAAAAGATTGCACAAAAAGAAGTGATTAGTTAGTCATTCTTCTTTTGAAAGAAATAAGAACTTCATCCAAAGCCAACAGGAAACCTATTCAGAGAAAAAAAAAGAGTTTCTTCACAAACTATTACTTTGTAGACTCTGACAGAGGATATTGCACATGATTAAGGGCTTGTATTAGCTCAAGGGAGAATTGAGAACCTGAGCTCTTGGATGACGGTGGGGTTTTTGTCTTTGTTTTGGGTTTTGGTTTGTTTTAGTTTGTTTATTTGTTTTGGGTTTTTTTGTATGACTCTTTTCAGAAATGGATGAAATTTCAAAGAGACTTTGAGAATTTTAAGACAGCTTGCATACCCTGGGAAATGAAAATTAAAGAGATTGAAAGTAAGTAAATAAGACTAGCAACACTTATCACATTTCTGATGTCTGCCCAAATGTTAAATTACTTTAGAATATGTTTCAGTATTCAATGCATAGTTTAAAATGAATGAATACTTATTTCTTCATTAATACTTGTTGAGCTTGATGTTATAGCTAGTTGAAAATTTTCTTGAGAAACTATTAGTCATTTTACAGAAAGAAATGGTCAATGCACAGTTTCAAGAGCCAGTGTAGAAGTTAATCCTGGAAAAGTGGAATTGGGATTTAGATGTTGCCTACCTCCAGTATTTTTTGTTCATTTTTAAAATATACGGATTATACTACACAGACTACAGTGCAAATATTTCTGCCACTTTTCATTTCCTTGATCTTCATGCAAGATGTATTTCTGTCATTTTGAGGCGTATAACACAGAGAAAATGATAGTTGTCTTGGATGCCCATATATATTTGGCATAAATATGAACATATAAATATAGAGCAAGGCAATGTAGCTAGTAATATAGGTATGTTTGAGAGTAGGTATTTGGCACAGGTCAGTTTTTTGTTGCAGTTCCAGGGATGAATTTAAACTGAAGCCCTCCATTTGAAGGAGATTTGACTTAACTGTGTGGATACCTGAGTGAAGTTCTGCCACTCATGAAATGCAGATGAAGGTGCAGTGAAATTGATTATAGAGAAGTTGTATTTGGAAGAGTCTGTGTGTTGCACCGAAAGGCAATAGGCAATAATCAGGACAGCATAAAACCAGGAAAATGGTAAATTGTGAATTTGTAGAGCTTTGGACTGAAAGAAACCTTTTGAGAAGAACTTACATAATGTCCTTAAATATATGGTTTTGGGATTCTTAAACACATTATCTACTCACTTGAGGTGGAGTTTAGAAAGAAGCTGCTGTGTATATGCAGCTAAAATCAAACTCAGCAGTAATATGTATGTGATCTCTTACTGTTCTGGATGCATAATAGATATTTTGAAGATTTGCATGAGTAATGGTTCTGCAAGATTCTTTAAATGAGTAGTCCTTGCTCAATCTGTTCTGCAAGTAATAACTCCCAACAGGCACATTTATTTCCTTGCAAAATAAGAATTCAAAAATGGATCAGGATCATTTTTCCAAACCTGTTTTTATATCTATATATCTTTTTTTTCATTTGAGACAAGTAAAGGTTTGACTGAAAGGTTCCAAAATTACAATGGGATAGTTTCTTTTCAAAATTTCAAGGGGTAAGATTGTAAAGTTTATTCTTTTTCTTTAAATTTTTGTTCTGTTCAGTGTATTGCTAGGGCAAGCTGCAATTGAATTTACTTGCAGAAAGAATCATCTGCCAAAATGCCATTAATTTAAGGAGTACAGTTAAACTATATCTTGGTCAAAATCTAGAATCCAAGTCTAGAATAAGGTTTGATTTTATGTTAACAGCTCTGAAATGTTGCTGAAGAAAAGAATTTAAGTCACAACTTTTTTTTTTTTTTCTCTAGTTAATACAAGTAGTAGCTCTCAACAAGTATCTCAGTGCAGTTGTAGTACTAAGATCAAGGTCATCCTTATGATGATGCTGAAAAAGCTGACAGGTCCTAAAAAAAGAGAGGGAATCCAAAATGGAGAAAAGCTAGTCTGTGTATAGGGAATAGATTAAGAACTATAGAGATTAAAAAAATACTGTTTCAACTTCTAGAAACTTGATTTTCATCTGAATTTATATGTAGACTTGTCATGTATACATTGGTAATATTGGATCAAGATTAGTAAAATGAAAAGGGTTATCCTCTGTTTCTTGGCTTTTAAGAAAATTACTTTCTTGCATTTTCCAAATTTCAGGCTAGCAGAGTCGGTACGAGATCATCTGAAAAACAATTTTTATATGGATTTCTGATCAAAATCTCTAGATTTATCAGAGATAAAATACTGACCATATCAGAGGAGCAGTCACCTTTTCAACAGAGTCAGCTTTAGCTAATATGCATTAATTACAGAAAATTAAATGTTCTTAAGTAATACAGTCTTCAAGCATGTAGTTGTATTTTGTAAGCAGAAGGAGCAAATCTACAAGGGCAGGCAGGTTTCCAGATAGCTCCAAACAGAGAAAAGACCTGATTTCCCTTATTTTCCAACATGAATGGCTTTGTCTTTTGGGGTTCAGTTCCCTGAAAAATGCCAGTAAAACTACTGACTTAAACACATGACAGATAGTGAACAGAATGTGCCCGATACTGTTTATAAAGAATTTGGCATTAGACTTGTGAAATGCAGCACATTGAACACCTTAGAATATTTTGTTGGCATAAGGAACAGTTCACACTTAACCACTAGATCCTTCAGTCCACCCAAAATACTGAGGAGTACTTAAAGAAAAAGGCTGAACACTAGGCTTGGACACCAGGATTGGTGTTTTAGAGGATACTTAGACAGCATTGGTTTGTGGTGGGTCCATAGTCATCTCTGTACCCATGGGTTGAAGGCTTATCTGGAAGAACAGAGTTGCGTAAAGGAAATTGAAGGGACCACTGTCTACATAACAGCTCATTTTTGGAGGAGGCATTGCAATGAAGCAAATAACAAATGACATCCAATTGTGAAAACAAAGTAGGCTGTTTGAACCACAGTTGGAAATATTATGATACAAAATGTGTTAGCTCAATTCTCCCCTACAGAGCTAGGCCTGCTTTCTATGGCACTACACAGTTTAGCATTTTTAAATTATTGTTTCTTATGTGATAATTTTTCCACCAGAATATATGCATACACACAGGTGTATGTGGTATATTTCAGTCCCCAGTTGAACACATTTGAATAGTAAACATTCATGGGTAGCTACTGCACTTTCCAACAGAAGAGATTATAGTTAGATGAGAGCCTTTTAGCTGAAAGATACTGAAGATATAATATTTATATAATAATCCATAATCTCTGCTAACACAATACTATAAGCTATTTTCTTTCCAAAGGCAGTCACTAATCACAGAAGTGTAAGTAATAACAGGGTATAAGAAAAGGTAACAACAATAGCACCTCAAAAAAGCACAAGGATTTATGAAAATTCTATGTAATCTTGCATTCCAGTTAAAAGAAAGTGTAAGCGTTCTTTCAATATTTACATGCTTTCAATGTAAGCATGCTTTAAATGCTTCCATTATGGAACAAAATAGCCTAACACTTGAAAAAAAAGCCTGACACTCACGTGTAGACTACACTGTATAGGAAACATTTTCATTTGGCTAAATATCTTTGTGCCAGGGAATAACATGTTCAGCAAACTTTTAGCTTAGTTAACTTGCTGGTGTAAGTTAACTGTACTTTTACATGGGGATGATTTGCATTTTTTGATCTCAAGGTCTTTATAAAAAGAATTCCAATTGAATAAGTCAGTAACTGTTTACAGTGTAAAATGTGGGAAGCAAGCATAGTTTTCTAACTGCTAAGAAGCGCTAATGTTGGTTCTTCAGTCCTCCTTAAAAACTACTTCTGAACAGCCAGGCATAAGTGGTCCAGAAGAAAACAGTTTCAGAGCACTAACAAGCTATCATGATCACCTATTTTGAAATCTAGAAGATCAACACAGCAAAAATCAAGTTGTGTATTAATAGAATGGCAAAGATCTGTCTTTTGAGATGCATGTCTGTTGGTTTCTGCTCCTGACGTGGTGATTCGAGTTCCTAGTGTGAAAGGATCTGAGGGACATGATCCTGCAATTGTGACCAGGTTGAAGGCTTAACTCTCTCCTGTATTTATTCAGGGCTGTCTTATATAGTAATTTGAATCCTGTGCTCAATCTCATCATTGGCTAGTTTAAACAAAGCTTACACACTTATTGGCTCTGACCATACATGGGGTCAGCTGCCTGGTTGGCTGCCGTGGTTGTCAATTATCCTTTTGATTCCACTCCTGGAATCTTTAGGCAGCTTCCAGAGTGTTTCTGGCCCCCCATACATGTCCTAGAGATTCTTGTTTAGAAAACCTGATGCTTATACTCCAATTTTGGTCCGTTCTTAAAAGTAGCTAGTGCTGCAGACTGCAAATGAAAAGTGAAGTGAGGTCCCATATAGTGGTGAAAGATCAATCAGTTTTTACTAGAGAAGATTTCTTTGACTCAAAAAGAAATACTGTATTAAGAAAAACAATGCTAGACAACAAAGATAGTTTTCTCTCATGCAAACTGAGGAGGATAGGTAGCTCTGCTACCTTATACTGTCAACAGATGGAGTAAACAAAATAGGAAAAGCAACATTAAAATAAATACACTTTAGGAGAACTTTAGGATTTGCTAAATTCACATAAATTTAATAGAAGTAATACAGCTTTAGGAAATAAATGCTCTTCAATAATCAAATGAAGAATGGATTGGGCTGGGGAAATTGCACACCTATGCCTGGCGGTGTAATTAAAATAAAAAGTTCTTTCAGCCATTATTTATACAGTAGAAAGACCTGGGATGACTGTGCTTGAAGATAACCAAGAATCATCTTGATCATATCAAGCCAGTGATTCAACAGGTACATTACTGTCCCATAAATATGATATAGAAGAGTACAGATAAAATAAGAATACTATTAACTATTAATCATTATTAATATTGGCACGGGAAGACATAACCCTGTTTTAAACTACTTATCCTAAACTTTGAACTTGCATTAACCGCACATTTAAACTCTATACAGTGATCATTTCTGGTGGACCTATGGATGGGCAGCAAGGGTTTTGTTAATGTTTACATACCAGAGTCTCAAGTTTTTGTTTCTATGATAATTATACTCAACAATGCAATTTAAAATAAAAAATAAAAAGAATAAAGAAATACAGTAACAAAAAGAAGAAAAAAGATAGTACTTATTACATTTAAACATAAATAAACCCCCTCATCTTTAACCTTCGCTTAGTTTCCCATTATAACAAATTCTGCCTATCTGAACAAATAGACAGCCTTCTTATCACAGCCTTCCTTAGTTAAGTCTGACTCTCCCAGTCCTCCATCCATCCAGAAATATCAGGTAACAGCTTGAAGTGCTGGGCTATCTCAGGTAGGCTCCTTGTTTGGAGATGAAAGTCCTTCCTACCACAAAGAGACCAGCTCCAGAATAGAAGGCAACAAGCTCTGCTGCGGTGCATCCCTGTGTTGGCATTGCGTGAATCATCTGCTGAGGTTTTGATGTTTCAAAGAGACACAAGCTGATAAATATATGAAGGAATTATATTTAGAAAATAGATAGTTGTTTTCCTTACAGGAGGTGCATTTGGTATTATCTGTGCAAAAGGATTTTACGGATATCACACATTCTTGTGTTGGAACACAAGGATGAGCTTTTTCTTTCCATTGATGAAACTTATACTACGCATGCCAATCTGACTGCCAATGTCTAGTACGGTGTGGTTGTGGATACAGGAAAAGATCGCTAAATTATTAAATAATTATTAATTTAAATTATTATCTTTCATTCGTACTTGAAGCATTGCACCTGACAGTAGATTCAAAACACTGGTGAAACTTGGACTGATTTTGTTTACAGCTAGTGCAGTCTGTTTGTGGCATTTTCCATGTTCTCTGTTGCACCCTGTTTGGACCTACCCACTGAAAATGTAATAAAAGGGTAACCATGGCTAAATGACCCTCATCTTTTCTCCAACTTTTTACTTAGCAGAGGTGTCTGTTCTTGCCTCATTGTTGAAAAAGACCCATGAGCAGTCTGATTTGCAATAACTGTACTAATGCAAGTAATTCCAATGCATTTCCTTAATGCAGATGTTCCAGATGGACGCATAGCAGAGATTTCATCAGGATAACTGATACAAGAACTATAACTCAATGCATGAAAGGAAGGTATTCCCAAAAAAACGGGGATGTTAGGATTTGAGCCAAAGAAATAATGAAGAATAGAGATGTCTACAGTATAAGAAGTGAATTGAAATCATAAGTCTCCTTAATTTCCTGCACTTTATCGTTTTGAATCCATAGCATCCCCAAAGACTGTCGTTTGGTTGTAACTGGATAATCTGCATATCACAGCCAGACTGACTAACTCAAATTCTCTTGCTTCATGCCTCTCCCCAGACTGGCCAGTATATAGGTCACTGCTAATATTGGCCACTTCATGCAAAATTCAAAGTTATGGTGTAATACTGAACTGTGAATAAAGCAGATTCAAAATGCTGAAATCCTTGACAGAATGACTAGCTCCTCCCATTGCACAGCATAGATAAATGGCTCTCAGTCTGTCTCTGTTTATATTTTGGGGTTATAGGAGATCAAATGTACAAAATTTTTTACAGATTGTGTCGTTATAGTAAAATATGCGTATAGAAGTCCCAAATAGCAAGAGCTATGTTAATCTCATTTTACTGCATGGAAGAATCTGTTTCATATCTGCAAAGCTGTGTGTAAATAATAATATAAATTCCTCTGAACAAAGAGATTTACTTCTCATTTGCCATCCCAGTGCGCCAAGCTCCTTACCTAGACTGTGTATCAAAAACCTCTTGAAATGTCACTTATTTTCCCTCCAAACTAGTTGCTGTGGAACTGAAATCTACTATTTTTCTAACTCTGACAGAGAGATGGACATAACTGTCAGCTCTCCTATACTCAGCAGAACTGTACTGCAGTAAGCAGGGATTTAATATGAACTTTTAATTCTGTTTGGTCTGACTTGCAGAGCATAAGTTAAATCAGGTCCTTGGTGCTCCCTGCTTCTGCTACAGCCTCTTCTTCTGTGCACAGGCCTGGGTCAGGGAGCTAGAGCAGATGGAGTCCAAGCTTTCACCAGGTGATGGGACTGTCTCCACACCTGGGTACTCGTAGAGCACATAAACACCAAAGTAAGAGAAAGAAAGGGTACAAACACTAGCAGATAATTTTTTGTTTCTTTGTTAAAAATCTAGTGAGCACTCCCATAACAGCACTGACAAATATTTTGTGCTCTTGGAAACACTATCCCTACAGGCTAATTCTGCACTGCTTCCTATTAAAACTTGGCTGATGCTGGCTTAGATTGTCAAGAATGCTTAAAATTCAGATCAGACAGAAAAAAAATATAAAAAGATTGAAATGTACTTTAAGCATCTTCATCTTTAGGTGAAATTACTTTAAAGGACTATCTTACCTGCCCTTTTATCATATCTCATGTTTTCACAGGTCACTTTGGCTCATCAGTAGCATCTTATTTCATATTCTTGCGCTGGATGTATGGAATAAACATGATTCTTTTTGGACTGACCTTTGGACTTGTAATGGTGCCTGAGGTGGGAGTCTTTTAACTTATTATTGAGAATTGCCATAGGAGGCTGCCAGCTAAGGGGAATGGAGAGGACAATATGCAGGCTGGACCTAACTCACAGGGAAGCTGCTGTCTCCCAGGGTCTCGGGGGAGCCACATTATTGGAAAACTCAGCAGTCTAATAAGATGCTCTGGACACTATTGGTTGTTCAAACTGGCAGCAGCAAAATAACAAAGAAGTCTGATGCCAATCAAAAGAAACTTCAGGGCTCTGGGTCGGCTGGGAAGGGGATCAGGAGCATAGGTAGTGAATTCCTTAATCTTTCTTGAAACAAGGAATAATATTGATAGGAACAAACAAATCCATCAGGCCAATGAGTGGTTCTGAGGTTGTTGTAATCATAAAAATTTTGTATTTGTTGACCATGGGATGACCTACTCATTAGCTGATCTACTAACACCTGACAGGATGTGCCTTTCTCAGAGGCAAAAACCAGTTCAGGAGCTAGAGGGCCTCATTGTCAGAGCTTTAATCTGCCTTGGAAGGGAGAAAGGAACAAAACCAGGCTCTCCAGCGAAGAGCAATGGGGTGGTGTGCCAAAACTTGAAGAAAGAAGGCCCCCTGGGACCCTTCAATTTACCTCAGGTGGTATTGGCTACAATGTACCACAAGTGAAATGTTTCTGCACCAATGCGTATAGCCAGAGGAACAAACAAGGGGAGTTCAAAACTTAGGCCCAGTCGCAGAGATTTGATGTCGTTGCCATAAGGGAAAACTGGCAGGATGAGTCCTGTGACTGGAGTGCCCTGTGTGATGGTTACAGGCTTTTCAGGAGGCACAGACAGGGTAGAAGAGGCAGAGGGGTGTCACTGGATGTAATAGAAAGATTGGAATGTATGGAGCTCACAGCTGTCAATGGCACAGTTGAGGGCCTCTGAGTAAGAACCAAGGAGGAAAAAGACAATGCGGATTCATTGTGGGAGTCTACTACAGACCTCTCAGCCAGGATGATGACACACTGATGGATTTTCCTTTGAGGAACTAAGGGATACTTCCAAGTCAATTGCACATGTCCTCAGGTCTGGACATGAAGAGAGTAGACTTCAGGTTTCTCAGGAAATGACTAAGATCCTCTGGGAAAATGTTCTTGCAGGTCTTGGGCTCACTTTTCAAACATCACCTCCTCAAGGCACAGTAGCAGTCAGTTCCAAAATGTCAGAAGTAAGTCAGGCTGATATGCTTGAGCAGGAATCTCCTCTTGCAAATAAGGCAAAAAACCAAAGGTGTATGCCCAGTGGAAGGAAAGTCAAGTGACATGAGATGAATTCAGAGGTGCTGCTTGCAGCTGTAGGGTGAAAATTTGTGTAGTCAAAGCTCAACTGCAGTTGAAGCTGGCCAGAAATGTGGGGAACAAGAAAAACAGTTTTTGCAAATATATTAATGGCAATAGACAGTATAGAAATATCATCCCAATAAAAGGATGAGGATGGTCGCCTCAAAACCAGGGACAGAGACATGGTTGAGGTGTTTAATGCTTTGTTTGTCTGTCTTCAAGATGGGTGATGGGCCAAGGGGATCTCAATGCCCTGAGCTGGAGGACCATGAGTGTAAGATTGATAGCTCCCAGTTGTCACTGAAATTGCTGCTCCAGCCGGATCCCTACATATCTATAGGGCATGATGGGATTCATCGAAGAGTCCTGAAGGAGCAAAACTTCTCAATGATTTTCAAAGTGGTCTTGGGAATCTGGAGAGCTCCCAGCTGACTATAAGCTGGCAAACATTGTCATGATTTTCAGGAAGGGCAAGAAGAAAAACCCTGGAAACTGCAGGCCTCTCAGTCTCATTTCAATGCCTGGTAAAGTTATGGAGAAGATGATTCTGGGAGGTATTGAAAATTGGTCGCAGCCAGCATGGCTTCGTGAGAGGAAAGTCCTGCTTGTCAAACCTGATTTCCTTTTGTAACAAGGTAACCTACATAGCTTGACAAGAGAGGCCAGTTGTTGTACCCTTTTTTGGATTTCAGTAAAGTACTGATTCTCAGAGGATCCTTCTGGACAAAATGTCCAGCACACTGGTAAAATTGTGAGAGGCCGGATTTGTATCTCACTGGATTGTTTAATTATTTTGTTAGAGCAACCATTCTGTGTGTGTGTGCAAGTAGGTATTAAGGAAGGGGCCATGGTCAGGCCTGCAGCCTCATGACAGAGTTGGAATGTACATGGTCTACAGCTGTTACAATCCAATTATTAAAATTAGAAATGCCTCCGCCCAAACTAAAGTGCAAAAAGGACCATGTGCTAAAGTTGACAGTATGGATTTTATTTAACAGTAAATGTGAGGCAGAGAGAGAGAGAGGAAAAAATTGGAAAAGTGGAGTGTGGGGAGAGGAAGGAGGAGAAGAGAGTAACAGAGAGAGAAAAGTGTCACCACTCCATGGAACCTGGTGGTGCCTTGTGGAGTCCTGTTCTGATCTTAGTGGTGAGGATTGCTCAAAAATGTAGAATCCAAAGGATTAATATATGTCCGGGAGATGCCAGGCACATTCCTTGGTGATGGAGTGTGGGGAAGCTTTTTAGTCTCTTGCAACACACTCTGGATTTATTGCCTTACTTGGATCATGTGCAGTCCTTTGGTGGTAGGAGGCCCTAGGAATGATTGGCGGGGGGAGTGGCACTTTGAGTTCTTTGATGTTTTATATCCCCTTCTCAGCTGCCTCTCACATGAATGTCTCATGTGTATGTGGTCTTCCCAGAGTAGGTGGGGGAGTTAGCTCCATTTGGTGTGCATAGATTTCACTGTCACACCCCAAAACTGTTCTCCTCTGCCACTCACTGAGCTCAGGTAGTGTGATGTCGCAGACACTTTCTCTTTCCTAAGCATTGTTTACTTCTCTTCAGACCTGAGGTGATTATCTCAGGGTCCCAGTCATGGTCCAAATTCCAGTCAAAGAGGCATATTGGAGAAAGGGGATGCTTTGATGTTCGGTTACTTCCTTGACAAAAAGCCTCTCTATGATACAATGTTTAAGACATTAACAATAACGATGCACACATGGCTTGGGAGCTGTGTGGTTAAGCTGTCAGTCAAATTAGGCCTGCTGGTTTATCCACCCAGACCAGAACCCCTGGAGCCTTTGATTGAATGTATTGTGCCTAAGTGCGGACTGGAGGGTACTCAGTGGCCAATGACTTCAACGTCCTGCCTCAGAGGGGGGACCACAGTGGCCAAAATACTTAAATGGAACAGCACATGGGCTCCATTTTACTCTTCCTCTTGGGACCTGCCATCATGATGTGAATTCCACAGGATTCTTCACAGTAGCTATCTAATTTTCTTGTTGTAATCTCTTCTTCATTCTTTCTTTACTCTTCTAATATATCTTTTCTTTCTCTTCTCTTTCTTAATCTCTTTTGGGCAACCTAAAACCAATGGGTTACTGATTGTTTTGTTTGCTGAGCGCTTTTGTAAACTGCATCTTTGTTTGCTAGATGTTGTTAATGGAATGCTTCTTCCTTGTTGCATGTTACCTACTAAAACTCTTTTGCAAAAATGCTTATTTTCTCACTAAATTAAAAGAAGTTCTTAGGAGACAATGCTTATAGTGTGCCCTCTTTATGTGATTCAAGGTATCAAAGAATCAAAGACTTTGCAAGAGTTCTTTTGGGCAAAATCTTCTGGAGTCGTAACTGTTGGTAAACTGCCTGAGCAACATATGACTTAGACCTGAGGTGTTACAGTGAGGGGTGAGCAATTGCCTCACAGGTTGAACACAGAGGGTAACTGTGAATGGGGTGACATCAGTCTGGCGATCTGTCACTAGTGGGATTCCATAGATCTCTATTTTAGGCCCTGTGCCCTTCATCACCGTCTTCTTAAATGACTTTGACGCAGGTCTGGAAGGGATTCTAAGCAAGTCTGCAAATGGTACAAAAGTGGGAGGAGCTGTCGACTTGACTCCCTCAAAGTCAGGAAGGTCCTGCATAGAGATGTCAACAAATCAGAGGACTGGGCAATCATCAACCATAGGAAGTTCAAAAAGAGGAAGTGCTGGAGTATGCTATGGGATGGGACAACCCTGTACATACAGATTGGGAAATGCGATGCTGGGGAGCAGTGCTGCGGAAAAGGACCTGAGAGTCCTGGTTGATGGCAAGATGAGTCAGCAGTGCCCTGGCAGGCAGGATGTCCTGGGGGGCATCAGGCAAAGCATCACCAGGTGGTTGAGGGAAGTGACAGGACATGAGGAAAGACCTGAAGTTGTGTAAGAGGGTTTTAGATATTGAGAAAAGGTACTTCACCCAGATGGTGGTTGGGCACTTGAACAGGCTCCCAAGTGAAGTGGTCGCAGCACCAAGCATGTCAGACTTCAAGAAACATTTGGATGTTACTCACAGGCAGATGGTCATCTTGAGGATAGGCCTGTGTAGGGCTAAGTGTTCAACTCAATGGTCATAATGGGTTGCTTCCAGCACAGCATATCCTGTGATTCTTTGAGATTTCTTAAGATTGGACCTTTAAATAAGTTTTTAATCTCATTTTGCCCTATTTGAATGTATTAAGGTGTATTAAGCCAGTAAAGATGTACTTACTTTGTGGACAGTTGTCTCTAAAGAGAGATATCTTGAAACAGACATGACAGAAAAAGGTAAAATGTATATAAGTTTGTGCATATAGGTTTGTCTCCTGTTTTCCTATGTCTGGGATGACATAGATGTGGGGTTTTTTTCTTGTGTTTTTTTTTGTTTGTTTGTTTGTTTGTTTTTTTTTAGTGCTGATTTTATGGAGAACAAAGTAAAGAAACTGAAACTAGGAAGAAGACAAATGGAGTATCTAAAGCCAAGTGATGTGAATAAAATGTACGTTGCAGTAAAAAGATCCACTATGGTGTTCAGAAGATCCTTTCAGATGCAGCATTCACATGCTGATAAGGCTCAGCTGGGCTGTAAAATCACAATAGACACCTCTCATGCTTTGCACTGTGTGTAACATCACTGTTAATAGTGGTGTTTACTGCAGATGTAATTCAGGCAGAAATTATCTCTATGAAATGTAGTCTTTTCTTGTGTTCCTTGGAGCCACTGTATTGTCCTCCTAAAAGCAGGGCTTTTATAGAATTAAAATTATTGTGCCATCTCCCTAATTTAAATATTTCATATCCTCTTATCTTCCTCATTTTCTAGCAAGTGAATGGGAAAGAGTCAGGTAGGAATTTCCAGCTTCCTAGTATCACATTTCAATAGCATGGTCCGTCTTCCTTAGATGCCAGAACAGAGAAAATGCCCAACAATTTTCAGGGTAAGCCTGGAAAAGGCCCTGTGAACCCATATATTGCACCTGAGCAAGCATCTCACCAGGACCAGTAGAACTATCAGAATCCAAAACCAGATTCCCTACCATCTTTCCATACGTTTCAATTTAAAAAAACTCCAATAAAATCCATGATGTAAAAAAAGTTAATCTTCTGGTCTTCTTTGTAAGAAAAACACTCAATAGAGAAATTTAGACTTATGTGTTGCATTTAAGTGTATAAAGTTTGACAATCCATTGATACTAGTAGAACTTTAAATTTAGAAAACAACATTGAATATAAGTGTTAAGCACAGTTTCAATCAGTAATGCAAGGATCTTGTACAAGTAGGTCATTCTCACTTAAAAGTTTAAGAGTCTTTCTAAGAAATGACAAATTGCTGTACCTTCCTTCCTTTTGTTAATATTTAAACTTAAAATAGAAATCACTCTCATTTTTTGATTTCAGGCTTTGATGGGTAAGCCATATGGCTCTTTGCCTAGAAAAACTGTACCAAGAGCTGAAGAAGCAACTGCTATGAACTTTGCTACTCTCTGGGATTTTAGCGTAAGTGCATAATCTTGTAGTACTGCATATTCATATAGTTCTTTGTTCATAAGTACTTTTTTATGTGATATTCAGTGATTTAATATGAAGTATTTCAGGAGATAATTGGTAAAAGAATTACTTTATATATTTTTTTCACAAGCTTTCTGTATAGATATTTCCTTCAGACAAAACACATAATGAAGCTCCATGTCTACAAGCACATCTTGGAACACATAGCAATTCAAAGACACATAGGAAAATATGTTAAAGCTGACTTGCCATCTCTGGATAATAACGTTTTTTTCTTATGCATGAATTTGGTCTTCTGCTTTCATGTGATTAAGAATCTGAATTTTAAAATGCAGTTCGAATTAGGGAAAAAAAAGAAAATAAATGAAAAAGAAACCCTTTTCTATCCTTTTTCTAAAACTAAGTGTACCAATTGTTGTTTCTTTTTTTTTTTTCTCAGTCTTCTAAGACATGCAGATATATCAGCTGAATTGAGAGACATATTTTAATTTTTTACTGTTGGTGTGTTATCCAGTCTAGTCTGTACTGATAAGCTAATGGTATGCTTCTAAATATGTCATATTGCTTTTCTTCACGAAAACTGCAGTTTTATCTGATTGTGGCAGATCTCTACAGTTGATGTCTTCATACAAAAGTGGTACAACTTTGCATAAAGTCAGGTGATGATAAACTTGGTATTACAATATGTGGCTCAGAAGATTGTTACGTTTCTCTGTGGTGTGCAGTCAATGTTATCCTAAGGCTACTGGTTATTCCATCTGCAAAAGCATGCAACACTAGTTAAATTTTTCCTTCAGGCTAAAGGAAGCAGCATACATTGAACTACGTGTGATTTCTTCCTTAGTCCCCTTTGCTCTTCTGAAGGAAGGACAAGGCCTTTTAAAGTAAAGCCTATATATATATATAAAATATATATATATATATATAAAAAAAACTTGAGTTGTTTTAGCACTTGAGTTCTTTTAGCAAGCATGAATTGATGTTGAAAGCAGACCCATTTCTTGAAAAAATACACTCGTGCAGGTTACTCCAGTTTACAGTTCCAGCCCTCCAGCTGTCTGCAGGATGTTTCAGCTGAAAGGGACCTCTCCATGTCAGTCTGGCCCATGTGAGGTGGCATTCAACTTGTGCTGGGTGGGAGACCTGTGGACGCTTTACAGCTCTACACAGGCAATCTCAGGAGACACACAGTCAGCTTTCAGACCTATCCACTTTCCAACCAAGAGGAGGCCAACTCTAATGTTTCCTGAAAAAACATTACAAGACTATGGTGTCTATGCTTCTCATTAATAATGCCATTTTTTAACATGGTTGAACAGTGGAATTCACTGCCCCCTCTGGATCTCTACAGATCTATGGGGCCTGATGGGGTTCATCCCAAAACCCTCAAAGACCTGCTGATGTCATCACAAAACCTCTCTCAATGGTTTTTGAATGGCCTTGGGAATCTGAAGAGGTCCCAGATGCCTGGAAACTGGCCTGATTTTCAAGAAGGGCAGAAGAAGGACTCAGGAAATCACAGGCCTGTCAGTCTCACTTCTAGTCATGGAAAAGATCATTCTGGAAGCATTGTCATTGGTCACCGCCAGCACAGCTTCATGAGCTGTAAGTCCTGCTTGTCCAACCTGATTTCATTTTATGACAGGGTAACTCAACAAGTTGATCTAGGAAAGCCAGTTGACGTCATCTTTTTGGATTTCAGCAAAGCTTTTCATACGGTCTCACACAAGATCCTCCTGAACAAAGAGTCCATCACACAGCTGAGTCGTGAACTGTGTTATGTGGTGTGTTGTTACTCTCACAGAGTTGCAGTAAAGGGGGTGACATCAGGCTGGCAACCAGTCACTAGTGGGGTTCCACAGGGCTTCATCCTTGGCCCAGTTCTCTTCAACATCTGTATTAACAACCTGAATGCAGGACTCAAAGGAATATTAAATAAGTGACACTAAAGTGAGAGGAGCTGTCAACTCCCTCAAGAGCAGGGAGGCCTCACAGAGAGAGCTCAATAAATTAGAGAGATGAGCAATTATCATCTGTATGAAGTTTAAGGGAAAATGCCAGATTCTGCCCCTGCAACAGGGCAACCCTGTTTGTGTGCATAATCTGGGAAATGAGAGGCTGGAGAGAGGTGCTGCAGAAAGGGACCTGGGGGTCCTGGTCGATGTCAAGTTTAATATGAGTCAACAGTGCCCTGGCAGCCAGAAGGGCCAACAGTGTCCTGTGGGGCATCAGGCACAGCATCACCAGCCGGTTAAGGGAGAGGATTGTTCTGCTCTGCTCTGCACTGATGTGGCCTCACCTATAATATTGTGGCAGTTTTGGTCACCGCAATGTAAGAAAGATATTAAGCTTTTAGAGAATGTCCAGAGGGAGGCCATGAAGATGGTGGAGGGTATGGTGAAGAAAACTATGTGAGAACCAGCTGAGGTCACTTTTTCTGTTCACCCTGGAGAAAAGGAGACCGAGGGTAGACCTCATTGCAGGCTTCACCACCTCCCTGAGGAGAAGTGGAAGGACAGGTACCAATCTTTTCTCTGTGATGGCCAGGGACAGGACTTAAAGGAATGGCATGAGGCTGAGCCAGAAGAAGTTTAAGTTGGATATCAGGAAATGGTTTTTCACTCAGAGGATGGTTGAGCACTGGAACGGGAACCCCGTGGAAGTTGTCACAACACCGAGCCTATCTGAATTCAAGAAACATTTGGAGAATGCTCTCAGGCAAATGGTGTGATTTTTTGTGGTGTCCTGGATAGGGCCATGTGTTGAACTCAGTGATCCTGATGGATCCCTCCCAACTCAGTATTCTGTTCTATGATTCTATGAATTTAAGTGGCAAAATAAAGCAGAAGGAATCTATTAATTTTACATAACTTTATAGCCAAAAGACATAATGTAATTTCTACCTACTCTTTCATTACTTTCATTAAATTCAGTTGTCTACAGTTAGTAAGCCTGAAGGATTTTCTTGTGGATGAAAAACTTGTGTATCCAGTCTATTTTTTTCTGATCTTGTGTTGTCAGGCAAACTGATGCTTCCTTCATTGGGAGATAAAGTTCGAAAATAGAGCCAAAAATTGTAAATAACTGACCACAATCTGGCCTTATCTGAGTCTCTACATTAAGGAATTGAGCCACATACCAAGGGTCTTGTTTGAGATCTGCATTGATCATTCTTGCAGTCGTGGTCCTCCAGCTCAAGGCACTGAGACCCCCTTGGTCCATCATCCATGTTAGAGACAGAGGGAAAGGAAGCATTAAACACCTCTACCTTGTCTTTGTTCCTCTTTTTGAGATGACTAATCCTATTCTGTAATGAGATGATGTTATTTATACACTGTCTGTTGCGACTAATATATTTGAAAAAACTGTTTTTATTGTCCTCTGCATTTCTGGTCAGCTTCATCTCCAGCTAAGCTTTGGCTGCATGAATTTTCTCCCTACAGCAGCTAACAGCTGGTGTTTTTCCTCCTGTCAATGGAGATTTTAAACTCTATCACTTCATGGTCCCTGCGGCCCAGACAGTTACCAATCTCCACATTGCTCGTAAGATCCACTCTGCTGACCAGCAGTAGATAAAGGAAGGCTCCCTTAAACCTGTCGCATAAAGTTTTCATCCAGTTTCTTAGGAATCTTCTGGCCTGGGTAGTCCCAGCTATGTGATGTTCCCAGTTAATTTTTGGCAAGTTGAAGTTCCCCAGAAGGACAAGGGCAGTTGACTTGGAAATGTCCCTTAGTTCCTCAAAGGATAATTCAAGAGTGCCATTGTCCTGGCTGGGAGGTCTGTATCAGACACAATGAATCTGTATTATTTGTTTGCTCCTTGATTCCTATCCAGGGGTTCTCAATTGTGCCAGGCGGTGATCAGTCTCTTCTCTCAGGTAACTTGTGACAGAACAAGAGGACACAGTCTCAAGCTCCATCAGGGGAGGTTTAAACTTGATATTAGGAAGAAATTCTTCACACAAAGGGTGATCTGCTATTGGAATGGGCTGCCCAGAGAGGTGGTGGAGTCACCGACCCTGGAGGTGTTCGAGAGTAGGCTGGGTGAGGCGCTTGGTGCCATAATTTAGTTGATGGGCTGTTAGATTATGGATTGGACTTGATGATCTTTATGGTCTCTTCCAACCTTGCTGATACTGTGATAGTTTGCCACTTGTGAGCTCCATACATTCTAACCTTTCTATTGAATATAAGGCGATTGATGGACTCATCTGAGATTAAAAGAAAAAGATAAAAAGTTCTTTCTAAAAAGCTATGTGTATAGCATTTTGCAATGACTGCTTCATGAAATGGCATTGCATATATTACATAAGAAGCTGTATTTTTGAGTGGCAGTGAGATTAAATTGAGACATGTAGCCAAGAAGTTAGAAAATAAAATTAAATTATGAAATAAGAAACTGAAAGGTCAGGGAGATATTGGAGAAAACAGGAGCTTGAAGATTTTGTCAAGAGAAAAGAGACTAAAAGAGCTTCATATAGAAAATTCAAAAAAGTTTTTGAAAGAAAGGTATTTGAGAAAAGATGAACAAAGATATGGTGGAAAGACAGGAGAAGTTTATAATAACTGTTAGAAGCAGATCCAACAGCTCTGAAAAAGAAAGTATAATAAAAGCCAAAATACAAGTTTATACAAGGAAAAAACACACGTGTAATAAACACAGAATAAGGCAATGAAAGAGATGGATCCTGTGAAATATTGGGGGAGGGGGGGGGTGGGGAAGGGGAGGAAGAGTTTTCTTGAGGCATGTGGGATTGACAAATATTCACTAGATACAATTACATCTTTGTTTGAACATCACTGGTGATAGTACATTTCATCTGCTAGCAGTTACAAATAAATGAACACACATGTTAATCTTTATTTCATCTTCCTAAAACACCAAAAAAACCCACAGAATCCCCAAACTCTACTAGCTTCTAAGACACCAAACTCAGTGTATCTTTTGCTCTTTTTTTTGTTCTTGAAATTGTATTTATATTACTGACATGACAAAGAGAAACAATTTTGGATTTTGATACATTTTACTTGGAATTCAGTTTTAACATATATTTTTCAGATAACAATCCAAACAAAAAAATCAGACTCTCAGGGCTTCTATACTTCTGTCACAAAAGAGTGAAAGATGTTTACCTTTACAGAGCTAAAGTTATTTCAAATCTTATGGTGAAATGCTGTGAGCAAAGCCAAAGAATCAACATTCTGAATGAAACACAGTGCAGGTAGTATCTCTGACTCTGCAGAACACAGTGGGTTAAAAAGCATTTTAATAATATGGGATTCTCCAGAGCAGCATTAGGCTGTATTGAAACCCAGGCTAAGATGAAATTATAGTTTTTTTAAGCGACCAAAATGATGCAAAATACATACTATTGAATTAGAATGTGTCCTGATTGCTGCAGATGTTTTACTAGCAATTGGCAAGAAATATGCTCTATTAGAATACTTCCCTTGTCAGAGATGAACACGTGTTTTGAATAGCCACATCTCTCAAAGAGATGAAGAAAAATGAGGTAAGTTGATTACCAAATCAAGACATTTTGCATAATATTTACTATTATATTAATATTTGTTTTTCAGCTTACAATTACAAATTATATTTCTCAGATAACCCTTTGACTCATTTCATGTAAAGCAAGAGCTGTGATAAATTAAGTGTATTTTTTGTAAAGATATAAAGGAGAAAAATGTTATCGATTCTAAGGAAAATGGACAACTGAAAACTAGAAGGGAAACAAATAGGTTTTTTAATTCACAAACCTCTCAGCTTATTGTATTACTGTCAAAATAATGCTCAGTCTATCCTCCAATTGTACATTCAAATACTATGCATTTGATTTGAAGTCCTCACATCCAGCTGGAGTTTTGCCACTGCAGTGCATTTGCTGAGCTGTCCTTGTAAAGGTTGTGGCTTTGATCTTCTAGAAGGTGAGTTCATGCTCTGACCTGAGAATTATGAGGAAGTTTTAGCTATTTGATCCACGCGGATACCGGAAATTTCTTACAGTTAATAAGATAGTAGTAAATTACTTGGAAATTGCAGAAGAGAGGGAAACATAGTTAGAAAAGAAGATACACTTTGAATTGCCAAGAAAGACAGTGCACTTACATTGCAATTTTTACAGCCTTGGAGCTACGTATGTAAAACCCATATCTACTGAACAATCACACATAAAATGCAGCTACCTATATGTTAACAAATGAATGATTACCTAATGAACAGCAGACAATATTGCTAGTCAAAGAACACATATGAGAATTTCATATCAAATAGGCTATGCAAGTAAATTTTAGAAATGTGAAAATTAGGTTAAAAATCTGACATTTTATCTACGTGTAATCTGAAAAACAAATATTGTAAAACAATGATTATCAGAAATATGTGGATGAAGTTTTGACTTACTAAATCGTGGATGGAGTGCTCAAGAAGAGTTTTAAAGATAAAAGCTTTTGAAGTTGCTATGAAATATTCTATGTCTTTTAGAATAAAAGGAGACATTTTCCATCCTGTGAGATTTATTATAGCTTTGCTTAAACTGTTTTGAATTCGTTGAAGCTAGTGTTTCAGTACACTGCTACAATGTTGTGCTACAATTGTTGACTACGTGCATAATTAAGAAATATAACATTATAAATTTTTCTGAATTTTCAGGGCTTTGCACAGTATTCTGTACTTTTTTATGGTTATTACAATAACCAGAGAACAATTGGATGGCTCAAGTTCAGGATGCCTCTTTCTTATTTCCTTGTTGGAGTTGGGACTATTGGCTACAGCTTTATGATAGTCATTCGAACGTAAGTGCTCCTTGGCTCTGGAATAAAGTATATTCAAAAAGGCAGATTATTCCACTGCTGAACCCTGAGACTGTCTTTTTAAAAATAGGATAATTGTAAGGACAGGACAATGCAAGATCAAGTGCAAGGTTAATGTTAAGTAAGATTCCTTCAATTTATGTTTACTTATCTGTTGTTCTGAACCATAGGTTTTGTTACAGTCTTGTCGAAGTGGGAATAACTCTTTATTGAAAAAATACAACACTTCTCTCCTGAACTTCACAATGAAAAATGAATGCATAAAGTAAGGAAGAGAGCCACCAGCCTCTTTTTTTCCTAATACTTTCCAGTTTACATCCAGGAAATTAAATTGTTCTACCTTTAATGGTGTGAACCAAACTAAGAAAGAACACAAGAAAGAAAGAAAAATATAGAAAGTATTTCTGGATGTAGCTCACAGTCAACAGTAAATTCAGCTAATTGATAAAATCTTTAATACCCTTTATTCAAATTAGATGACCGTCTAAAACAATAATACAGTTAGCTCTAGGGGTGGCTTTAAAAAATACCTATGATGGAAAAAATCAGAACATTTCAGGTCAACATTCAAAGACATATGTCAAAAAATAGAAAAAAATACTGTTAATATATTTCCACTGTTTTGTGCTGAAGTCAGTATTTTTCACTTGCATGAGCATTAAGTCAATTCATGTTCTGTTTTTTGAACTGTTTTCTTGCATGGAGGAAGAAGTATTTCAGGGGAGAAAATAAAAGGTCAGTCATTTATATGTATTTTTGGAGAGGAAACAAACTACTATAATAAAATAATAGTTGGTTTAGCTCAAATTATATTTTAAAATATTTTTGATAAGGTAGCTGCCAAGGAAAGTCTTAATTCTCAAACAATTTTATTTCAATGACTCTCACTCAGACAAAAAAAAAATAAATCCTTCTAGAAGTGAAACTCTGTAGCTCAAAAAAGGAAATATCCTCGAGGAAAAAAAATCATCATATGTGCTAATTTTCCATCTGGCCATATGACACTAATGCTGACAAATATTTAGGTCATCTTATGAGAATTCTTGCATCTTCTGCTCTTTTCTGTTTCCCTAGAAAGAAGCACAGTGGGCACAGAAAGTAAAAGCAGTGTAACAGGAAGTATTACCCTTGTTCTGCTGTTGACTGAGAACTGGGAAAGGGAATGTATATGTGAAAGGGGTAGTGAGGATTATAAACACTATGCTGTTCAGGGGAAGTATTTAGATTTAGATTTAGTGCTGATCTCTTCAGTTCTTGCAGAGCATAACATGAAATGGAAACATTTCTAGTCTCAAAGAAGTTATATTCTAACCACAAAACTGTTAATTATTTCAGTAGAAAGTCCTGAGAAGGAATTACTTTAATCTATAAACCAGAAGCAGGGCAGATTCTACCAAAAACCTTTCATGATTTCTGACCCTTCTCTGTATGATTTCGTTGTGATTTATGGCACCTGGAAAAAAAAAATCTGTATTATTTACTTACTGTTTTCTTCCTAGATTAGAAAGTAGGTATTTTATGTAGAATGTGTTGTTATGAATAACACAACCTTGCTGCACTAGTGAGCTTTAAAATAGGTGTTTCTTTTTTCTGCCCAATAAATAAAAACACTAGTGAAGGACAGATGATTTGTACTCTACCACTCCTTCCCTGTGCTTAGTGGTTTGAATTAGATGACAAACTATGCATAAGCAAGGTGACTCTTATTACATGTATGACAACACTTTGAACCAGAGTATTTTTTAGTTAAGTCAAAGCCAGAGTAATATTTCTCTGAAGAAATAATCTGATGTTCCTGGAAACTATTAAAATTTCTCTTGTATGTACATAGGAGATAGAAAGCTGTATTAGTGATATTTTATGTGCTTCATTCTGTCATATGAATTTTCTTTCTTTCTTTCTTTCTTTCTTTCTTTCTTTCTTTCTTTCTTTCTTTCTTTCTTTCTTTCTTTCTTTCTTTCTTTCTTTCTTTCTTTCGCTTCTTTCGCTTCTTTCACTATTTTAGTGTTTTATTTATCAGATTTTTTTTTCTTCGTGAAGTCTTTAATAAAATCTACCTCAAGATGCTCTACAGCTTTATATTTAAGAAATTTCCTAATATTTTCTACTGAATTTCTTATCCAGCAGAGGTTTGCTAAGGTGTTAATCTTTTCTTATCAAAATGTGTGTTGTTAGCTCATAAATTGCCTAAATATGAAAATTGCCATCCTTTTCTCTTGTTTCAGAGAGAAGATTTAGTATAGCAACAGGCAGCAAGAATGATACAATTTTTTGCAGGTTTTTTTTTTCAGAAAAACGTAATAAACTCGGAACAGTTTTTCATGAGGTCTTTCTGTGTCTTTCTGTCTTTTGTAGGATGGCAAGGAACGCAAATGAAGAAGGTGGTGGAGATGATACTAGTTTTAACTTCAGCTGGAAAATGTTCACAAGCTGGGACTACTTGATTGGCAATCCTGAGACAGCTGATAATAAGTTTGCCTCAATCACAACAAGCTTTAAGGTAAAACAGAACTCACTAAGGAGAGGTAACAGTATTTGTCTTTCACACTGTTATGAATCAGATGGAACTAAGGTCAAGTGTAAGCTATGCTTGAAGCCTAGAAACTTAAACTCAAACTGACATCAGTACACCTTTCTGAATCTGAGTTTTTGTGCTTTTCCATCTTATTTTTTGCTTTCTAATTGTGGAAATAAGAAGTTTTAGCATCTTTTGTCTCCTTTGTGCTCTCAGTACTAGCTTTAGAAAAATGATTCTACTCTAAATATATTTTCCTTTTTCTCATCTGTGATTGCTTCCAATTTCCTTGGCACTTGTCCATAAAACTGTTTTGGGAATATTGCTCATTTTTTACTAACCTCACATTATCACTATCTCTTGTTGCAAAGAAGAGATATCATAAGATAAAGTAATATAATCATCTATAAGGACTATTTGTTATGTCATAAGAATTGATGCTAGAATTTTGAGTATGTACTTCCTTTTCAGTACAAAAAAATTACTTTCTTTGCATAACGTTTTTATTTTAAAATTATTAATTAAATATATCTCAATATGCAACACAATGCAAGAGGTTCTTAGGTCTCTTTTCAGTGTACAGGGTATGTTGATTTCAAGAGTCATTGTGTGAGGAATCTGTGGCAAGGTGTAAGTTGCATCTCTGTGAAAACAATGAAGGGGATATATTTAGTTTGTTGAAGGTTAAAGAGTGTGTTTCTACACTGAGGTCTCCAGGACACACCCACGTAGCACGTAAAGGAAAATTAATTGTTCAATGTAATAATGTACAGGAATTACAATGGCAAAATATTGCCAGACAAGTAAAAATGTGTCAGTCTCACTGACAACATGCACTAGGAGAGCTGGAGGACTAAGCACCAGCTATTCAGTTGCACACAACATCTTTCCTATCTGCAGCAGTATTATAGGCAATATACCCCCTCTTCCCGCCCACCTTCTCAGCTGCAGGCATAAGAGTCAGTATATATCATCAAGGAAAGATACCAGGAAAGCAAATGATGAAGAAATACTAACCAATACACTGAAACTGTCAGTTTTCCCTGCCTGTTTGCTAAGGCTAGATGATAAAAGCTATTTGGAGAAGAATACAGATCACTTGAGACAAAGGTTTAATTTTGAGAAATAAACTCATGAAGCTTTGCTGTGATCCTTGCAAATGATGAAGGAAACTCAGAGAGAAAAGGTGAAGTCTTGGCTTGGATGAGGTCATTGGAGTTCTGTTCAAAAGCTGCTCCAATCTCCTCTCATTTATGTGGCAAACACAAGCTGTAAAAAGAGCAGAGCCACGCAGGGCAATTACTATAATGCAGAAGTTTGGCTTCCTCTCTGGGAAACTGATCTCTATGCCAAGATGAAAAGCTGTTACCAAACTCCCTTTCATGAGAACACTCCAAAGCAAAATCTCTTTCTGCTGGCACAAGTAGAAGTTGGAGTTTAAGACCAAAGTCTTAATATTTATCAGTCATGGCCAAGCAGAAATGTGGGGCAAATATTTTATTCCACAGCCTGAAGCTCTTCACTGTCTGCCTTTTTTTGGGAGCCCTACATCTGGACTATCTTTTCATTAATTCTGAATTGCTGACTTTCAGAATAAAACTTTTTCATATTTTCTCACAAATTCATATTTTTAAAGTGTGACAGTTCATTTTCTGACAGATAATCACACACTTATCCTACTGTGTCACTCAGCCTCATAACAATTTGCAAGCTGACAGAATGTGCTGGTTTCTTTCTGACACATGACTACAAGTGTAACAAGACTCACTCAACTGGGAAATACTCAATAAAGGCAAAGTGGACCCTGGGGAGCCAAAACCCCAGAATCTGCCAGGACCCAAGCAAGATTCTATGGGAAAATCTGAGCTCATCTCAAAGTATGAAGCACAGTTGTTCATTTGCAACTTTGTAGTTTATTTAATTGAATGCTAACAATTGGGGAAACAATGTAGTGCCTTGACCATTATAGTATTCATACTAGTCTTTTCTTTCTAACAAGTGCAGGAAGCAATCGTGGAGGAACAAGAGAGCCGAAAAGAGGAAAATATTCACTTGACTAGATTCCTGAGGGTTCTTGCTAATTTTTTAGCCCTATGCACACTTGCTGGAAGTGGCTACCTCATCTTTTTCGTTGTCAGAAGATCACAGCAGTTTGCCTTGGAAGGTCTGGAGAACTACGGGTGGTGGGAAAGAAATGAAGTTCGTGCTAGCACATTTCTATAATAGATGTGGTTTGAAACTGTGTTCTTCTGCTTTGCATGTTGTCTTTTTTTCCCTGGTAGTTTAGATACTCTGAATGTGGGTGGTAAATATATGACAAAATAATGGCTTTTGACTCTCTGTTTTCTGCTTAATTAAATTTCTTGCTTGTTTCTTTCACATGTTGCTTTGTATATAGCTTTCATTTGAGGCCTTTACATTTCCTGCTCTGTGCTCTTAAAGTTGTTTTCCAGATACTATGTGTATTCACATGAGCAGTTCAAGGAACCTGTTCTTCTGTTGCTATCCTCCTGAGACTGGCCCAAGAAAAGTTATTGGTGTGGGGGCACAAAGTTATCTGGCACCTCACGGCTATAACTCTGCAGTGTAGCAGCAGTTAAAACTCATGCCTTCCAGCTTCATCTGCCTTGTCCAAGAGTCCTATACCATTTCTTTGTGCCTAATCCGTGCCTAATGCTTTCTTCCAAAGCAGATGCAGCCTGCTTTATAGAGGTGTATAATGACGGTAGTGATTGTGTTTGCTATGGCAGAGTGCAGTATGCACCTGAAGTCAGTGCTGTCATATGAAACCCTGGGAAAATTTTACTTTCTTACAAATATACTTCTGCGTATTTTGTAAAACTTGTTTGTTACTTCAGGCCTATCTTCTGAGCTGGAGTATAACATCTGATTTAAAGTAAGGCTAAAAGCTTCACACAGCTGATGAGATGGACAACAGTGGAATATCAATCTAGAATTTTCAACATCAAAACCTGACTAAGCAAGTAACATTAAAATCTCAAGTAACTCAGTTTGACAGTTAATGTCAAATAGAGAAAAATGTCTCTCAAACCACAGTTTTGATAACCAGTGGGTGCCTCTTGGTGGTTGTTCCTTTTTTAGGGAAAATCCTATTTCAGTGGGGCAGAAAGAGCTTTTGAAATTTACTCAGTAGATAGTGAATATAAGACCATATTTGCTATCAACCATAATTCTATCCTGCCTACATGCTGGCATGCTGCCCTTTTTCTGGCATGTCATTTCACAATTTTTAAGTCACACAAGTGATAGTGAAATTGCCACTGATAAAATGAGGGGAAGAAAATCTGCAACTGAGTTTCTAGTTGACAAGAAATCCAGAATACACACCACAATTCCTTTCTGAAATTGAACTAGAAATAGAGCAATGGGTACAATTCAAAGGATGTGTTCTTTGTTCAGTAAAATACTTCACAGGAAAGTTAAAAGCATAATGATATTATATCTATGAGGCTATATGAGAAAATTATATACTTTTGAAAATTAGAACCTCATCACTGTTTTTGCATTTTGAAAAATTAATGTGCCACATTTTGTCTCATTAAAGCTCTGCATTTTCATTTGCAATAGCTTTTCACTTTTCAACTTTGCAAGTTGCTGTACCTCATTTAACTTCTTATCTTAATAATCTCTATTCTCCAAAATTAGAAATGCTCTAGAGATGGGGTGCGTGAGCAGTCAAGGCACTGAAAACTGAAAGCAAATGAGAAAAAAAAAAACATGCTTCAGATAAATTGCAAAAAATACATAATAAAAATAGGGAAAGTGAATGTTTGAAAGAAAAAAAAAACAAAATCACAAAAAAACCCCCAGTGACTTCTGTCCTGCCTCTCTCATGCAGCTACAAGGAAACTTTCAAGAAATGGATACTATTTTTAATATTTCCCAAGTATATATTTACTATATCTTCCAGAATAAGAAGAACATCAAATGAATTAAGTAGAAGCCAGGCTGAGAAAAAGCAAAAGAGAAGAAATGATAGATTGTGGATGCCAGTGTTATCGGCGCTAAAGTTTATTTTTATCAGAAGGAAGATTTTATAAGGCATGAAAGAGAAATCCTCTGAGCATTACTAAATGTGTAATGTATAGACCTAACTGAACAAGTATGCAAATTAAATGTTGTTTGGTCTGTGACTTACTCAGATATGTTTGTCATGTTATTGCTCATCCCTGGGCATCTGTTGGGCTAGACCAACCTTTGATGTGACCCAGAACATCTCCTCTTACATACACATCTGCCCCTGGAACTTATTGGCTTGAGAGAATATGAGACAGCAGAGTCTCTGAAAATTTTGGTTTAAGATTCAGCAGTGGCATGACAGGACTCAACATTTCTATTGATAAACACTGTATGTAGCCTGCTACAGTAAGTTTGAATTTTAGAAATTCATGGCTCATGATGTTGACTGTAGTTGACTCCTGCAGATATGTCATTTTGAACCATATTAAGCATAAATTCTTTGCTTTGATAGTGACTGAGACAACATGTTATAAATTATGTTAGATACTTTGAAGACACTTTCAGATCAAAAAGTTTGAACAGTTCTGTATAAAAAAAAGAACCAATATTTTTATTACCAAAATCTCACCACCTACTATAAATATTAAAAATAGGAATATCAGCAATGTTTGTAAGAGAAAATTTATTCAAAGCAATAAATTCTGAAATGCAACAAAGATGTTAATATAATAAGGTAAGAGGTAGCATGTAATTCATGCAGATATAAATTCTGCCTTTATTTAGGTATAAATCCAAGTCAAGCAAGAGATGATATCTGCAAGTTTTAGTTGATTGTTTCTCTTTCGAATGTTATGAGTTAACACTGACTTGCTACTTAAATAAGCTACTCCAAATTACAAATAACACTATTGAAATAAATAAAGATCAGTGAATTCCTGTAATCATTAATCAAATATCTACATATTTCTTATGGTGTGCCACAAACTGACCACAGAATATACTACTGATTGCCTAGGATTGCAAAAAAGAAAACAAAACAAAAAATCTATTTATTAAAAACAACAAAAGAAATGTATTTACTTCTTTTTATTAAGAACACCAGTCAAATGGATGTAAATTTTTAGGCATGGGAATGTACACATCTGTAAGTGAGCAAATTTGTTTCTTAATATAGTACTTTTCGGTTGCCATATTACTTCTGAGAAGCCAGAGCAGACCTAACTCTCTTGGTAGAAGGAAATCAGAAATGTTTTAAAATTTATACTTGTCCTAGAAAATAGATTCCAGCATGGCTGAGAAATGATTGTTTCAGAACAATTAGAAGATTAGAGTTCTGTGAACAATCAGTACTTTTTCTGACTAAACCAAGTAATTTTTCTTACTTGTTCTAATATGATTAATCTCAAATAAACACTGTGTTTTCCGACAATCTTCATGGCTTAGATTGAGGAAAAGTTTCTTGTCTGTTTTTTTCAGTCCCTTAAAGACACACTTTTTGTAATACAGTGTTATTTTACATTGAAAGTTAATAACTGCACTCAAACATTTTCCATTTTTTTAATTTATGGTTGATAAAATGAATTAAAACCAAAAGGTTCAAGTAGACTTGAAATAACTTTCAGGAATCACTTAGAAATATTACGTTAGAGGAATAATTCACTTATCTTTGGGATTTATAAGCTATGTTGTTTTTTAGTTTTCTGTAAAAGCTAGTTATGTGCTGTGGGGTTTTTGTTGTTGTTGGTTGGTTGGTTGGATTGTTTTGCTTTTTTTCAGGTAAAATTTTCCTATTTCCATACTGCTAAGATGATGAATTAATCTTATTAGAGGTTTCTAAGAAAATCAGGAGAAACAAGAAGGATTGTTTTGAATTTTCTTACGCAGTGAGGATATCAGATGTGAGATAGAGAGCTGGGCAATCACCAACGACATGAAATTTAACAAGAAAAAATGCTGGATTCTGCACATAGGATGGGGTACTCCTGATTATATATGCTATAGACGCTAGGAGAAGAGGCAGGGGAGGAGACCAACAGAAAGATATTTGGGGTGTTGGGTTGATGGCAAGTTGAATATGAGTCAGCAGTGCTCTGGCAGTCAGGAGGGCCAACCATGTCCTGGGAGGCATCAGACAAAAGCATCGCCAGCTGGTTGAGGGAGGGAATTGTCTCACTCTGCCCTGCACTAGTGTGTCCTCGGTTTTGGGCATCTCAATACAATCTAACAATTAGAACATGTCCAGAGTGACCCAGAGGGTGAAAGGCCTTGAGGGTCAGACTAAAGAGGAGAAGCTGAGGTCATTTGGTTTGTTCAGTTTGGAGAGGAGCAGGCTGAGGGTTGACCCCATCGAAGGGGAGCAGCAAAGCCACAGGCACTGGCCTTTTTCTAGAGGCCAGCAACATAATGGAAGAAAAGGAAATAAAGCTGTATCAGAGATGATTTGACATTAGGAAGAGGTTCTTCACTGAGAGGGTGGTCTGTCACTGGAACAGGCTACCCAGGGAAATAGTCAGAGCACCAAGACTATCAGATTTCAAAAGACTGTCTGGACACATTCACATAGAAAGCTTTTGGGGGGTCCTGTGAGGGGGAAGGATTTTGACTTGACATTCCTTATAGGCCCCTTCCAACTTGAGATACTCTGTGATTCTATGATTTTGTGACATCTAGAATTAACTTTGAAGAACTCTCAGATAAATTGAATTTAGGGCAGTATTTTTGTAGGAATGATTTATATAGAATATGTGTCTTTGGGGAAGGTGTGGTAGAGATGATAGCATAAAATGGTACTAGAAAAAGGGTTTGATAAGTCTTGTAGCAGTAGAATTTTGGTTACATTGTAAGTTCTAGTATGAATAGTTAACATTTGAATATTTTTGAGGTTTGTGTGAAATAGAAAATTAAAAAGAAAATCATATATCTCTCTGCAATACATTGCAACTGACTTTTCAAACTTTTCTTCCTTTGTGAAAACAAATTGTAATACTTAGAGTGGATTTTGTTTTTTGTCAAATCAAAACCCTAATACAAAGTAGTATTCTTCACTGAAATCAATGATAATAGCAGAATTTGTCTCTAACATTTCACTGTAAACTTTTTTTTTTTTCTCTACTGCCTCTCAGGTGAACATGGTTATGTCACTTTTAGGAATGTTCTGTCCTACTTTATTTGATGTAATCAGTTCTCTGGAAAATTACCATCCTCGAATAGCTCTAAGATGGCAGCTGGGACGAATCTTTGCCCTTTTTCTTGGAAATCTCTACACCTTCATTATTGCCCTAATGGATGAAATCAACCTGAAGGCAAGATATTTATTTCCCTCCACTATTTTTAACATGTAGTTGGGCAAGGGTGAGGATTTCCAGCCAGTTACAGACATGGCAGTTAAAAACATTCCTTTCTTTCTGTACTGTAAATTATGTCCATGCTTGAGCTAGCAATGGGAAACTTGGAATAGAAAAAGCTGAGAGTTGGCAACAAGCTCATGTTTTTTTGTTTTTTCCCAATCTATTTCTTCACTTAGTTGGAAGAAGAGAAGATAGTCAAGTACAACATGACAATATGGGAAGCCAGTCTGTACAATGGTACTATTCCAGAAAATTCAACTGCTCCTCCAATACAGGTGGACCCTGCTGATGTCCCTAGAGGACCATGCTGGGAAACAATGGTGGGACAGGTAATGCTTTGAGCTCATATTTGCAAATAGGTCTGTTACAGGATATGATATCTAAATCCTTTTATTTCTGCTAGTAATTGTCATTAAGGTGGGAAAATGTGATGTGAAGCAGATGTGGGACCTTTTCTTGAGATAAAAAGCTTTTTAAAAACTATTTAATTTTGAACCCAGTCTAGCAGGGCATTGAAAACATTTCTTTTGTTCCCCTCCTTTTCACTGTCCTCCTCACTCCCTCTTCCTGATCCCATCTTTGTCTTGCAAAACCTGTTCAGCAATTTTGGAAACCAAGGATGTGTGTAAGATAGCTCTTCGGGCAGTATGCTTTTGGAAAGGCATCTCTGTCTTTAGCCAAGTAACATAATGCAAAATAAGAATAGTGATTCAATGGTAACTGCTCAATTGTTTTATTTGATTCAGCTGAACATTTATTCTTTTTAAACTATCAATATAAAATGTGGATTCTAAACAAGTTTCTACCATAGCCTTTTCATCTATTTGATCTTACTTTGCTGCTGTTTTTTTGTGCACGAGAATAAATTCAATTCTGAATCACTTTTGCTTCTGCTCCATCACTCTGACAACCCATCCTCCTGAACAAGTTAATCACCAGCAGGGAGTATATAGTCAGAGAAATTAGCCCCTCTATTTTTTCAGTGATGCAGAAAAATAAGAAAACACCAAAAACTCATCACTGAGCTAATTTTCCCCTTAATTTCAGGGGAAAATAATACAGTTTTGGGCTGTTGGGGTAAGGCCTCTTGTATTAGGCTTTAGTGAAACATGCCAAAGCAAAAGCAGCAGGATGAGGATGTACATTACAATTTTCTTCTTCCCTCTCCATATTCACTGGGCATTGCAACTCCCTGCAAAAGAAGATATTAACTTTTGTTGTTGTTGTTTGTTGATTTGTCATTTGGTAATTTTAATTTTTTCTTTTTTTTTAAATAATCTTGTCAAAATCAAAGGGATCAAAAGCAGCTTAAGATATCAGCTCAGATTTCTGTTATAGCAGCAATCTTGGCTGGCAGTCATTCCCCGTCTAATCACACCCTGGAAATCTCATCTGATGATATGAGCACAAATTAGAGCAAAGGATACCTCTAGCAAATGAGAGGCAGTATTTCTCTTGGCATATTACAGAATGAGTGAATGTAGAGGAGGATCAGATTATTTTCCGTGTTGAAGCAGGATAAGCACAATTATGGATGTAGTAGAGTAGTTCATAACTGTTGTAAGTATTGATTACTTGAATGAATTCTTAAAAAAGAATATTACTCCAACAGGAATTTGTGCGCTTGACAGTCTCTGACATGATGACAACATACATCACAATTCTAATTGGTGATTTCTTGAGAGCAGTCTTCGTTAGGTTTTTCAATTACTGCTGGTGCTGGGACTTGGAGTACGGATTTGTAAGTGTTTGATTTTAAATGTATTTGTTATCTATCATTTCACATTTATGCAACCAATTGCATTTTTCTTTATCCTACAGTTAACTTTTGGGTAGATAAATCACCTTCAATACAACTGAACAATTAGATTAGTTTGTCTTAGAATTTTCTTATGCCTTAATATTTGTCTTAGTCTTTAGATTTTGGTAACTTAGAGAGTTTTTAAATTTATTTGATTGTGTAAGAACACCGGGTACATATTTTTCACATGTTTACAATTTGAAGACTCATTCTCTTTACCACAGAATACAATCTCATTGATTTCTATGGGAATTTGGATAGAGTCCTCCAGCACATAATGCTAGTGGAGAAGAATCTCTTTCTGCAGTACCTGTTGTAAGACTGCTCCCCAGGTGGTCCTGGGCTTTGCTGGGGAGTTGGACCTGTTTAACTGACCAGAGAATGTCGGAGGCTTGGTTATAACATAGGACCTGTCGAATCTCTTCCGTCAGTGCTTTCGCCCACTGGTGATTGACAGTGTCACAAGTGGATTTCTGGGTCTGCTGCCAGCTGCTGCTGAAACAACCAAAGCTTTAAGGAGCACCCACGTACTTGTAGAGTAGGAAGCAATATGTGAACAATGAGAATCAATGTGATGATAATTAACATGATATCCTTAAAATCTAATGGAAATGTTTCAAAAGGCAGGGTGTTGTTCCCAAGCCAGGGAAAAGTGAGACTTGGGAAAGCTGTTCACACCCCTCTCACCAGTCTGTAAAAAGGTGTAGTTTGCCCAGAATTCCCATGGATATTGACTGACCATGGTACTGATTAATACCCTTGTAAATATTACTGATGAAAACAGTGGGTGGCCATGTCAAAAGGGCCTGGAACAATTGTATAAATTCAACACTTTTCCACAGAATTTTGGTGAGTCCGTTTAAGCGAATTGTTTGTCCAATAAAGGGGAAACAGGTTAACCAAAGCAGTTCTAATTCCTCCATGAGAAAAGCAGGGAACATGGTGTGTATGTTTGTATGTGTGTACCCAAAGGAAACCTTTCTGATCTTGTTGTACTCACCTTTAACGTGTTCTGCTCATCATCCCACTTTTGACACCTAGAAATGTCTCAGTTTGAGACAAGGGAGAATTATTTAACATCCAGAACAGAAGCTCATTAAGTGGATACAAGATTTATTATAGAAAAATATAATATGAATAATAATAATGATACAAATTATATATAAATAAATAAAAATAAATAATAAATAACTAAATATATATTCATATCCTAATACTAACCACCCCCTACACCCATGACGTCCCAAAACCACCCACATACTCACCATGCAAACACAAACCCCAACTCATACCAGGGAGAACCACACACCTTTCCACTCCACAACCCCCTGGAATCCCACAGAAGGAAATGCGCTCTCCACCCAGTAGCATCCCTGGGGCCCACAGAAAAGGAGGAAACCCAAAGTTGCTAGAAAAATTTATGACGGGAGAACTCAAGCCTTCAACTGGAAGTATTGGGCTTGCTGCTGGCACTATCTGGGCTCTTCGGGGAATCCTCGCCGGTGCCAAAGAAAATGTGGAGATAATCAGGCAGCTGCAATCCTCAAGAGCTGAGCACACCCTCTGGGTCCATGTTGGTGGGAGGAAACAGGAGGGATCCGTGTGTGCGTTAAGCTTTTAAAACCCCTTTATGCCCTCCCCACATGGTTTCAGTTCATCCAGTGAGCAAACAGCTCTGAGTCATCCATCCCACCCCTTCACTGGTGTCACTGCAAAGTGGCGGCATCCAGGGGGGGACCACGTGGTCCTGATCCAATGGCAGCACCGGGGCTCTTGACCCACGCTGTGATAGGGGAAAGCACACGTATGTCCCCGTGACCGCCCACCCCCACAGCCTGGGCCGGGGGGAAAGGAGGCTGGGGCCACCGCTGCTCCGCTTTCGCTGCCACCAGCTGCTCGCCACCTCCCAACCAGGATAATGCCTCCCTCCAACTTGTCCTGGGAGGAGGGAATGGGAAAGAAATTAAAAGAGAAACAGGTTAAAACCATGACAACAGATCTCCTTAGCGAACTGCTTTTGAAGTTGAACACTAGTAATCTGTTTATTTGTTCCTTGTATGGAAGCAGATTCATAAATACATGAAACATAAATATAGCAGTTCACTGTAAACATATCCATATGCGTATATGTATATATACACAAAACTACACAGAAGGACTGTAGGGTCTTCAAATATTCCAACAACATAACACACTGCAAATTAAAATTCTGGTTTTAATTGATGATTTCAGTAGAATAAATTTGCTTTGCTTCTGCCATAAGGGAATCGTTTTTTATGCATCTCATGCCTTTACTCTCTCTCTCAGACATTGATACAATCGATACCTAGAAGACATGCATTATTCATTTTGTCCACAAGTATGCTGCATCATGCAAGTCATCATCTATGATGCATGATGTTATGAGGATGTAAACCATATAAATAATATGTTTGAAAGGGACATTTAGGTGTAACCAAAAGTTTACAGCCACAATTTCTTACCAGGAAGTTTTGTTCTGGTGCTTAAGCACACAAGCTTACATGTATGGATGCATTTCAATTGTTCCTGAGTATTCAATGTATTTCAGTGTATTCAGTGTTTACAGATTGAAATATTCATGAATTAAAAATTAATAATTAGGGCAAGAGATAAGATGTGGAAAGATTTGGACAAACAGACTGAAGGGATCAAATGAAAAGTTCTGAAATATAAGACTAAATAATTTTTGTGGTATTTATGTGTCTGCTCTGGAAATAAAAATATACGATACACGGCTTTCTTCAGCAGAAAAAGCAGTAATGAAACTCCAAGGCTGAATCTTAAAGTAAAGATTAGAATCCAACACACTCAATTTACAAATAAGATATTCATAGTAAGCAAAGAAAACAATGATTGGCAATATCTATAAATGCTTAAAACGAATTCCTTAACAGTGTTACTGCTAAAATATGCAAAATAATGCTATAGTTGAATCAAGTATCAAGTCACATTAAATCACACTAATTACATTAAGTGTCATGGCGGATACTGTATTAGAGGACAGATTACATGATTGCCACTAGCTACTCCAAAGAAAAATTGTTGCTTTAATGTTTAAATTTACCCAGTATCCAGAATAATTTTTAATTCTCCATTACCACTTTTCTCTCAACAAATCTCAAAAAGATTTTCACAAAAATACTGCAAGCTATCTTAAAGGCTGCTTCCTGGCCTTTATGTATATTATTTATTTCATAATTCACTGATAAGATGCAACAAGACACCTTGCAACATGATGTCAGTGTGCTGCTGCTGTTGTGACACTTTTAATCTACCTAAAACTCTTTCTGCAAACCTAATGAAAACATCTGTATCATTTCTTGCAGCCATCATATTCCGAGTTTGATATAAGTGGAAATGTGCTGGGGCTGATCTTTAACCAAGGCATGATCTGGTAGGTGTGGCAAACTGTGTTGCATCTGCAGAATGGCAAGATTTATCTGTATGTGTGAAGGATTCTTCAGAAATCCTTATTGTGTCCCATTTCTTTAGTCTGATGGAAGTATAATGAAATAAAAACTGAACTTTGGTATATTACAATCAGTGAGAACACTTCAAAACTAGTTCTGGGCTAAGATCACTGGGAGATTACCTGGGTTTATTCAGCTCACTGATTATTATCCCTTACTGGTTATTCAGGCTGGCAGTGATGAGGCTGTTAAGAAAGGCTCCAGAGTAATTAAAAAGGAATTCAGGGAGCTAGGTCAAATGATTGATGGGGCAGGTATCCAGGTGGTGTTTTGCTCACTCCCTTTAGTAGCGGGAACAGATACTGTATACAGTAGGAGAACCCTTGCTATCAATAAATGGCTTAAGGGTTGGTGACGACAAATGAATTTTTGGTTTGTTTGACCATGAGGTGACCTTTTCTGCACCTGGCTTGCTAGACATAAGTGGACTATATTTGTCTAAAACGGGCAAAAGGTATTTAGGCCATGAGTTGGCGGGGCTTGTTGAGAGGGCTTTAAACTAGGCATGAAGGGGGAAGGGGATGGAACCTTGCACTTATAGTGGGCTGTTGAAGGTAGTAAACTTAAACGTGAAGCCAGCAACCCAGCTGCGTTGTATGTACTCTAATGCATGAAGCATGAGGAATAAACAAGAAGAACTTGAAGTCTTGAAGCAACAGGAGAAGTATGATATAGTTGCAATCATGGAAACATGGTGGAATGACTTCTGTAAGTGGAATGTTGCATTGAATGGCTACAGACTCTTTAGGAGAGATAGAGAGGGAGAAGGGGTGGAGAGGTGTCCCTGTGTATTAGAGAAATGCTTAATGCCATGGAACTCGAGATTAAATATGACCAGGTTGAGTGCTTGTGGGTAAAGGTCAGAGGGGCAGCTAACAAAACTGATATTGTGATCGGAGTCTGCTATAGGCTACCCAACCAGGAGGAAGTTGTTGACCTATTATTCTATATGCACATGGAGGATCTCTCAAGTGTGCCAGCCCTTGTTCTCATAGGAGACTTCAATCTCCCAGATATTTGCTGGGAACTCAATATTGCAGAGAGGAGGCAGTCCAAAAGGTTCTTAGAATGTCTCGAGGATTGCTTCTTGTCATAGCTAGTTAGTGAGCCTACCAGGAGTGAGGCTGTTCTTAATTCACTGTTTATTAACAGGGAAGGGCTTGTAGGGAATGTGGTGGTTGGAGGCTGCCTGGGGTCCAGCGATTGTGAAATAATAGAGTTTTCAATAAATAATGAAACAAGGAGAGGATTTAACAAAACCTCCATGCTGGATTTCTGGAGGGTGGAGTTTGCCTTATTTAAGGAATTAACTAGTAGAGTACCCTGGAAGACTGTCCTTAATAACAAAGGCGTCCAGGAAGACTGGATGTACTTCAAGGCTGAGATCTTGAAGGCGCAGGAACAGGCTGTCCCGATGTGCTGTAAGATGAGC
>VXBA01000010.1:9088-26982 GCA_013399895.1 Serilophus lunatus
CCAAACCCATAACATAACCATAACCCATAACCTCCCATGGTGTTAGCTGAAGAAATTACACTGTCTTGGGGAAATTTTTTTTCAGAGGTAATGCATGGATGAAGTATCCATCACTCAGGGAAGCTGGTGGAGATAGGAACACTGGAGTGAGTAGTATTTGAGAACACCTCTCTGGTAGCTGATGTAGGCAAGTTCTGCTCTCAGGAGCTCCCTGAAGGATGTGAGAGGCTCAGCTGATTGCATGGTTCTAGTTTATGCTGCAACAAGTAGTTATAGAGGTAAGGCTCTGTGTGAAGGGACCTGACATGCTGCTTATATCTCCATTCAGCACCACAGGAATTAGCGGGAACCACATCCTTTCTTGGACAATACTTGTCTTAGCATTGTAAATTAGCACCGGAAGAGGCTTTGCAATGACCTTCTTTCTTTTGCTTAAAAAAAAAAAAAATCAGAAAGAGCAACTTTTTAAAACTTACATGAGGCCCTGACTCTATAGAAGATAGCAGTTGGTTTGCCATGGACATCACCGTGATGGGATCTCTTCATTAATACTTGGTCATTATTTTATAGCTCAATTTTGATAAAACTTTTGGTTATTTGGATAAATTTACAAGTTTTCCAATTGCAGTAGCATTTTAGTACTGAAGAGTACAGGATTGTGTGAAAATTCTGAGCAATTTTGAATTTTCGTATGATCTCACTGACAGAGTAATTTAAACATGAGATTTCTGTGAAACCATTCTATAGGGTCCTGAAGACGCTACAAGCTTAATGTTTTACTCTTACTGATAATTTCATTTAAGCTAGTCTTATTTCATTGATCTTTTAGGACAGCTACTACAAAAGAAGCATAAAGACTTAATTTCTGTGTACTTTGCTAAATTTGCAGGGAGATAGAGAAATCAACTCGGGGCAAAATATGTAAAAGAAATGCTTATGACAAAATTCCTTGTACCTCATCCACACACTCCACAATCTCTCCCAGCCAGAGGAAATGTGTTAAAAGTTCATTGTAAGATTTCTTACTGGATAATATAAATTATATCTTCCATATCTTCCATGTAAGAAAGTCCAGGTCACCCTTCTGAAATGGATCAACCTGTACACCATCTTCACAGCTCTCCTGATATAGGTATTGCAATCTGTGGAAGATTAAACTATGATCAAATGTATACATTTCTGTAACCAGTCATTTCAAATTCTGGGAATTTGTGCATTCTACATAAATAAAAGTAACTGATTTCGTGTTTTGAAATCAGTCCTTTGCCTCCTGTTTGCTGCACAATGCCATCTGACTTCTTAAAAATTGGCTGATCATTTTTCCTTATCTGCACCTGCTCTGCTTCAGAAATATCACTTAGGGAAATCTTGGGCTAGTTCTGTCTGCTCTGACGTTAGCTCTGCCATCAAGAGCAAGGAAGATGTGGGGTAAAAAAAAAAAAAAAAAGAATGTATGATCCAAAACAAGGAGAGGGAAATGAATCATTTAAACAACCAACACATTTCAATTTCATTTGACAAAAGAATGAAAAGACTCCTAGACCAGCATGTTGGCAAATTTCTTGCAAATAGACACATTAGCTGATATCATCAGCCTACACAGGCTGTACACTTGCACTACCAAATCACTTAAGTAGATACTTTACTTCACGTATTTTAATTTTTTACCTACTTTATTGAGACAATTCAAATGTATGGTTTAAAGCTCTGTGTAATTGCTTTGGGCTGGAGCCTTATAAAGAGATTTTATTTCCTGTGATATAAGAAGACTCAGCCTACATCATCCCCTGCATTCTTTAGCTGGAGTGAGATTTGAAAACAGTTATACCAAGAAAGTGCTAATGACAAATTCATGGAGAATAATGGATGGAGAAACAAAAAGGTAGAGGGAAAGATGCCATCAAGTGACAATTAAGATCTGGCCATATCTTAGGCTGTCTCCCATCTAGACAGCCTGAATCACCTCCCCTTCTGACTCTGAAAGACGGGTAGGACATGGCAAATTTCTAGGTGGCTCAGTTAAGTGAAGAAGTTTCTCTTACCAAGGGGAATTATTTATTTGAGGTTTAAAAAATATTTGTCACTTTTCCACTATTTAATATTGTTGCAACATGTTAGGTTCAGAGGTAAACCTTTTGCCATGATTTTTTTCCTACATTTTTTTTTTTCTAGAAATCATCTCGCTGTTATAAACGGTTTGGTCTGTGTCTATGTTTAGTCTCTGTTTTCTTGAATTGCTCAGATAAAGTGGGAAAGTCTGCTGTGCAGCGGTCAGACAGACATCTAGGTTACCTCAGGCTCCTGCAGTTCCACCTGAGAGGGAGAATGGGACTCTGGATTTTTACTGAGACTGACAGCCATGCTGATCATAGCTGAGACTGAACTGTATAACTGTCTCCCAGGAGATTCCAGGACTAAAGACTTGGGACTCCAGACCTTTCCTTGAAAGGCAGATCACAAGAGGTTAGAGAAGTGAGTAGGGAAGGCAAATGAAGAGGCAGAACTATCTTAGTTCAATGTATGAATAGAGAAGAACTGCTTTCCCAAAGGATCTTGTAGGAACAGGAAAGAGAGAGAATGTGGACAAGGATGATAGAATCATGGCAAGGAGAGGTTAAATAGACTAGAGCTGTTTTGCTTGAAAAAGAAATACAAGAGGTTTATAGATACTGAGTCAAATAAAGAAGCTGAACAGGAAATTATTATTCCTCATTTCTCTTTAAACAAGAACTAGGAGAAAACAATTAGGAGATCAGGGAGTAAGTTCAAAGTAAACGTGAGGAAATTCATTGTAGAATGAATTAGTAGAATGAATTCATTGTAGAACAAATTAATAGAACACAGAGAAAATGTTGCTATGCAAAATGTCCTTGTCTTCAAGGATTAGACAACACCATGAGAGGGTAGTTTGTCATGAGGAATTATGTTTGATGATACCTCCTCTGGCCTAATCTGTCTCTGAGCCTGGGATTTCTGAGAGGTATGAGGAAGGGAACCCTGTGTTGTTTCCCCTGGCCTTAGTAAAAAAAGGCTGCAGAGAAAGGAAAACAAGGAGAAAACAGTGGGAATGACAGATGAGTAAATGGAAGGTGAAGATGGTAAGTTTGAAAGTGTATAGCTGGGAAACTAGAGGGAATGCTGACCACTCTGACAGTTCCCACTGCTCCCTGAACATGTCAGTGGTGGAAATGGATGTAACCCTTCCCAGAGGCAAGAAAAGGGAACAGAAACTGGTCCTTCCCAAAATTCCTCCTGCTGGTGGTGTGAAAGACAAGCTTAGCTGGGGCCAAAAGAAGGTGATGAGACTGTCTTGGGAACTTCTTTGGTCTCTGAGAGAGAGAAGGGTAAGAGCTTCAGGAAGATGATCACTGTTGGAAGCAGGGTCCTGTGCCTCAGGATCCCTCAGGCTGATCCAGTACAGCTATTCTTAATCTCTGCACCTGCAGTGGCACTGCTCAGGCTATGGGGCTTTTGCTAGAGTGATGAGGTACCTTCAGGAAAGCAGAAAAGTAATCATGCCAGTTTGTCAGAAAACATAAAGAATAAAGGGAATTTAGGATTTTGCTGAAAGCTGGCACTATCCCTTTAAGCCTAGTTTTACATTATCTAAATAATATATTCATAAATATAATCTGTCATTTCACTAGATGATGTGATGTAGGCTTACTCTGGTGTTAAAATGATATATCTGCTCTAATTTATGTGGGGTTTTTTGTTTTGTTTTTATTATTATTTGTTTGTGGGGTTTTTTTGTTTGGTTGTTTTTTGTTTTTCTTGTTTCACAGGATCATTTACTTCTGCTCTTTGTGAGTTAATTCTTGAGGTCCTTATCCTTCTGGGTAAATTTTTTTTCCCCCCCTCAGATGTGGAAACATATTTTTCTTGCTATCCCAAGGAAAGACCATTTTCTCAGAACTTCTCCATCCTCCCATTGTCAGAGATCAAGTCAGGGACACACAGAAAGATGGAGCTGTACTGCCATGCATGTTAAAAATGATTTTACTTGATAAGGGTGAAATTACATCTAATTACAAAGTTAATGTAAGTGAATGTAATCAGATACTTACAATGGGTAATGACATGATATTTACAACTTATAATGATCTTGTTATTATACTGTATATAATGACATTATCAAAATTCCTTCTGAAGTTTTCTCCCTCTTTAATTGGCCTTTTCATATAAAAGATATTATTTTAAATTTTTTGTAATATTCTGTGTGAATCCTTTACAGTCTTACACATAAGTTTAAAGCCTTCTCGAAGCCTTGGTAATGTAATGACTATTTACTCCATTTTTTTTTTAACAAAAATAAAAAATACAGCAGCTCTTTTTAAGGTGTGGTGCAAGAAAGCCTTTGAAAAAATCTAATTTCCATTCTTTTTATTGTATACCACTTGAAGAAGTGAACAGAATTGTTAATAGGAGGCAGCATGTGGGCAAAACCTTACCTTAGCAGCAAATGACCTTGGGGCTATTCTCTTGGGCAAGTAATTTTACATTTTTAAGCTGTGGTTTCCGTATCTGTAAATGGGGAATGATGATATTTCATTTCATCTATGAAGCTATAATATACAGATGAAAACTGACAAATATCACACATAAAGGAAATTGAGAATTCACAGAAGGAATGAAGACAGACTTTAATTGAAATGAAGGCACTCCACTTTAGTAAACACCAGGCTTGCCTAATTTATGAATATTGGTGCATGTCCCCTACCCCTTTCACATAAAGCTCAGATAATTGGTCTTTGTTCAGGGAACTGCCTATGGGTTGGAATAACAGCAGGAGATCCTTTTGTGAGTGCTTTGGGCCCAGCTCCAAAGGTCCTCTCAATACTGGTGTATTCAAGGCTGCTACAAACACAAGGCCTGATTCATGTCACCCACGTTACACCACATCTATGCCAGCACAATTCCATTTAAGGTGATGGAGTTGCTCATGCACCATAATACCGAAGTAATTCACCTGATTTTAGTGAAATTACTCTGGCATGGAAACTGGAGTCAAACAAGGACTGATTGGAGAGTGTAGGACTTGAATCTTAACTGTTTTCTGAAGTCTCCTGGGTATAAAATGTTGTTTTCTGACCTGTGAGCATTTGACACCTTCTCTGTTTAGAAGTGAATGACTTCAGTGAAAAGGCAAGTGCTTTACTCCTTTTTGCCATTGCCTTATGATCCCTTTTTATGTTAGCATCAAAAGGGCCAGAAAGTTGTTGCTAAGCTTGCTAACAGCACAAGAGTATTCCAACAGACGAAGTCTCCCTTTTCTTTACTCCGGCAAGGTAAGCACAGGTTGTCAGAATATAGTTGAGGTGCTGTCCAAGTCAAAAACCATGCTGCAGCTCCAGAACAAGTGGCATCACTGGAGTTCTAAGTCCATGGGAAACACGTCTGTCCTTCAGTGTTTTTCCGTTCGTAATGACATAGAGAAGTCATGCAGAAGCTCAGGCTTTTCGTCGTTTTACATCTTTACCATAATGTATTAATGAAGCCTACTATGTGACATAGCCTGTGCTGGAGATGCCAGCAGCCCAGATAGTTAAAAAGGAAGCAATATAGAGAAAGAGACTGGAGAAAGCAGAAGTGTTTGACTTAATCTCTGCTGGATATCCAAAGCAGAGATAGTCACCTGTGCATAGACAAAGAGATACTTCTGAGTAGGTATGGCTGAGAACAATAAGTTGTATAAGGCTGACATTGGCATGCAAAGCAGAATTGGACACAGCTTTAAAAGTGGGGAGGGGAAGGAGGTCTAGATATGGCCATCACTATTTTGAGTTTGCTGCCTGAGTGATCATTAGGTTGCCTCATCCATTAGACCTTTTTCAGCAAAGGAGAAAGGGTGCTTCAGAGAATGGAAAGACTTAAAATACTGGAAATCACAGACTTAAATCCTTGTAGAAGCTAAGAATCAGCGATTCTTTCTGCATACTGAAGTGAATATGAAGGATGAGATTGACAAAAAGAAGGTATAGATGTTTTATCATCACAACAAAAGGGGAGGTAAAAAGTAAAGCAGGTATGCCTAGCAGGAATAACATCTGAAACACTGGGCCTGCTTATTTGCTTGTTTGGTTTTTTGTTTGTTTGCTTTTGGGTTTTTTTAACAATGAATTAAGAGCAGCAGTGTAGGAAAAAAAATTATATTCTGAGGACAGAACACTTTAGAAGAAGGCTGGAAATTTTCAAATATTCTCTTACGTCAAACACCATTTTGAATCAGGTAAATTGTGGAGTCAGCTGCAATATAATTCCAGAAATATTGGACTACAAAAATGTGATTAAGGAAACAGTATTAATTCTAAAGAACAACAGAATAGTGCTTGTATACAATTCATGGAACATAAGATGTCCTGTAATTCATAATTTCCCCACCAGTTATAAACTGCTATTTCTATAGTTTTGCACTCATAGCAGGATATTAAATCAGCAGGCTTCATGGATTTCATCACAATATACCTTCTTCTACAGAAGGCAAGATAGCAGGCAATGCTGTCATTGTTCAACACAAGAAATGCCTGAATAAAGAATATACCAAGAAGGCAAGGCATGTTTGATGTAGACTCCCCACATGCATCTTCTGAGACTACTGATGTGCAGATCTGGTGACTGAAAACAAGACAATGCCTTCTTTAATGACTGAAGATGTATTTTGTAGTTTATGCATTGTGCAAAAGTCCACTGGTGTAATGTTCAAAATTATTTCCGCCATGGAAAGCTATACTAGCTTCTTCATATCTTAGAGTGTACAATAGAGGGTTTCCATTTGTGCAGTGAGAGAGGGTCATAAAGAAACTTATAAAAGAAAGGGTGAAAAAGAATAAAGTCATTCACAACATTGATAATTCCATAGTTTCTGCACATTTTGTGGAAGTCTAAGCTCCTCTGAAATATTTAACACACCAAGATGCAGTGTACTCAGTTGGACCAGAGAAGAGACATTAAAAAAGGATTAAAACAAACCTGAAGGGGAGTCCTACCTTTCCTAAAGGTCTATTATCCTAAATCAGGAATCATGTTAGAAAGGAGCAGTATTTCAAACTCAGAGGTTCACATCACTTGGAAAAATCTGACAGATCTGCAAAGGTATAAAACCAGAATACACTCACCTGAAAATCCAGTTCAGTCCAGGAACGCAAATGGTCCCACTGTTTCATTTGTGAATGCAATGTGAGCAGCAAGTTTGACCAGGAAGGAGATCACAGGACTGAGGGTACAAACTGCTATCAGCAGATTAGCCGTAGTGCTTTTCTATGCATTTATTCATCACTTGCTTAGATAGAGTAGCAAATGACAATTCCAGCAGTTAAGAAACTAAATGCTGGCACTGGCTCTAGCTATCAAATCAAGGAGTAATGAGAACTGAAGGGATGTGGTCCTAAGGCAATTATAGTGATAAGTGCAGTGGCAATGGTAAAGGCTTCTTGAAGGACGACTCAACAGAAGACCATGAAGGATACTCTTTGAAAAGTAGCTTGAACTACCACTATTGCTTTCAGGAAAATCTTTCAAGAAAGACATGGAACTAATGAAAAATAAGAAAAAATTCAGAGGAAGACAGTGCCCAACATAACAGATTATCTTCCTGAGAGAACGTGGTGGCCCTAGCCCATTTAGAAGTATGAGGCTGAAGAGAAATGGTGTGCAGAATTCTTCAGGACAGACCTAACGATAATGCACTCAGTATTTTCTTTGATGAACAATCACAAGAAGTGGGAATGAGTTGTCCATATTTATTGACAAAAAAAGTGTGTTGAACCAATATCAGTGAGAAAGCTTATAGAGTAGTTTACAGAATAAATCAGATTAATTCCAAGGGACAGAATGAAGTTGAATTGGAAAAGTGCAAGACCACGCAATGCATACAAATAACAAGATGTTCTTAGCTATATAGCAAGGAGTCAGATCTTTTAGAAGCAGAGGTGATGTCTAGGATGTATCAGGTAGGTAGGGCATATGGAAACCCTCTAAGTCACCTTTATGATGAAGGCAAGAAAAAATGTTATTCTACCTGTTAGGTTATGTGCTAGTAGAAATGGAAATGACAGAGTCAGAACAAGATACTTCTAGGTTAAAAACCCCTATGTTAAATGAGGTGAGTTCAAGTTTTAGCATCTACAGAGATTTTCTACAGTAATCAGGGAAAAAGACAGTCTACTTTGAAGCAGAAACAAAAAGCTATGTTTGTTTAGCCAAAGAAAATAAAGATTGAGAGAAGGAATTGTTGTACTCTACAGATATGTCAAGAGAATAAGTATCAGAGAGGAGAGAAAGTATTTAACTAATGAGTAATATTGACATAAGAATAAAAGGCAGTCAACTACCTAGCAATACACTAGGCTAGAAATTAGAAAACACTTGCAAACATCAGAGCCATAGGGCTTGGGAACAATCTTCCAAAAGGGCAAAAAATCCCAAGATAAAGGCAGAGCAGCTAATGAAACAAATTTGCAACACAATCAACTGTGAGAAGAAGGAATTAGATTTGATGGTTCTGAAGGCATCTTTGAAAATAGTGCTAAAACAGATGCCCTGTGTTAATATCTAATTATATGCCTCAGCTTTATAATTTGATTATATATTATATTTTAATTCTATTTACATAAAGAATATATATGACTTTGTGCATATACTATAGTAGTTATAATATAAATTTGTTCATAACACCTGCTTTTAAATCACCATTTCCTTTGTGCTCCACAAATACTTGCCTGGACTACACTTTCCAGAACCCCTCAAAATCTAGTACAACTGTTTATTCACACCTACAGTACTCCCTTAAAAAATAGGTTTAGTACTAAAAATCACTACAACAAGATTAAAAATTGACAGGCTGATGTCACTCAACATTCGATGTCTTCAGTATCATATTCATCAGGACACAAAGCTTGCAGGTGGTAGATACAAAAAAACCCACATCCAAAGCTGAAGGGAGCTACCTTCACATTCAGTTTTAATTTATTCTCAGCAAATAAAGCTTGACCCTAACCTTTCATGATAGTCATGTGTAAGTAGAGACTAGCTGATACTGGCCAGAATGGACAGACTTGGCCATTTACCACAAATCTATGCTTTTCTGACTGCATTATTGATGAAAATATTAATTATAAATGAGAAACCTGTGGAGTATGGACAGCGAGCAGTGAGAAATGGAGAGATGCCCAAAGAAGGAATGTGATCTTTTTGAGAGTATTCCTTGCTACAGAGCATGTTTTGGTGCTGAAAGGTGAATTCTGGTGATTTTTCTTGGTTCAGACGTGCAAGCTTTGCTCTGTTACAGGAAAGAAAGGAGCTTATCAGTTTCCTATTGCTCCCAGGTATGCTTCCTCCTAGCAGGAGATTTATGCATCTGGCCTCCTCCGCATTTTCCTCTGACAGCTTGCCGTTTTGTTTCCAACATCTCTAATAGCAGCAGGATTTTTTCTCTCCATAATTTTAGTTTCAACAGGTGCCAGGATTCAAACTGGTCAAAGTACAAAGTTGCATTCATTCCTAAATTGCCACTATCACAGCCATAACTATCAAAGTGTTGCCATCCCACTTTCTAGGTCAATTTTTGGCATAAATACCCTGTCAAAGGCACAATGATTTATTCATTCCCCTCAAAGATAAGTATCATATGGTGGGACTCATTATATGATTGATTTCAGCTTATTTGAATGATTGCATTGCTGATAGTGGAGGCAAAGGGAGGCATCAGAGTTCTGGGAACTAGACACATAACACTAGTGTGTTTTTCATGGGAGCTCTTACACTCTAAATCACAGACTTCAGCTGAGTAATTCATGTCAGCTCGAGTAAGGTTGCCAGAACACCTTAAAAAAAAAATTCTAAGCTAGTTTTGCTTAAAAGTGACATGAGACTTATAGGGATTCTTGGAAATTTGTGCCTGTCACTCCTGATCTCTCTGATGGCAGTTTTACTGAGTGCCTGCCTCACTGAGATAGCAAACCCCAGGGAACAAAGCAGCCTGGGAGGAACAAAACTTGTGTGGCTTCTCTGGTTGTTGTCAGATCCAGGCCTTCGCTGATGGCAGATAATAAAACAAGTGGATGACTTTGGCTCTGCTGAACAATCACAGTGCCCCTCTGTGGTTCCACACACCAGCAGTTATTTCAGTGCAGGTGGAGCCTTGTAAAGATATAACCGGAGTTAAACTTTGTATTGAAACGAGAAGACTAATTGTTTGGAAACAAGTGGAAACTGTCATATAAAATATACAGTGTTTTGAAAGGTGCACCTTATATGTCACATGCAGCTTTAGTGCATAAATATAAGGTTGGGTTTCCTCACAGTAACGCTTGGTGTTCTGAAAAATCTGTTTTAATAAGTGGAAATCTAAGAACAGAGATATTTCAATGAGGCTATAAACTGACTATTTAAATGAAGTCCAGTGTCCTACACACAACATCTGCACTTCACATCACTAAACAATTCAGAGTAGCTTCTTCTTGGATGTTGAGAGTGCACCTACATTCACATTTGAGTTCAGAGCAGTAGTGTGTTACTGAATTAAATCTTCCTGTTGCCTCCACTTCCACTTTGTTTTGTGTCATGAAGCATTCTCAGAGTAAATGAACTGGATTTATTTTAAATGAAACTAAACAGAAAAATCTGCTCCAGATATGCACCTGGAGGTCTCTAACCACAAATAGACAGTGGACAGGTAGCCTGAAGTGATTTCCCCTAAAAAAACCCACTCTGAAATGTGCACCTCGAGAACATCGGGTCACCAAGACTAGTTATTTTATTTCACAGAAGCCTGCTCCTGCTCATTCATACTGCTTGCTGAAAGGGCACAACCTGTGTGAGTCTGGTCCTGTGGAGAGCATGGTGCAAAAGTCTGGTGTGACAAAAAGGATCCACAGTCCAACACTATGAAAACTGAATGAAGCATTTTCTTAGCTTTTCCCATAACCACCACTATGGACATAATTGAAGTTTGGAGCAAGGGTATTTACTGACATATCTGGGTTATGAAGCAAGGACTGACTACAGGTAGCAGCTCTGCCATCATTCTTTCTCCCTTCATGACGAATCCCTGAGAAATTTGATGGGTTTTTTTTAGTGCTCCTTCCCAGCTTTGAGAGTCTGTGAAATGCAGAACTGAAGTTCAGTTCCTTTTTTAATTGTTAACTGTGCACAGAAAAAAAATCAAAATGTAAGCCCTGAAGAACCAATAGTGAATGAATGACTCCTTTTTTATTTTCTATTTTGTGTTCTAGACCTGGTTTTTTAACTTTTCATAATAAGAAAACTGAATAGTAAATTTGTGTAGTTTAAAAATGCACAAGCCATTCTGTTTCATGTCCAGCCTCTTCTCAGATCCCTACAGTGGAGGCATCGTTCTGTTTATATTTACAGCAATATTTCAGTAGATTCCCTGGAAATAACTGGGCTCAGCTAGAGTGAACTACTTTGCAGAAACACATTTTCTCAGCTTTAAAGGGATATCTGCTGAAGAATGGTGACTTGTAAAGTGATCTGCTGGGTCTGACATAAAGAGGCTATGATGCTGACACATACAGCAGATGACAGGTTGCTGTTTACTTACTGTTCTCTGGACATTCTGTTAACATAGGTTTATTTTCATTCCTCTTCCTCCAGTGTGATGGTAAAATACAGCTTTAACTAACGGATAGACGTATGCAGGATTGTTGTGTTTTACGTCATAGACCATACAGAAATATTGATGTGGTCTTATCTGTTCAATCTTGAACCAGTTATTACAGCTCTAGAGAACCCTGATATTAAGCTGCTTTTTGAGTTTTATCCAGGCATAATGTGCTATTCAATTGAAAGGCTGGCTGTGAAGAAGATGCAGAGGGTGTAATCACAGCCATTACAGAGAGTCATCAGTGGAGCCAAACCTACACTTTCCACAGTCAGCAGTAGGCAGTTAGATGAAAAGGAACTATTAGAAACCAAACCTAGTGCCCAATATATAATAAATGGCCACAAGAAAACCTATTAAAGAACTGTTTGCACAAAAAGGCAAAATGCTTTCATATACAAAAAGAAAAGATTTGGTGCTACTTTAAAAAGGTCAGCTTCTCACGATAAACTGACAACACTGATATTGGAAAGCCGCCACCTTTACCATCGCCACTTGTACCTTCAAATTCTGCCCTCCAGCCTTTGTAAGGGGACAGAGTTTATCAATGGGATGTATTCATAATTCTTCCTTCTTCCTACTTCCCTCCTTTTTGTTTATTTTTGTTTGTTTGTTTGCATGATTTTTCTGCACATGTGTGTTTTGGTTTGGCTTTTTTGTTTTTTTTTTTTTTAGGGTCAATTTTAAGTCACTTGTATTCAGTGATTTAAAGAAGCCAGAGCACTCTAGGCCTTTCTCTCTGTGTTGTCTCTGACCACAGTGCTTTGGAAAACTGCAGTGCCTCCCACCTTCTCAGCATGTAGAAACATCAGTGACTTCCTGAGCAGAGTCTCTGTGGGGAACAGAGCAGGCCAAGAGCAGTGTTAATAGTTGTCTGTGAAAAAGAGGAGCAATAGCCAGTGAGGCCAAGCCTTGTTTAAAGTCAATGTATCTGATAAGTTTGTATTCACTGACATCCTTTACAGGAGAACCAGTCTTTCCCAACAGCTTGTGGAACCAGAGGGCTGGGAAACATCTTCCCAGGTATTTAGCTCAGTCTTCTGTGTCAGGTGCACTTTTTGCTAACCTGGGAAGCATTTTATTTAATGTGTTCTCTAAGTCTGGCTTCTTTGATGTGGAGGTGTCTCCAAGCTCTGCAGGGGACTGAAATTATTATCATCTTCACTGTAAAGAGACTTCTGCCAGTTTTAAACAGTTAATGGAAGCAAAGGAAACGTATTAATAGGTGAGATATTCTTGGAGATGTGAACTATCCCACTGGCTGGATCCTAAGGATCTCGTATAGTATGACGGTTTGGAGTGGGATAAAGAGAAGAAAAGGGACGAGACAGACTTTTTAGATCCCGGAGCAGCAGTAACAAGGCAGGTATTGTCCAAATCCCTTTTTGCTAATATAACATTACCCTCACCACTCCCTACATGACACCCTATAAGTTTTGAGATTTTTTTTCTCCTTTTAAAATCACTTTTATGTCTCTTTTTATAGTTTGTTTTTTTTGTTTTTTTTTTTGTTTTGGTAGTATGACAAGCAAGTATTCAGATATGCCCATATATTTCAAGAACTGACCTGAGTACTGCAAGTATAATTAAAGCTAGGATTCTCCAATGGCCTATGCTCTGTAACATGTTTTCAAGGATATTCATTGGTATTTGAATAACCACCTCCTTTAGGCTTTTTTAAAAATCCCAGCAGGACCATGACTAAATTTCAAAAAAGACTATCCTTTGATTGTTAAGGAAATTAACGTAATCTTCATTAAACAACTTGGGGCTTAGGGTTGATATTGCCCAAAGTACTGTAAACAAAACATACAGTTATTAAGAGGATTATGGCAAGATCATGTGAAAGAAGTAAAAGCATGAGTACAAACCGGAGTCCTGGGCTGAAATAATGGCTGACTTATTTCTATAGTTTTGTGCACAATGAAAAAACAGATTTCACAAATAACAACACAGATATCCGAAGGAGCTACCCCCGAAGATGTTTATCTCAATTTTTGCAATTAATTCATTTCAGTAAGCTGAAGTATCCTTGAAATTCTTCAAAATATTTCATAATGCAAGTCAGATAAGTGATTTTTATGTACAGTGGCACTCCCAGTACAGGCAGAAACATTAGTTGGCACTGCCATAACGTTCAGCATAGAATGAAATGAAATTGATGCTATTTCAAGTCCTAAAAAAATGGAATTTCACATGATTTTTCTGGTTGGGGGTTTCAGAAAATTTTCATTTTCTGAAGTTTCAGTTTATTTATGAATTTTCAAAACAAAGCAGTTTATCACCTTCCTTATGCATAAGCCATACTGGCTCCTTAAATATGCATGTTTTCTCTCATCGGTAGGAGACATTTTGGCCTAGCAGGCAATCTCAGGGCTGATGTTGCTTCCACAAAAACCTTGCAATTCCTATAGAAGGAGGTGGTGCCTCTCTGTTTTTTGTGTAACACCTGACTGGTTTGAAGGTTGACCTATCATGTGGGGCACCAACCAGTTCTCTTTTCTGACCTACTGGGTAAAACTTTCTCTTGAGCAGGCTAAATCCCAAGGTTCCAAGGTATGCTGGTGCCTTTTATCCAATGTTAGGTGTAGATAAAATATAAGATCGTATGCACAAGAACATCCAAGAACAGAGGCTAGCAATCAAATGTTCTGCCTCCTGAAACATCCCTTGTTCATTCCTACACTCCTTCTCAGTTAATCTTTTAATATTATGTGTACAAAGGAGATGCTTGACCTGAAAAACTAGAGGGAATTCCTCCCACTACCTATATCCACTCTAGAGATACTTGTATTCCCATGGTGTAACCTTTTTTCCTAGGAGATTGGCTTTTGACACATTTCAAGGTGCATCCTTAACCCTAACCCACCACTGTTTTACACATTGTGGTGGTAATGACAGCATTTTGGCTCCATATTTTGGCTTCATAGCAAATGAGTATGGTTCTTCCTCTGTTTTTCAGATCCTTTTTCAAGGGGGAAATAGGACAAGCACTGAGTGAGCTGGTAAAGGCAGCAATTTCAGATCTCGATGCCTCAAAACTTGTGCCTGCTTGTTCTTACAGTGGGAGTGAAGAATAGAGGAAAGCTTTCCAAATGTGGGGCAAGGGATGCTCCTGGGAAGAGCATTACTGGGAGATGTGGTGAGAGAGCAAGACATTTCTAGAAGGTGATCCCAGGTGAGACAGGCTTTGCTGAGCACAGTGCATCCCTCCTGCCTTAAGGAGACCAATATTCTGGAGGACAAAAATTTGTCCTCATTTCTTTTTGTGAGCTACCTGGCAATCTTTACTAACTCCTTACAGGAGGCAGTGCCTGACAGGCTTTTTCAGACATGTAAGGCTGAAGCACATTACTAGTTAAAAGGCATAACAAAATTGGGGAATGAAGCAGGTGTAGCAGCCAATTAGATGGGTAAAATGTTGTGATATTAGCATAAGCACAACACATGCCTTTGTACCTGAATTTCTTGGCAGAATACAGCCATCCAGCCTCATCACTTGTTGCATGCCAAACAAGTCAGTATAATTTGCATTTGTTCATTCTGCATGGCACAGCTCACACATGCTAGTTACACACAGGGATGGGGCAAATAAAACTCCCCAAACCCTTATGACCTCCCTGCTACAGCAGGGATTAGGGAGATCAGTTGTCAGTGTTAGAAACATCTACTCATTCTTGGGAGGATTTAGAGCCCCTAGTTACACACTCAAACCGCAGTGTCTGCTCATACTGTCAATGGGCTCCATGTAACTTCAGGCAAAAGAGATGAGGGGTAAGAACAGCAGCTATGAAGACAAAAGCTGGCCTCAGTCTGCACGGTTAATTCTGCCTACATTATTCTCCTAAGGATTTAGCAAACACTATGATGAAGATTTTACTCTAAAACTGAGGTGAAATATCCACTACATCTCATTTAGATTAAATCCCTATAAAAGCTGCATAGACTGGAGAGGGAAAAAGTTGGATCTGACCAACAGGCCATGCACCAGCCAGTTAGGAGTCAAATTATGCAGCTGACCACTGCTGGAAAGAAAATGCAATGGGACAGGACTCCTCTGAGAGAGCTGTGTGTCAGAAAAAATTAGTGGAAAGGCCAGAGAATCACAGAGAAAGTGGGAAAAGGGGACTCAAATACACCCAAGAGCAATTATCTGTAGCAATATCCTAAGAAAATCCCCTTGGGAGGACAAGAGATCATGTATGTTTTTAGGAATGAGGGCACATCAGAGACTTGGAATAGCAAGAAAAGGCCTTGCCTCTGGATACGTAGTGCCTCTTATGTTTACTGAAAGAAGATTCTGTATTCTTATTCTTTGTAGCTAGATCTGACCTTATCAAAGATATCAGTTTGCTTGGTAATTACCTGGTAGCAACAGCCTGTGAAGGCACAATATTGGTTTAGGATTCAAGTCCAAAGAGGAGGTTCAATTAACTTTTACTGACTTAAGTTACGCTTATGTATTGAAAAGTTCACTTTGTGTAGCACTTGATGAACTTTTCCTCTAATGACTGTATGTCATTAAGGCAGTACTACCTCTTTATCCCAAGAAACTACTAATGACTATCCAAGCTTCACTTGCTACTTATGTCACTGAGTCATTGGATAGCATAATCTTTAGGTAATTTAATGCCTTTGTGGGTTTGGATCTAAGCTTAGGCATTTTTACTACTGAGTTAGGACTGGTCTATAACTCCTTTATGTCATGTGTAAAGAGCACTAGGATATGATACACGTGTTTCTGTTTGAAAAACAGAAAGTAATCTGACCGTACTAAGCTTGATGGTCTGTAGGTTCATTGTCCACTAGACAGGTTTGAATACAATATTTGAACTATGTTGCACAGTCTCCTGCTCTCTCTGCTGCACCCAACAGTAGATACAGTTCAGCAGTACCAGCCGGGACAGATAGCAAAGACCAATCACCCACCAATGGTGATGATAAACAACCTTTTACCACAATTATCTAGTTAAAACACCATTAACAATTAATGACCTACATCAGAGAACTTACTGAACTCATTTAAGACTAATTTACTGGCTATAAAATTATGGCATTAAGAATTTATGGATCATTAGCTTTTATTCCAGAATGAAATATTGCTTACTGAAACACTCAAAAACTGTTGAAAACAATCACTCATTAAAACCATATGAAATTAAATAAAATAATGGCAGAAGGAAAGGAAATGGAGGCAAAGTTTCTAAATGTTTGGGTAGAGGAAATGAACTTCTTATGTAACCAAATGAATGAAAATTGGGTTTTCAGACAAGATTGAAATCTACACTTTAATAATTCAAACAAAAATTTAATGTGCAATAAATTCCACCTTTTTAAAAGAAGAAACATTATATCACTGATCAAAATTCTTATCATGGTCAATTAATCAGTAAGTTATTTTGAAAAACTGTGTAAAAGACTGGAACAATGTTAAAATTAATTAACGAATTCCCTCAAAGAGGTTGTATGTAAATGCAAGTTTAGCAACTGCTCCAACCTTATATGTATTATTTCAAATATTCCTTGAACACAACAGAAAGCTGTTAGAAGTGGATTATAACTAACTACAATTTTTACTTCACTGCTTTCCAGTGAGACTAGTTCAGAGTAGAGATCAACTTGTTTGTAATGGGAGAATTGTAAATGTCATGTACTCTGTAAATCTACAGAGGGTTTTTAAAATAAGGTGAAATACTTGCATCACTCTGCATTGTTTCTTGAGGAAAGTTTTTTCCCTGAAAAACTGACTTCTGGGTTCTGCAGCAGTGACAGCAGTAGTTTCACAATATTTTCTTGATTATTCCAGACTAAGACTGTAAGGCTTGAAATAAACACTTGAATGGTCAACTCTATAATCATTCATAGCAATTTAATTTTGAAACTTTTGTAATGTTCTGTAAGCTACCTTTGCAGCACAAAAAAGAATTGTGCCTTAACTAGATTAGGAAGAAATGATTCAAGTTGGATTTATAAAATAAGAAGAATTTTGGCAAGCCATGTATTTAATATATCTAGAATTTTCTGTGATAAAGTTTTATGTCCTTCTCCAGCAGTTCAAATGTCCCCACGATTTGCAGAAAGAGTTTGATCTGTTGCAGAAGAACCAATTCCCGGGATAAGCTAGTGGCACTATGTAAATTTCAATTGCATAGTTTCCAAAGTGGAGTCTAAATAGCAGTATGGAGAGAGTTTGGAAAATCAGCATCATCTGCAGGAAGTCAAGACAAACCACCATGGAGGGTCTATCTGTCAAGAGCTCAAGAACTTTTTGAGT
>VXBA01000010.1:26989-85722 GCA_013399895.1 Serilophus lunatus
AAGGAAGGAAGGAAGGAAGGAAGGAAGGAAGGAAGGAAGGAAGGAAGGAAGGAAGGAAGGAAGGAAGGAAGGGTTCATGCAGCTATTGTGTAGGAAAGAACAACAAAGTTCGCTGCATCAGAAGAAAAGGAATACATACCAATAAAATGATCTAGTGTGACTCTGTATCTTTACAATTAGTGCAATCAGTTCAGAAGAGTTCACAGAGCTGTATTTTTTGAGCATCTGGGTAAAGGACCTTATTTCACCATAGACAAATAAGTCTCCATTGCATGCATAACTGATGCTTACTATATGGAACAATTATTTTATTTGACTAAAAAGTTAAAAATCCATCCCGTATAACTATCCTTTTAGATAAAGTGTGTAATTAACAAGACTCCAGGAGTATCCTTTGTTTTTGGCAGGGCCTGGTTCCCTCTCTGTGGAACTCTAAGATTATGTGGTATAATTGTGTGACAATAGAATTGGCTCACTGTAAGAACATGAGCAATAAACGCTATTTTATTTTTCTATGCTTGATCTTCCAGGCAGTTTTCCTCCAGGAAAATGGGGCGTGGGAGAAGTAGAGGAAACGATTTTTCTTTGAGAAATTTAGAAGTGCTGCCATCACCTCTTTCTTTAGGTTCTTATTCTGAGATCACATGTCCAATTTCCTTACTAGTTCACTGTGAGGATGGAAAACATGCATTCCCAGGCTATTATTAATCTAGTCAGAGCTATAAATCTTCCTGTAGAGGCAGAACATATGATTTCTCATCCCTCTGTAGCGTTTGTCAGAAGTCTGTGAGGCCTTTAATGGGTCATCAAATTTGGATCCATTTAATCTGTTTGTATGCATGCACATGCACATATGTGTGCACCCACGGTTTACACTTTTGGTTTGAGTTATGAGACACTAGGAAGATAAGAACCATAGAAAAATCATATTAAAAGTTGTCTTTTTACTTGTTCATCTCCTCTTTTTTTTCCCCTCATTTTATAAAGAAAATTAAGTATATAATAATAAATGAAAGTTACTTCCTGTTTCTGAAGTAATAATTTTCCTCTTTGCTGAATAAATTGATTCTGAGGGTCATGTTGGTACTTTTTCATTAACTCAAAGGCCAAAGACATTCTATTCTATTAGCATAGGGTGTAATTATTACTAAATTAAAAGGAAGTACCCTTGAGATATTGTGGGCCAAATCCTCAGCTGGTTTGACCCAGCGTTACTTCACTGAAGTAATAGCAAGGTGATGTGCATATTCACTGAGAAACAATCCAGCATTGATTATAAAGAGCCCTAGTAATGATTACTAATAGCTTAGTTATAGAGAAATAACTTCCAAGCAGTTAACTCCATCTACTTTAAATTATTTTAACTAATTTGGAGTACATAAATTGAGGAGCTTAATTTACCTATACAACAGTAATGGAAACAAGGAGGCTTCTTCAGAGTGTAACTGAGAATGGTTATCCATTTATAATAAATGGTTATCCATTTATACCAGGGATGAAATTAGTTGATTATGTTCTCTGTCAGGGGATAATAATGTGATTGCATTCCCAAACAGATGTATGACTTAGCACTTGTTCACTGATGCCAGAGAGCAAAGCCAGAAACAATTTCTATGGGCTGATGTCACACACCATATAATCCTAGCAAAAATGATGCTGAAGCTTATCTTACCAGTTATTTGTCCCAAGGCTATGAGGAGGGGCTCTGAAAGTTACCATCGTCACAGAGTACAATGTGCTGCTTCCAAATTTTTTTCTTGGTAAAATGTGGAGACGTAGTGAAATGTTAATAATCAGAAGTGTGATGATGGAAAGGCTCCCCAGTGAGTCAATTTTTTTGCCTTCCTTCATAAAGAAACAACAAAAACACCTGATTGTAAATGCTAATATATATTTTCCCTAGCAGCTCTTCATCCTTACAACAAAGGAGGCTCTGTAAGGTTCTGAGCAATGATTTCTAGTGCTTTTCTGTAAGGCTTTTCTCCTAATTCGTATGCTAAAGTTATTCTGCTGTGAAGTTATTAAGTTCTTGTTGTCCTTCCCTTGGTGAACATCAAGAACTTATTCCCATGCTTTCTACACATGCCTTCTGTAACATAGCTCAAGGCCTCTCAACAGTATAGGCAATACCGAAAGATGACAGTCAGTTTTTAGGGAGAAAGGCTAAATTCAGACTGTACTTGCAAGTGTAAAAATGTAGAAAATGGGCATCGCTGCTCCTGTCCCAATTTTAGTGTTACTCTTGCTCAGGCATCCCCTCTTCCTCCTAAGAACAGCCCTAACTCTGCCCATCCAAACCCTTTTCTTGGCAGCAGCTACAGTAGCTGGCAGCCTGGCTTTCTAGGACTCTGGCACAGCATTGTGAGTAGACTACAGTCTCTTCTGCTTGCCCATCATAGGGCACACTCTGCTTTTACATATTGAAGGATTGCTTCTCCTCCTTAGCTTAGTTTTTCATTCCTGTGGCTTTGTCTGCCGGCTTTCTCTTAAATTGTTTTTGGTGTACAATGTTCTGAGGAAATGGGGTGCTGATGTGCAGTAGATCCATGACTGATCGGGGGTGGAGCAAAATCAGCACGTTGTGTTTCTTACCTGTGACACTCCTCTGAGTTTTGTCTAGAATTAGATTTGCCTTAATTTTTTTTTTCTCCAGGAGTGTCACAACTTCTACCCATATTCACACAGCAAACTTCTGCAATGGCAGGTCCCTTTCTGATGGATTGCTGCCTCTGCACTTTTTCATTTTGTAATGGTATATCTGCTGGTTTTTTTTTCACTATAGTACTCTGCATTTGTCTTTATTGAATTTCAAGTTTGACGTCCAATGTATCAAGACCAATTAGATTTCTGATAGTCTTCTCTTGTGTGCTTAATGTTATGTCATCACGAATGTCTGAAGTGTATTCTCTATTCTGTCACCCAAGTAATTCACGAACAGATTGAATCAAACTGGATCTGAGACAATTCAGAGCAGAATCTTGCTTGCATTATACCTATGCTGATAATGCATTTGGGGATTTGTGGTTTAAATGCATTTTCGGCCAGTTTTGTATCCATTTCATAGGGATTTTATTTAGTATATATTTCTGTAATGTGTGTATACCAAGATATGCAAACTAAACTCAAAAAACGTATCAAAGTTCATGTATAGCACAGGTATTACTGTGTGAAAGTAAAGGGTAGGTTGATTTGACATGATTTACTCCCGAAAAATATGTATTGGCAGTTTAAATCACCTTAATGTCCTAAAGATACTTATATATTGATTATTTAATTTTTTTGTCTAAAATCGCTTCTGATGATAGTTGCTAAGCTGACTTCTCTGCAGTTTTGAATTCTTTCCCTTGTCTCCTGAAGTTGTCAAAGATAGTTCTAATGCCTCAGGGATTGGTTTGGGTGATTCTTTAAGTGCTCAATGGTGAATTACATCAGGAACTAACTTAAATGCATTTGTAATAACTGCATACTACTGCGCATAACCCTTCTCTGTTCTGGCCTTCATACTGTTCTCTTTTAAATGAATTGCAGTAATATTTTCTCTCAGTTAATCTTTTTCTTGTAGAGCGCAGCAAAAATGAGAAGATTTGACTTTCTTTATGCCTGTTATTTGCTGTCCTCCCCCATTAAATGATGAATGTATATTTTCTTTTATCTTCCTCTGATTTCAACTGCATGTCTTTATTGGTATTAATTAATTTTGCAATTTTATACTTTTAATTTTATCTCTCCTTGATTACATTGCATCATTATACACATCATTATACACATCCTGGAGGTGTTCTAATGTGTTTTACTGGAGCATTTGAAAGAGCCCCTTACTCTTCATTACCATTCCACTGGTAGAAGTTACTACCTCATAGCTGATGTGTTCTAATTTGTCACAATGGTATATTGGGTGGGCTAGTTTGAGTCACTGCTACAGAGAAATACAAAAGCTGTTCTGCAATATCCATTGTCATATCTTGCTTTTCCTACTTGTCTTTTGGCTTTCAAAGAACTCTATATTTTCATCTTTATCTTACTTCCTCATTGGCATATTATTATTATGTGCTTTTCACATAATCTTGTTCAACAATTGCCAGATCTTTTGCATTTCTGTTCTAGGCAGTTGCTTACCAAGAAAATCTACATCAATAAAGTTCCCTGACCTTATAAAATATGCCTTTTGAAAAACATGATTAATTAGAGAAAAATTAGATGCAGATATTAACAAAGCCTGTAGTGAACAAAATACTTATTTTGTAAAGGAAGGCTAAAATATTTCTGCCAGAGGACTGTAAAGATTACACCTTTTATATGAATCAGAAGTTGGATGACTTTTTTCTGCAATTAAAAAGCCTTTCAGGCATTAAACTCAGACTACCTTTGGTTCACATATATAATTGTAATTTGACATACATTCTAAATGTGCAGACATGTAAAGTAGTAAAGATTGTCTTAGAACTAATGCATTTCATTCTCATATTAGTTTCTGCTTGTCCTCTCTATAAGCCCTGATTTGCATAGCAAAACTGAGTGACAATGAAAGGTTTAAAGTAAGAAAGTACGCTTTGTTGTTGCAAAGCTCTCAAACTTGAGCGTGAAGCATGGGTGGTCTCATTTGCTATTCTCAGCCTTTTCCTTGTCTTGTGAAGCAGTTGTCAGAGAACTTTTCAGTCTTGCCTTGAGATGGTTAGTGTAGCTACAGTCCTGAGGCAACGAATATTCGATCAGATATTGTTGTTAACAATATAGTACGAATTGGTATATTGGAGGACCCAATCAATTATACACCTAAAAGAAACTAATAGATCCTTCAGAGAAAGATGCTCATTGTCTTTAATCTGCTACATCCTTATGGTGTTACTGAACACCTTTGGATTTGCTGGTTCAGAGGATAGCACTGTTCTGTGCTTAAAATTAGACAACAAAAAACACCTGAATGTATCTATGTATCTATTGATACATAGATAAGAATTGTACTGAGAATGCTTAATTATTAACTTTCTCTTGGCTAGGGAAAATATATTATTTTTTAAACAAGCCAGAGTGACATGGTGAGACTAATTAGAATTCAATGTCCTTGAAAATACTACTGCGAATGTATAACCATACTGGAAATTTAAGGAAAAAAAATCAATGCAAGGAAATGTTCATTTGTTCTTTTCTCACATTTTTTTTCCCGTTTCACCTCAGGGAAAATGGTTTTAGCTGTAATGCCTATGACATCAGTACTTAAGTATTAGAGATTCCTTCTATGAAAATGCACTGAAATAATTTTTCTACATTGCCCTTCATTAAAGAGGTCAGTTTTGAGGTGGCAAGTAGTCAACTAATTCCAGTTGCAATAGAGTAAGCAGCCTCTTAAAGAGATGGAACATAAATGAGAGATTTTCAATCAGCTGAACCTGATAAATGTCTTCTGAGGGTACTTAAAGAACTGACAGACGAATCATATTGCTGTTCACAGTTATCTTTGAGAACTTGGGAAGGGTGAATATATTGCTAGGAAATTGTCTCTGGACTGCTATGGTTTCTATTTTTAGAAGAAATTATATTGAGCAATTACAGACCACTTGAGTAACTTCCATTTCTAAAAGAAATAAGTAATCAAATAGAATATTTCTAAGCTCCTGAGAAGTAAGGAGATGAGGAAAGATCACCACTGATTTACCAAGAAAAAAACAACATGAAACAAATATAATTTCTTTTTCGAAGTGGGTAGCAGACTGCAACAACAGATGTTATCTTTCCAGTTTTTAGTAAAATTGACAGTGTCTTACATGACATTTATAAAAACAAGCAAATGGAAAAACTCAAATATTTAAACAAAGAAAATAATTGACATGTATAAAATGGGTTTGAAAGGTGTACTTAGAGAGTAGTTAGTGATGTTTCACTGTCAAAATGGAAGGCTAAATTATATGGACTTTCATAGAAGTTTAAACTGTTGTATTATCCGATGCTGTCATTAATTACCTGGATGGTGGAAGAGAGGAATGTCAATTTTAGCACTCCAAGGCATATAAATACTTTTGTTGACTGTGTGCCAGAGAGATAGATGTTAATAGCTTTATTTTTTCTGCCTTCTTGCTGCAGCCAAATTGTTAGAAATACAGTTATGCCGGCTTTCCCACTTAAGAGAGCTCCCTCTCTAAAAAAAAGTGTATCCTGTCCTATTCTAGAAGCCCTAGGCTGGACTCCCAGAGTCAGCTGCAGAATTACTTTTTATCCAATTAATGATTCCCTCCCCGCTTCTCTGCAGTGAAACTCCACATACTCAATGAGCATGACTGCATATTCACCAATTCAACGTAAATGTTGTTGTTTGTGTGCTGAGTGTGTGGGGAGAGTGGGAGCACACACGCTATTCAATGGATGTGTTCATGTCAGTCATAAAAAATGAGTAGGCTGCAGGACTGATGAGCATTTTCAAACTGTGACATTGCAGCCAATTGGATCAGTTGTCTGACTGCCAAACACATCATTAATTTAGACATAATGGCAGTGAAACAAGCAGCAAGTAAAGGGGGATGGGTCTTTAATGCAACTGCCAACAGGTTTCATTAGAAAAAATAAATCTAAAGCAAAAAACAAGGATTTTGTTTGGATTTGTTTGCTCTCATTTGCTGTTATGTTGAACTTCACTAATTGATTCCATTAACAGGAGACCTGTCTTTGTGAGGAGACTGGAGTTTTAAGGACAAATGCTTTTACAGGTTATTTTATAAAATTGATGTATTTGGCCTCCTAGGCAAGATGCAAGACAACATCCTTGAAGTTCCATTAGCGGAACATGATGTTTACATCCACATGATCCCCATAATTACTTCCTTATCAGAATACTTTAAAAAATAACCAAAAGTTGAGAAAACTGCAAGCAGTGTTTGTAGAGGAAGGATATCTTCTTCCTTATTCTTCTTCTAGGAAGATTCGCCACATTTCCCACTAGGCAGTGGAAATTCCTCAATCCCGGAGTGCTCCATGCTTAGGGTCTGCTTGCCCTGTTCTCTATCAGTGCCTTTAACTGCTTTTGCCTGGAAGACAGGCATGAACTACTGCTTTTTAAAGCTAGTCGGTGTAAGTTTTAAAAGAGAACTTTTTAGGACGGAAATGGTAAATTAAAAAGGTAGAGTCGCTGAAGGAGCATGCCTCCTTTGATTAATAATGGTGAAATTGTGCCTCTGAGTCACAAGAAGTCAATGCAGTTAGTGGTATTATTCCTGTGGAATAATAATATCCACAGATAAGGACCACATGTGATAGACAGAATATAGGATTCTGGAAAAATGTTGAAAAGCAATGTGGTATCATTCAATAACTACTACTGGAATGTCCACCAGTATATTGCTGGTGAGATGGTCCATGTAAGGAGCACAAAACCATTGTTCTCTTCTACTTCAGTTCTAGATTAAAGAGATGCAATGATGAGAATCTTTCCTATGGCTGAATGCACACACATGTAACACACATGTGACACAATTAGACTTGCAAACCAACGCTATGTCTTTTTCAGGTATGATTAGTTTACTTACAAATAAATTGAGGAAATATATAGTGAATGACCCAACTAAAACATTATGATTAGAAAATATTTTTTAAATTTTTGTCTTTACCTGTTTTGGAACAGCCCAGACCCAAACATTATAGGCTTTAAACCAAAATTTTCAGTGTAATTTATAAAGAAGGATTGCTTTTTATTGCAATATATTTTTCAAAGAAAAATTTTAGCACAGAAGGGACAAGAAGATACCATATTTAAAACAATTAATGGCTAAATTGGAACAATGGTAATAATTCAAACCACAAACTCACTGTGAGTGCTGCTCAGGTGTTTTTTCAATTAACAGAAAGAAAGAAAGCTGGCAGCCTGTGAATTTTGTTTACTTCTCAAGACACAACAGTATTCTTGTAAAAACTAGGTGACTACCAATAGAAACCTGAAACAGTGGCTTAGCAATTAGCTCAAGTCTATCTATCTTGCAGCAGAAATGAATGATCTTGTGTTCCTTCCACTGTCAAGACACTCTCATGCTTGCTTAAGACCATATTGTATTCAATTCTCTACATTCTTGAATCTCAAACTAGATTTCTTTCTTTTGATCACATAGGAAAGAGCAATGCAGACAATAATAAACAAAAGCATAGGTCTTCAAGTGGCCTCTCTTTTAAACAAATCATGCAAATTTTGTGAGAATGTTGATAATGCTAGGCCAGGTTTATACTCTTTCTAGCAGGAGACAACACTACATGCAAAAACATAGAAGAGGTGCCAAGAATAAAGACTGATGCAGTTCACAGGAGGACAGCTAGATCCAGTCTCCTAGTTCCAGCTGGGATAGTTAATTTTCTTCTTAGTAGCTGATACATTGCTGGGTTTTGGATTTAGTATGAGAATAATGTTGATAACATGCTGATATTTTGGCTGTTGCTAAGTAGTTCTTACCCTAAATCAAGGACTGTACAATTTCCCACAATCTGCCAGTGGGGAGCCTCTCAAACAACTGGAGGGAGCTTGGTCAGGACAGCTGACCTGAAGCAGCCAAAGGGATATTCTGTAGTACAGAATGTCATGTTCAGTATAAAAACTGTGGGGGAATTACCTGGAAGGAGCTGGTTGCTGCGCATGAATGGCTGAGCATCTGTTGGTGGGTAATCAGCAACTGTATTGTGCATCACTTGATGAAAAAAAGTGACTCCTCTAGAACTTTCATTCCAGATGTAAATAGCTCAAACTTTTTGTCTGAACTTTTGGGTCACAAGATTATATTTAAACAAACAAACAAACTACCACAACAATTACGCATTAAGGGGCATCTCTTTTGATCAATGGATTCTGCAATTTTGCAAGTAACAAAAAGGAAAAAGTTATATGCATAAAAATTAAGGTATAAATGTCTGCCATCAAGAGAATGTCCTCAAAACCTCTCACAAGGTGATCTTTTAGAGAGTATGACTGTATTTTTAAATAAGACCATGCTTTTTCTTCCAAGTTGGTTTACTTTTTTTCCCCTGGTGTGTTGCTGTTACTTCAGTGGCAGAATCTTTCTACGGGAAAAAAAATCCTCATTATTTTACAACAAAAAATTGAAAATACTTGGAGCAAGTTCTGACAATTGCCTCTTGTATGATTTTCAACTTTTGTTATCTTTTGAAAGATGGCATTTCTTGGTAGAAAGAAAATACAAAAAGTGGATGCTGCAGTGTTATTTTCATGAAACTACAGACATCCAGACTGAATCAATAGTTCTAAAAGGAGTGAAAACTTTACTATTCATCTTAATGGAGTGTTTATTTTGAAGTCCAGTTATAACTTTGTAAAAATTACTTTTATTATTTATTGATTTACTTGATTACTAGAATGGAAGTTCAGCCATTTTTCTGTAACGAATTTTTTTGAGTAGTTTTACGGCCATGCTCTCTACTTTATCTGGTCCCCACTCTGGCAATTTCACCAGCACACCCCCTAAAAATGGGCTGATTTTCCACTCAAAACCATACTTAGAAAAGAAAAGCTAGCAGTTTGTTTCCACCAGACTGAGAACAAGACCTGGTGGTATTGCTGCCAATATGAATTCATAGACTGCTTCATGATGCTGTCAATGATGAGACAAAACAAGGATTTCCATACTACAAAAGCTTCAAACTATCAGCAGAGTGTAGGCAGAAGCAGCATCAGCAATGAAAACATAAGAAACTTATTCCTGCATATAAGCACTAGTTTTGATAGCAAGAAAGTAGATGACATAAACCAAACTGTCATAATTTTTCACTGCTAAATGCTTTTGTAGGATGCTTGAGTTTTTATGACTGGAGAGTGAATTTCACTATTACATAACATAAACCTTCACTAAAGTGTATTTCTGTAACACAGTCAGATAAGCATCTGTATCAATTTGTTTCACAGTCTTGCTCTGTAATTAATTTAATTTCAATACAAAAATGGAGAATATAAAAAGACAACGTAACTGCTGAAGGTATTCCAGCATCATAAAATTGTAAAACATATTTTCTGCTGAAAAAAATAGATTTACATACATTTCCAACCAAAGGAAACAGATCACACCATGGGCAGACAATGTCCAATTCACTGATGAAGCAAGCACAGGTTCTTTGTTTAATGAAGAAGTGAAATACTTGAACTGGAGGAGAAACTCTGCCAGAATACCCATAGAAAGGATCCCCAAACGACCAGGCTTTCAACAACAAGCACTAAATGCTTCCTCCCTCTGTCTGACAGAGAAGTAATAAACCTGCAACCATCATCTTCTTCCAATCTAAGAGGAAGGAAACTTCATTAAACTGCATGTTAGCAAAATATAAAATCTTTTATCCAGTATTTGTTATGCTGTGGGAGGAGTCAATTCTTCAGTGGGCTCAGATGTCCCACACGTAACTCAGCACTCTCTGCTCCCACTGATGACAAGGGACCAGAGAATTTGCCTAGTCATTACTTGAGCTAAACTGACACAGACTGAGAAACAGTTTTTTCTTACTCAATGTGAATATATTTTTCTTTTATTTTTTTTCTGTTTCATATTAAAATGAATTAAATTGGAAATAAAGGGAGCAGTGAGGAGTTATATAGTCTAATCTGAAATGGATGTGCCAGATTCCATTGCTAAAATCCATGATCAGCCGTGAGATGGTTCAGCAGATAAGTCTGATATTGAGTAGGTGTCCTTCTGTCTACATACTTTTCTGAACTGTTTTTGTCTCAAAAAAAATCTCATGACTTCTTTCTCATGGGCTGAAAACTCATCTTAGTGTCAGTCAAATAGATGGTACAAAAATAGAGCCTTCCCTTGATATAAAAGAAGAAGAGAAGCAATTCCTTAATAGTCTAACCACAATCCTGCCTGAAAATCTGTCTGGGAGTGGACCACGTAAAGTGTTGTACGTCGAAGAAGCAGCAAAGAGTCTGTGAGGGACGATCAGGGAACAACTTTCTCATAAAAAAGCACAGCAGACTACTGAAGACCTCAGCATGCTCAGGACCATGAAGTTTCCTTGCATAACACCCAGGGTCTTGAGCACACCCTTTGGACCAAGGCTGTAAGCGTCTACAGTCTGGATCACTTTTTCTTGAGAATGGTGATGAGGCAGCAATTAATGGACCACTAATGTTCTTATGAATCAAGTCTTTGTTCTTTGGTGGTTCAAGACTAATTAAAGTATTTCATTACAAAAGCACTCAAATAAAAACTCCAATGCTTTAATTTCTGACATCACCTCTTCTTAATATCATGAGGAGAACAGACATTTTCCCTGACAAGCTTGAAGCAAAAAGAATTTTTAATAGATGTGGTGACTTCACTCCCATTAATAGCTCCTTTTGCTTCTTGAAAGGAAGAAGCCTTCTTGAAAGGCCTAGTAGAACCACTGATTCTCTCAAAACCATTCTGCTCCACAAGTATTTACATAATGCATGATTTTGTGCCTGTGTCTTTCCATACCTTCTCCTCACATTCCCTCTCAGCTTTCCCAGTTCCTATCCTATTTTACACTTCTTATAAATTGTGCTGTGGGCTTCAATTAGGTTTGAATTCCTATTTCCAAAGGATATATCCATTACAGAATAACAGTCTAGAAACTAAACTAAACGTTTTTTTTCAAACTTTGATTTTAGTTTTTCTTTTGCTTAGTTACCTGTGCTTTCTGTTAATCAATCATGATATGCTTAAGTGGCTACCATTGCTGATTCTACATCTGCTCACTCTTATGATCCAGCATGAAATTAGGTAGAATTAAATGTGAACTAATATAGTTTTTTGGGGTAAGTATTTTAATCTCAGTCTTCAATCTAAGTAAAGTTTAGCTCTAGGTCAGCATGAGTTAATGTTCTGCCCAAAGCAGATAATTCAATCCTGTCCAAAACTGCACCAGCAGGTATGCTATATACAAATACTAGTGTATGACTATTTAAGTAGCAATCCCTCCTGCTTTGCAGCTTTCGTTAGTTTCCTATATTTAAGTGAAGAGCCTGTGGGTAGTGGCTGAAGTAGAGAAAATGGGCTGTTTAAGTCTTTTAACACAGTCCATTGTTCTTTTATTTGCTGTAAATAAAGTAGACACTGCAGTAGACACTGATCTCTTCTCTGTGGTGACCAGATCCATGGGAACGTCGGGGGAGATTTAGTTTGGATATTAGAAAAATTTTCTTTACCTGGAGGGTTGTTGGGCACTGGAACAGGCTCCCCAGGGAAGTGGTCACAGCACCAAGACTGACAGAGTTCAAGAAACATTTGGATGATCCTCTCAGGCACATGGTGTGACTCTTGGGGATGGTCCTGTGCAGGCCTGAGAGTTGCACTTGATGATCCTTGTGTGTCCCTTCTACTCAGCATATTCTGTGATTTCTGAAATAAATATTGCTTGTGTGATGGACATCTTGTGTAAGCATCTTGTGTGTTTTGAATACCTCAGAAACACAAACAAATATAGTACTGCTGTTTTATTTTTACATCACGGGGGAGGAATTTCTTTCACATATATGAAAAAGGACATGGAATCCCTCATTCTGGCATTTCAGAGAATCATAAGAGTAATTCAGATTGATAGTGACTTCTGGAGGCCACCTGCTCAGTCCTGAGTTCAAAGTGGGGCCACCTTCACTGTTAGAGCTTGTTGATCAGGGGCTTGCTAGCAGTATAGTGAGTATCTCCAAAGGTAGAGATTCCACAGGCTCTGTGGCACTCCTGCCAGTGTGTACTCCCTTCCTTCATGACAATTACTTTCCTTGCCTTCCTTCAGAATGTCTCTTGTTGCCTCTTGTGTTTTCTAAAATTCTCTATTCCCCTCACCCGACTTTTCTAAATTGTATTATCTGTGGGCATAAGCCCACAATACATGCCAGAGGCGCTGACTAATGTTGGTGTCTCAGTGCTGCTTATGCTCTTTGTTTTTAATTTCATATTTCATTTTTTGTATTCCATAATGCTAAAAATAGAAGAAAAAAATCACATCTGTGACCTTCTCCAGTTATCGGAGTAGTCAGTTCTAATTTTCCATTTTTTACATATTTATTCATGCTAATGTCTGAATGAGTACTACTTTAATTTGCTTATCTTACACTTCTTTCCTCTATAGTTTCTTTTAAGTTAATGCTGCTTAATTAACATACTCACCTGAATATAGGGAAATCTGACAATCATAATCTTTCAGTGATAATGGGAAAGGTATTTGTACACCTGCAATATTCTGAATTAAAATCTTGCTCATTAATAGTTTTTTTCACTTTCTGTTGTTTCTAGATAGGGGTTTAGGTTTTGTCACTACCAGATCTTTTTTGTCTCAAATTATGATGTAACCTTCATTTTAAAATAATAACACTGTATTTTTAAACAATAACCTTTGCGCTTTTTTCTGATTACTTTTTTTTTGTATTTGTTTTTTTATACTACATAGAAATAAGAGGTAGAAAGTACTCTCCCTGTATATATAATACACTCAATATATCTATCATATTCGTAGAGGTTCATTTGTATCAACTGAAGAGGTATTTTGTAGATTAGTATAATGATAGTGATATAGTAAAGGATCTCGAGATGGGAGAGTATGCATTATGCTTTATAAAAAGAGAAATAATGCATTATTTCTGGATATTTATTTCTCCATGCTGTGGGTGATCAGAATGTGGAGGAACATATCTCTCAAACTAAGATTTGATAGAAGTTATACACGCTAGAAAGCTGTTGTCAGGAAGTATGCTTTGGAAGTCATGACTCACAGATATTCTTCTCTATACAGAAACAATTAAGCTTCCTCACACGTGTTCTAGTGAGTTCTCAGGAATCACTTATTTGAAAGATGGCTCTCACTACTATCCTTTGAATCAACTTGAAAAGTATTATAGCCTACCTTCTCTTTAGCAGGAATGGTTTGAATCTAGCAAAAAATATGCCTTTGTTTTTTCTGTTAGAATAAGTGATGAGCACAAATCCGAGGTTTTAAGATTTCAGCTAGAACAGAAGAGTCCTGTTGTCCAACAACCAGAAAGTTAAATTATATTATAAAAATATGTGGTGTAGTGGTATACAGTTGTGGAAAATACTCTATGAATCCCTCTGCTGGCTTCTAGTTGGACAGTGCTGAGTTGCACAGCAACCAGATATAAACTAGCAATGGATACATTCCTAGAAATGTATCTCTGTGTAGGAATAATAAAATCTGGAAAAAAATTATATAAAATAATCAGAACTATTATATAAACTAACACAGATGTATATGACCAATAGTCAGCAGTTGGTAGTAAAATAAGATTTAAATAAGATCCTAATTTTTGATGGTCTTGGTCTGTACTTCTTCCTGGTGACAGCACAATGGCACTGCTTCCCACTGTCATGATCTTGGGTGTTTCCAGGACTTTCCTGCAGTTCTTGATAGAGGTTAAGATCAGCATCTGCCTTTATCTCACTGGCAGGACAGTAGTGACTCCATGTCTGGAGAGATATGTATGTGCGTGATTGCCTTTGGCCTGCCTAGTGACTGAAGCACAGACTGGGGACGAAGGCAGTAATAAGTGGAGAGGAATCATTGCTGTAGCCTAATGGCATGCAGATCTATGGTAAATCTTGCTGCAGAGTTCAAGGGTTAGGTGATGAGAGAGAGAGGTGTGCTAGAATATTTTTTTGTGTCTCTTTCAAAAAATACCAGGGAGGCAATGGAAAACTGATTTCTAGGGACAGGATGAGAGAACTCCATTAAGGTCAGATGTCCACAGATTCCAGCTGAGGAAGGAACATTTCTTCATTCCTGAATCCAGGGCACTGCTGTCAGCATTAACTAGTTATCTGTATTCTCTTTGTTGCTCCAATGATTAAGACACAGCTCTCTACTCTGCAATGCTATTATGGAATGTAAGAGAAACCTCTGAGCTTTTAAAGTGGACATAACTCATCCTGTTAAATATGTTTATTTTATTCAAGTTTTAGACATGCATTTTAAAGAAAAATATGGTCTTCATCCTTTTCCTTCCACATCTATCCCCCCCCTCTGATACTTACCAATACAGAAAAAGAGGATGCACATTAAAAAGTAATATAATATTTAGAAAATGATAAACAGTTAAAATGGTGCATAAATAATAGTTTCCATCCAAGTTAAAAGAGTTCAAATTAGCAGGCAACTGAGGTAAAATTAGAGTTACTAGAGGGAGTGGTGACATGGATAATGTGGAGAAATGAATGTGGCTTGCAATGAAAATGGATCCCAGTAAGCACCTACTGTTAACTGTAAGCCACAAAAAGCTGCTTGCAACAATACTTCAGGGAATAATGGCCATTTCATTTCAGTGGATTCCTACTTTTTCTCACCAAATGCTGTCATTAAATAAAAACCTTTCCTAAAAGTCATTATGTCTAATGTATGTTCAGAACTATTTCTGAAACTAGCTGTTGTTCCTGTTCTGATTTCGGTGGTTGGGTATCTACATCAAAATCACTGCTATTTTAATTGGCTTACAATGACAGATTTATAGAAAATTATGGAAAGTTAGTTTCCCTCTCAGAACTACACCTCATCCAAATAACAATTGTAAGGCATTTTTAAGAGCAAGTCTTAAAAATATCTTTCAGGATAGATGATCATGGGGTCCTGTAGGACTTAACATTTTTGTTGAGATGCTCCAGTGAGCAATGCAAGCTGGGAGTCTGATGTTAACTGAAAGCTATTTATTTGCTTATTGTAAAATGTGACAGGATTTCGGATGGCATAGGAGTTACAGGAGAGGAAATCCAGTTGGCGTTCCAAGATAGCAAGGAGGGGTCACGCTACTCATATTAAGGTTCCATAAAACACCTAGTATGTTTGGAGTTTTGGGGGATGTGAAGGTGTTCCCCATGCCTCTGATAAACTACATGCCAGGACATGGGACTGCAGATAGTCTCTTTGACCCTGCTTTGTTAATCAAGAAGCCATAAACTCCTGTTAAGCCAATCTCCAACTATTTTTTGACTAAGTCACACTCTAAAAATAACCCTAAAGAAATAGTATAGAAGAAGTTGGAAAACTGAGAGCTGTTGAAGGAGAAGAAACCTCTCCATCTGAATGGCAGAGAAAATCAACATGTTTTCTCCCTTCCCTCTCTGGGGACACCTGGTGAGTGATAAGCTGTAAGTTATGCATGTTTAACTGCTCACTTTAGAACTAACTTTTTGTTTTTCTTAATAATGTTTTTAAAGGATTATTTTGCTTTTAGGAACATGGGCTTATATCTTTTTTTTCTTATGCAGTTGTTTTAATTATGTTTGCAGTAAGAAATTATTCCTTATTACCTAAAAGAATCATAAAATCGTCACGAAATTCTCAAGAAAAAATGTTATCCCATAACTGTTTCAGAGTCTTATAAAAAGGTATTGTCAGCTCGTTGATGGTGGGATAATACTTGGGAGAGACTTTCTGAGGAGTCTTCTCCTGTGTTTGGTGCAAGAGAATATCAATTTCAGCCTCTAACCAGTGAATCTGTCCAGTCAATCTGTGTGCGAGACTCTGGCAGACTGGTTAGACCGTAAAGGGTTTTGATTTCCTGGGGCTCTGACAGAGAAATAAAATATTAAGGGCAGAGAGACTCTCCCTTTTCTGAAGTTTAATTCTAAAGTTTTGCTTTAACCCTCCTTTAAAAGGCTGGGTAAAAGGCATTCTTCTGTTTACATGACAGTCTATGAAGAGTAATTTTGTAATTGCTTCCTACAGAGAAAGCATATGACACAGAGGAGAATGCGCTGAGTCACAACTGGATCATACTGGCAGTGAAGGGTGCTTGGGGAAGTTTACATTTCATCTATTCTTTGCAAAGGGAACTTGAGTTTCTGGTGGTGATACTTGGAATGATCCCTGCTCTATGTGCACTATGATGCTTTCAGAGTTCATTGTTCATCAATTCTTAGAGCCAGTTCAAAGCTTCACAAGGTCAAAACCAAATTAAATGCATCTGAGGCAGGAAAAAAATTAATTTCAGGGCACCATCTTTCCAAATTTGGGGAACTGAGGCTGTCAGTAGTTCTGACCCTTACGAAAGCAGCCACTGACCCACTGCCTGGGTAGTGAGTCTCATGCTGCACCTGCTGTAAGCAGCCTCTCTGCCAGCCCTGGTCACTGTAGATCATGATTTTGTCACTCTTATTCCTGTGCCATCCTCAGAACCTATTGCTTTGCTTATGCCTAAAGCAAATCGCCTCCATGACATTGCCTGAAGTGCTGTCACAAATAAACAGCTTGGTTTCGCTTCAAGTTGTAGAGCAGGATAAACAATCAAAATTCAAAGGAGATAAGAATTTTATCAATGGTGTGTTTGAAGAAATTTGACATAGACATTTCCCTCATATGCTGCCATCAATTTGCACATAGTATGGACAGATAAAACTCATTACACTTTAGCACCATAAATCTTCAGGACTATGATTCTGAATACAACTAACCTTCAAGAAAAATAGTGCAAAAGGTAATGACAAACAAACAGCAAAAGTAACTATAACCTAATAATAATTTCTGTGGAATGTAATGTAGGGATATGTAACACTGTTTACGATCTTCTAAAAGAGTAGCTTTGTAGAGTTAACACTTCATTAAAATGAGAATAGCAGGGAACCTGAGTTATTTTGCTGATTCATGAACTTTGCAGACACAAAGTAGTTATTGAATGTGCATCCATTACATTAACAGAACTGTTCTGGGTATTACTACTAGAAAAAACAACCTATAGAATCAAGTACTTAAAATCTGATTTTCAAATTGCTCTCCTTTTTGCATTTGCATTGATGTTTTGCATTTGTTTGAAGCTTGCATCTGCTTCCAAACAATAAGCACTAATTTTAAACCTGTTTAGTACTCATTTAACCCAGATAGTTCTTTTGTGGCCATTTCACATGCATCTGGGATTCAGTGCAAAGAGGTTGCATAGAATAAAATGAGATGAAAATGCTACTAACCAGCAGCTGCAAGAAAGGGCCAAAAGAAAAAAGAGTGGAAACACTATATGAATATGCTACCATTATGACTTGAGAAGCAGGCACATAGATAGTGACCATGTGATTTTGTTAGGTTAGAGGCTGCTGTGGATGGTGACTCCCTACTGGGAAACCTAAGCTTAATTTGTGTGAGAGGTACTTCTCACTGATTCAATGGATCTTTGATGTGCTTTAGATAACTTGCATTACTTCCATGTTAACTGAGGTTCAATGAAGATTGCCAGACCTTTACATTCAAAAAGACATTCTAAGGAATAAGATGTTAGATAATGTAAACTAGCAGTACTAAGAACCCATTTTCTATAACAATTAAAGCATTGACTAGAAGGATGGTGACATACTGGAACAGGTTGCCCAGAGAAGTTATGGGTGTCCCATCCCTCGAAGTGTTCACGACCAGGCTGGATGGAGCTTTAAGCAACCTGGTGTACCAGAAGGTGTCCATAATCATGGTCAGGGGGTCAGAGTAGATGGTCTTTAAGGTCCCATTCTGTGATTCTGCGATTGCCTTGTGGAAATTCCGGTAGAATTACTGGATTTATTCATACAAGGGGCATTTTGAAAATGTCCTTGCAGTGGGACATGGAGTATCACATGCTAGCTGAAATCGATGTAGCTGCAGGTAATTGAGATGGTGGTTTTCTCATCCTTGGGGATGCAGTGATGCCCAACTTCCAAACACTTACTTCATCATATGCTGTTTTAGATCCTCATTCTACTGAATGCACGTTTGCACTAGGATGCCAAACTGTTGCCTGAAATATTTGGAGTGAGGGTGTGTGTTTCCACCTGCTGTCACTGCTGTCAACCATAGGCAAAAAGACAAATAGCTGATAGGGAGTAAATCAGCTTGTTAAAAAGACATTTGTTTGTTCACTGAATGTGGGCCAAATCCTAAAATTGCATAAACCTGGGTCGGTACAGTATGGGAAATGACTAGATCGACGGCAGCCCTGCCAAGAAGGACTTGAGGGTGTGGGTGGATGAGAGACTGGAAATGAGCCAGCAATGTGGGCAGGCAGCCCTGAAAGTCAAACATATCCCAGACTGCGTCAGAATAAGGGGGGCCAGCAGGTTGAGGGGTGTGACTCTGCCCTTCTAATTTGCTCTGGTGAGACTTCAGCAGTGGGGAAGGATCCAGCTCTGCAGTCTTCAGCACAGAAAGGACATTGAGCTATTAGAGAAAGTCCAGAGGAGAGCCCCCAAGCTGATCAGTGTAATGGAGCACCTCTCATATGAGGAGAGGCTGAGAGAATTGGGATTGTTCATCTTGGAACAGAGAAAACTTCAGGGTGACCAAATTTTGGCCTTCCAGTACCTGAAGGGAGCCTACAAGAAAGATGGAAAGAGACTATTTACAACCACCTGTAGTGAAAAGGACAGAGGAGAAAGCTTCGAACTGAAAGAGAATTGGTTTATATTAAGTATTAGGAAGAAATTGTTTACTGTGAGGATGATAAGGCCCTGGAACAGGTTGCCCAGAGAAGTTGTGGATGCCCTATCCCTGGAAGTGTTCAAGGCTGGATTGGATGATGCTTTGAGCAACCTCATCTAGTGGAAGGTGTCTCTGCTTACAGCAAGGTGTTTGAAACTAGATGACTTCTAAAGTCCCTTCCAACCTAGGCCATTCTGAGATTCCATGATTCTCTGAAATGTTTAGTTGATCACTCACCAAGGCTATAGTGACTTTTGATATTTGTAGTCATAAATGCCAAAGCTAATGAGGATTAAATGGCTGAATACACGTTACTTAGATATACCGTGGTCCAAATGCACCTCTCATTTAATCAAAATAAATCAACTGGAAGTCAGTGACATGACCCAGTAAAAAATCCACTGAGGTTGAGGATGATGCTCACTTAGATTCTGTCATTAGACAATAATAATGGGCAAGAAGAGAGCTGTTCACTCAGTTTAACCACCTGTAACACAATGCAGCATTGCAAAGTACTTGTGATCCAAATCAAAAGAGGTACAAGCTTGGACACTTTATCCACTTGTAATCTTCTACAGTAGCATTTGTCTTCTTTCATTATGTCAGTGTTGATGGGACATGTAGATGATATGCTTCTCAGCTTGACACAGTGGTTGTATTCCTGGATCAGCGCGTGTCATAAGGTGAACTCTTGCAATCTGTCAGCCCTGCTCCCACACTAGATTTCTTGTTACATTTTTTGTACAGAGACTCAACATAAAACAATGTGATAGACATCTGAAACAAGTCACAGTGCCAAATGCCACGTCAACTGCAGTTCCATTTTAAGGCAATGAGAGGACTTGATGTTAACTGCTTCTATTTACTGTCAGCCACTGATATCACTTGGGAAATTCATGGGGAAACAGTAATGACAGAATTTTTCCTTCCTGTATATCAGAATATGATTTCCCTTTCAACTGTTTGCAAATGAGTATAAGGTGTTTGCATAAGTTGTCTATTTTGATTCCAGAACATTATCTTAATCTTAACACTATCTTATCATTATCTTAGCATAGTAAGCTGATTTTCCTCTGACTTAGTTAAAAAACAGGGCAAGTCTTTATGTTTCCACACCTAGAAGTCTTTCCTTGCCAGACAGTAGGTAACTAAAATGAGGGATCGTGTTTTCAAAGTACTGTGTGTAGAAGAGTGACTTCAAAGTTTCATGGTTCTTAAGTAGTTATTGTAGTTATCCCCACTGAGGTCAATGGGGATTTACAGAAGTTCAACACATTTCATTCAGGTATCCTGTTTAATGCTACTTAGAAATGCACAACTTTAGTTAAAAAAAAATCCTTCTGGAAATTTAGCTTTGAATTAATTCCTCTTTTTTTAAGTATGGAGAAAGTATCTATATAAAGCAAATCCCACCTTTTACATATTACTTCATGGATAAAATGAACAGTTTGTAATAAGTGGAAAAAAAAGGAATTTTTTTAAGACCAGAATTTTCTGTCTGTACAAATTAATGCAGCAGAAATACATCTCAAAATAAAAGCAGTAGAACCATCACCTGCCTCTCCTTCACCCAAGGCTTACATGTATTGCTGGATAAAAAGTATGAAACCCTTTAATAGAATGCTACCCAATACTACACATATAATTGAATAACCTTGAAAGGAAAGATTGGGGATTTAAGGAAGAAGATCAATTTAAAATCACTTAATGGATGGACGCATTTAAAATTACATAGAGTGAAAAAGGTGAAAGGTGCTATGGAATAATTGCTTCTATCCTCTGGAGATAGTGTCTTAAGATGTAAATGAGAGTCCATGTCCCTATGTTGTATTGTATGAGAAATATACCAAAACCAAAGGAAAGAAAATTGTGAGATAAAGAAAAAATAATTTCTGAACCCTGGAAAGACCACTTCACCTGAGGTTTGATCCAGTGCCCACTGCAGTAAATGGAATATTTTATTCCCATTGAAAGATGATAGTGAACTTCAGTAAGTATTACATTAGGCCTCTTACGATGCTGTAATTTTGAAGGAGAGAAATAAATTGTTATAAAAGAGATACCAGCTCCTGAAGCTCCAGTCTCTAGCACTCCTTCACAGAGAATCACACAATCACAGAATTTACAGGGTTGCAAAAGACCATTGAGATCATCCAGTCCAACCTACTACCTAACACCACCCCCTGACACAGACTCCCTGAAATGGACACATTTGGTCACATCAAGAGGAAGAAGTTTGGAACTGAGCAGTTCTGGAGAGTCTCTAAACTCTTTGGTGACAAGAGTAGATGGCCTGCTCCATGCATCACGTGCTCCACATCTTGCAATGTATGTCTCCATTGCAAGGCTTGGAACATCTGCAGGTCAGTAGATTACATTTCTAGTAATACCGTGTTGTATGCAGCAGCATGGATTTATAATTAGGGCCTAGCACTGGCTAGTCTGTCATAGTGTTGTTGTTTTTGTCCCTGGGAGGCAGTCTTGAGCATATCGTAGTCATTACAGTTACGGTCAGTTGTACTTAAGTGTGGTTCTTCCATTCTGTAGATAGTTATGGGTGTTTGGGATTGTACGAAGGATGGCATAAATCCATGTCTTGATCTTGCTGTGTTCTGGAGTTCATACGAATTCTGTATATAAAAGCATCCAAAAGATCAAAGCTTGGGACTTACTGGCTTCCACATGGAACTGAACATTTAAAATTCACATATAGACCTTGCAAGAGGAAGTAGGAATCAGTCTCCAGCAAAAATGTGTCTCAAGGATGAAGTTATTTGAGGTACAGTAAGTCCAGTTTTCAACAGCTTCTTGCACACGGTACATTTCATCTGCTACAAACAAACACAAGAATGCTGTAAATAGCTCTATGTGACTAGCATATGTCACAATTTTCAGCTGATAGAAGCTAAGTGACATACTACTCATCTGCTAACATTCATCAAAGTATTGCACCAAAGTCCTGACCTTTCTTTGCTTTTCTGTGTTTTCTGTTTACTTCATGAGTCACTTTTCCCCTGGTGACTAACTCACGGAGATAAAAATGTCACATTACCCAAGGAAGCTTTCTTTATAGAGACACTCTGGTGTAGAAAATTCTCTTCTTAAATTCATGTCATCAGTATCTGCTGCCCTTGCAAGAGGTTGAGGAAAAAAGTTTACAAAGTAGAGAGTCTTCTAACCCCTATCTCACTCCCCCAAGCCCTTCATCTCACAGGAAATGATTCTTTCTCTAAACTCTGACACTGCTGTTGCTGAAGAGTCCTTCAGTTTTGAACACGTTATTCTACCATTCACAGGCCTTTGAACTGTTGCTTTTATGTGTGGCTGTTGAATTAATGAATAATTTTGCCAGGTGTTAGAGCACATGAAGGGAATACCAGCCATACACTTTGGTTGATCCGTGTTCATTTTTGTATTACAAGATGTTTATTACGGTAAGATCAAAGGTTTGGCTCGTTCTCATATCTTTAATATGAAATTCAAATAATGAAGACAGAGTTAGCAAAAAATTTTTGAGAATGTGATTTACAAAGCCAAATAAACCAAATCACTTGTTTATATGCAAATTTTATTAAAAATATTGCTTATTTAATCTGAGATTGCCATCTTTTCTGATGAGAAACAAGACATATCACTGATTATAAAATAAATAAAAAATACAGAGCCTTCCAGTGCTGTGATAGTTGAGGTGCTTAATTTTTGGGAGGACACTGAAAAGAGATATAGTTGCCTTTTATTTCCTGATAAGTGAACATCTATCTTTACACTTCTAGCTGTCTATGAACAAAAGCCACAGAGTTCTGCCAGAATGAACTGCTTTTCAGTGGTGGTTGGGAATCAGGATCTCCCTTTGGAGATAAACCTCACTTAAGCACGAACTCTGAGTGGGGTGGTGGTGCCAGAGGTGGAGCAGTTTGTTTTGGACTGTACCTGGACTTAAGTTTTGATTTATGTCATGACATGTTTAGAGATCCTAGTCTCCCAGTTATCCAGACTAAAACCTCTGTAGGATGTGTTTGTTCTATGCACATCTGGGTTTCAGGTGAATGTTTTCCCTGTACAGAATTCAGGATACAGGAAACAGGGAAACAGTATCCTTCCAAGACTTTCTACAGGACTAGATCTGTAAGAAGAACATGAGAATGCTCACAGTGTGAGCCGTTATGGCTTAAGTTGTCATGATACTTCATGAGAAGCTCTCCAATGTCAGCTGTCGTGTTCTGCTCACAAGTTTACATTAATGGTCTTCACTTTTACAGTCCAGAAGGAGCGTTTTCTCCTAACAGGACTGGTAATTTTTAATCAATCTTTTTTGTTTTCTCCTGAGATGCGATCTACTTCCTGGGATGTCTGGATAACTGACAATATGTAGCAGAGGGTGTTGACTATCCTGAGATCATTGCCTTTCTTTTCAAATGGCAAGGTGTACCTTTTGTGGCTTCTGACCATTTATGCTACAGTTTCTATTTCTTGATATGCTTTGTCATCATGGCTGTTATGTCATTGGAGTTCAAGAGAGCAATGAATTATTCACATTGCCTGCTTTCTGGGGCTTCTTGCCTCTGGTTTCTTGTAAGTCGGTGAAGACAAACAGCCTTGATGCTTAGGCAGTGGCAATGAGAATCTAGCTAGAAGAGACTTTTTTTTTTTTTTTTTNTACAGTGTCTTATGGCCTGTTGAGTAAGTGTCCTGAGGAAGTCTTCTAGGTTGAGTCTACATTACATGCCTTCCTGTGGTGTATAGGGTTTGGTGGTCCCTTCCTAGTCTGCTTGCAAAGCCATACCTACCACACTCACAATTCTTCCTCTGGAGGGTGGAACAGAGAATGAAACAGGCAACAAAAGTTGTTCTTAGCAATCCAGGGGAGCTCAGCTAGAGCCACAAAACCAGTGTAAGAAGCTACATAGAAAATAAGCCTTACAGAGAAAAACTGGGAAAAGATAATGAACAAGTGTATAAGCCACAATGTTTGCCACTTCATAAAGTTTATTATGATGTACTTAGATCAACTGTTTTGCTATCCTAGAAATAGTGCTCTCCTCTCTGCTACCTAACACCTGAGGAGCATCTTAAGAAAAAGGACAAAGAACCTCTGTTTGAATACGCTGATATTAAGAAAATGAAAGGTTTCAATGGTAGTATTATTAAAGGTTGAAAATGCTGAGTTTTATGGTTCTCTTTATACAGTTCAGATAAATAAAACTAGCTGTTATAGGTAGAGCTCCTAAAGCCACACTGTAACAATAGTCTCAAGATCTTCAGTAAGATACCCAAAGTCAGGGCGGGTGAGGAAGGAGGCAATGTCAGGTGAAGTGTTTAGACTATTAAAAGAAGTACGAGCAGGACTGAAGTGATGACCTACAAATTTTCTGTTGGTTGCATGTATGTCAAATACAAAGGAAGACTAATCAAAACAATGTGGTAAAGATAAAAATGACAAAACATATGGTTGATGTAACACCACTGATGCCTTCACTGGTGGCTCGATGTCAAAGGTATGGTGCATTTGTCCCTCACTGTGAAAATATCAGCATTTGTCAGATATAACATCTGCCCGGGATGGACTGACACTTAGGTCAAATTGCAGCTTCGGCTCCTTCAGCACATAGGCTGTTCACCTCTAGTGCAAGCCCAAACGTAAAGCAATTAAGTAGAGCTTTTTTTAAGCTTTTTAAAAAAAGCCTTCAGATAAATAAACTGTGTTTAAAATCATCTTCAACATTTCATTGATAAACACTGTTTCTGTCTACTAATACGTATTGGCAAAATTAGTGTTTTCATGCAATGTTTTATGGCACATTACCTAAACTCAATGAGAAACTCAAACTCTATGTTTCATTTCTAACAGTAGTTCACAATGTTTCACTACCAACTACGTGTATCACAGCAATAATTTGACAGGCAATAAAAAAAGAAAATGCATTTTGGTGCAGTGCAGACTATTCTACACAGTCTCAATCACTGAAGTGGAAAAAATGAAGATAAACAGCTTAAGCAGTATATTCACATGCATCTAAATAGGTTTTTTCTTTAAAAATTAATTGAATTTCACATATAAATAAAAATTATTTGATTACAGCTTTATGAATTTGAAGGAGCTTTGAAAGAACTGTCAAGTTCAGAGAGGAAAAATTTTACATTTTTTCTGATACCAAAACGCAGCAAAAAAGGTGCTGTGTCTTTTTCCTTTGGTAGTTTCCATAGTACTAGACCTTAAGTTCTTTATTAACTATATAAATTAATGGTGAGATTTTATGATTTCCAGATGAAATTGAAAAAATGTCATCATACTAATAGGACAAAAAATCTTAAGCCTTTTTCGAGATGTCTGTATTGACTCAGCTCAGCAGGGTACTTAGGGATATAAAATTCAACAGGCTGAATTATGTGCTGATGGCATCCTAAAGTAGGGCACATCTAGATGTTTATTTGCTACAATTTCATAAATTACTGTTAAAGTTGCACAGGTAAGAATTAAAATCAGGAAATGTTGAAGAAATGGTGTTGTCACTTGTATCCCTTGTGTGTTACAGTACAATGTTTAGTCATCAGTTTGGGTGCTATTTGTTTGAACTACATTCTGCCCAAGCCCTGTGCAGAGTGTCATCCCCTAGAGTATACAGATCTCTTTTTCAGGGCACACTTTTTAATAGTAAGTCATATTGCTTCATCACAAGGCATCCAGTGTTACTAAGTTGTTAAACAGAATGTAGTTGCTTCTGTAGCTTATGTAGCACTTGCTCCAAAAGGTGAATTCAAAGAGCTCTTACTGACTGACATGGACCTCTTAGCAATCATCTTCAAGAAGAAAAGAAATGTCTAGGTAGTAAATTAAAAAGGCTTAAGTATTTGGTGTCTATAGCGATGCACTGCTACACACACGCACGCACGCGCGCGCGCGAATGCACACATAAAAAGGACAAATGTAAGACAATATTAAGGGACTTTTTCAGTTAGCAACTCAGTGGTGTTTTGAAGAGATTTGGAGCTTAGAAATTTATAACCCTTCCTGAGTCTCACTAAGATTTGAATGTAGCACAATATTGGTCTTCAGAAACACCAGTCATTTGGAATAAATTAACCAAGATAAGATATCGTATTAGTGTGTGTGGCTGACATCTTGTGCCTTAACCAATTCACTCAGGTCTAAGTTGAATATCTGTGTGTGGTATGTTCTGTACTATCTAGACATGCTTTTTATGGACCTAAATGTTGCACTGCTCTTGTGTTCCAAAGGGAAAGTCATCTGCTGCTGATACACAGTTATACATTTTTCCTGCTGTGATGATTCAACACTGCTAGCTGGCATACCGAAGGGAAGCAGCCAAATCTCCACTCATTTCCTTACTCTTCCCACTCACTCCCCATGAAGAAGAGGCATTAGCAGCTGTGCAAAGGCTCTGTTATGCTGTTGCCTGCTGCTAAATGTAGCCCACGCAAAATCAGTAACCCTCCTACTATTAGTAAATAAAATGAATGCCGAGATAATTTAAAAATTATAAAATAGTTTTTAAGTGAACATTTAAATAGGCTGACAAATAGAGATGAATTACAATGACAGAGGTATCTACTTCACTTCTTAGCTCCTTGCTCATAACAACAGAAATGGTTCCATGTTGTGATGATGGGAATGACTGACTGTCTATTTTTACACAGAGAATTACACACAGAATTAACAAGATTGGGAAAGACCATAGAGATCATCAAGTCCAACCTATTACCTCACCTGACAGCCTACCCAACACCATCCCATCATCTAAACCACGTCACTAAGAACGCCATCCAACCTTTCCTTAAACACATCCAGGGGTGGTGACTACACCACTTCCCAAGGCAGCCCATTCCAATAGGAAATTACTCTCTCTGTGAAGAAGTTTTTCCTAATATCCAACTTAAACCTCCCCTGTCACAGCCTAAGACTGTGTCCTCTTGTTCTGTCACGGGGGGCCTGAGAGAAGAGACCAAACCCCACTTGGCTACAACCTCCCTTAAGGTAGTTATAGACAGCAATTTTTTAGGATATGTAGGAAAAAACCCACTACAAAACCGCACAGGGGAAAGAACCTCATAACTGGAAGGAGAGTTGCTGAAAGAGAGAGGTTTTTTACATTGTCAATGTCATGAGAGACCGTGGGCAGAGGAGTTCTGTTCTTGACAGCCATCACGAACTGTCAGAGTTGGAAGGCACCTGACATGATCCTCTGTTCACTTCATGGTCCAAGGCAGAAAAACATCCAATGAAAGACACCATGATCTTTTGCTACTCTTGGTTTTAGAAGATCTTCTGTGTGTTCAACCTTCATCTCCACTGTCACAATTAATTTAAGGGATGAGGAGAACAGATGCCCATATTTTTGCTGAGCAGTGATATTTCGTGTACTTGAAGGCTGTTACCTTCTTCCCTTGTCATCATTTCTACCAAAGTTTACCAAAATTATACCTATTTTTTTTGACATTTTTTTCAGACGTTTTGCCTCTCTGTCACTGCTATACTCATCTTGCCTTTCTGCTGTTGGTCTAAATGGTTTCTAAAATATGTTAATGAAAGATGAATTACTATTACAGCTGAGACCTCATGAGTGCTGAGCTGCACTGAAAACCACAGAAAATTGTCTGGTTTTGTTGTTGACTATAAGTAACCACTTCTTTAATTTCTTGATCTGTCATGGGAAATGTTTTGTAAGGAGTTGTATTCAGCGGTAAAGGAAGAACTCACATATGTCCAGAGATATCCAGGAAAAATTATGCCTCCTTGAGTTGTTGTTTTGGGCATTTAGCTTTCTTTTATCACAGAAGTAATTCCAGTGGTGCAGCTGAAATATATTAATAATTTTTAGTTAAAAATAGTTAAGTCAGGTATTTTCTTTGTTTGGTTTGGTGTGTTTTTTTTTTTTTTTTTCCAATTTGTGCTATGTGTTGTGATGTATTCACTATCAGAAACTCATCTACGAGTCTTGAAAAAGAATTGAAGAAGATAAAAGAAGAATTGTCTGACTACAAGTACTTAAAGCAAATTTCTTTAAATTTGAGGAACCCCAAAAGGATGGAGGGCTGCAATGAAATCTGACCATTTATAACAATCTGGGATACCAGAGTAGATTCTCTTGTCTGATGAAAAGCTAATTTATGATTCTAGAAACATAGATCTAGAGATTAAAAATCTAATTAATATCAATCAATATGGTATCATGAAAAGTAGGCCTTGTTAAAAAAACCTGATAGCTTTCTTTGACAAGATTACAGGTCTGCTTGATAAAGGCAACTGTGCTGACATAGTTTACGTGGATTTCTCAAAGGCTTTTGACACAGTACTGCATGATTAAAAATCTTAAGTTACAGATGCAAATTAGATGGATTATAAATTGGTCCAGTGATAGGTCTTAAAATGTTTTTGCTAATAGAAAATCATCAGTGAACATTATTGCAAGGGCTTCTAGGGGCTGGTCCTTGGCCTTACGATATAAAATTATTTTAATCAGATATAGGTAAATAGCTCCCAAACTTTTCTGCTCTTGACTTTCTATTTCACTCAGGCTCACAAATACTTCCCCAGTACCAAAAAATTTTATGTCTGGCAGCACTCATTCCTCTACTCTGTATTCATTCACACATAAGCATGCACTTAAACTTTTGCAGCGCCAATAGTATCCTAATTTGGCTACTGCCATTTTAGGAAAAGTGAAGCAATGTTTCTAGTCATATGTGACAGACTAGCAAGTTAGTACATAATATGGATCAGTGGGTGAAGTAAAGTGTAATACACTTCCATGTGCTTTATATGGAATGGACACATTTAGAAATAAATATAGCATTTGAAATCTAGGATTGAACATCTTTGTACGAACATTGCTGTAGTACACTGTCTATATTGTGGAAACCTGTCTTGGAAAATTCTCAGTAACTGCCTAACCCTGAGTTGTATTTGTGATGGAGTGACCAATGGAGACCTTTGATGATTAGAAATATGCAATAAAACCCAATAATTTTTTTTCCCCTTGATGAGACTCCTGTAAAAAATTTGTGTCCACCTTTGGTATACACCTTTCTAGAAGGATGGGGAAACCCTCGAAAGAATTTAAAAATGTAAGCACAAGAATGTTTCAGAAGATGGAAGAAAATCTATGTAGTGTCATTACTGTCATTCTTGGGAAAGTCTACCTACTTTTTTTTTTCATTAACAATAGCGTTGATAGGCAACTTGATCACTGTCTTTAGATTATCAGACATGGAAAATATATTCTGTAGGGAGAAGCTATGTTTGTCTTTTGAATGTGCAGCAAAAGCTGGAACACAAAATTAAAGTGGAAAAAAAATTCTAGAACTAACGGTAATTAAATGCTGGAGCTGCCAAGGCAGGTAGCGAGCCCCTTGGTCTCTGAAGTCTTTAAAATGGTCTCTTTGTACAAGATGTGCTGTATTTGTATTTCTAGGAAAGATGCGACAATCAATATGAACAGGCAATCCAGCCAAATACTGCAGAATTTCTTTTTCTTTCAGTCTATGCATTTTTGAATGAGGGAGTAAAATTCAGAAAATTTTTTCTTTGTGTTGTTTTTTTTAATTTTTTTTTTTTAATGGGAGTTTAAACTTTGAGTTAGTCCAGTGCAGGGCCCACTGACATAATTTGCAGACTTACATGTTTTCCTACAAGTGTTTTAAAATCAGGTTTATAAATTTCAGACATTTTCATGCTATCTGAGATCAGGTGACACCATCAACTGCCAGATGTTGCTATTGCATGCAACCAGCCTTCCAGCTGCAAGGAAAGAATCCATTCTTATGTACACTTTCCAAATTTTTGTTGTTTTCTTATTGTGGGTGTTGATAGATGTTGACATTGGGCAGAAAGATCTTTGCTAGCAGTTATGCATTTTCCATATGCCTAGATCTTAGATTAGGAGTCATCTCTTTAGGCTGAACTGATCACAGAAAAAAAAGGAATCCATGTTAAAAACATCTTCCTAATTGCTTTGCCCTTGTCCAAAGGGAGGTCTGCTTTTCTTACTGCTCTTCTACCTTTCATGTCATGATTAATGTATCCTATCCTTTCCATAGGAATCTAGGATGTTTTTTACTCTCAGCACCAGGGGTGCTCCTTCCTCGTGGGGAAAAAAAAGCCATTTGCTTTCATGCAGGGTTTGTGTGCTCCTCTCAAAGGGCCTGTGAAATACACCTAAAAAAGAAAAGTCTTGTTAACAGGCATGACTTTGAGCAAGAATAGAATTTATGTATAATTAATGGGTTATTGAAATGGTGGGTAAGGAGAGAGCAAAAAAAATATCTCTACCTCATTGTCACTGTCCTTTAAGTGTTGTAACAGATTATTTACTCTGAACTGACTTCTGAATAGTATACTTGAAAATACATTATGCAGACCCTACTTCTCCCACTTCCAAAAGAGGAAAGCAAATACTAGTGGCTCTCCAACCAGGGTAGTGCCAGCAAGAGAAGAACAACAAACTACAGACATTGAGGAACAAGAATAAAAGTATGCATTTCTGAATACAATTAACCAAGAGGCCATTCCAAAGAGAAATTCCGTACACAGATTATCTTGACTCTGGAAAACTCTGCATAGACACTTCATATGAATCCTACCACTAAATTATCTTGGGGGTAATTGTTCAGTGAGGATAGATGACAAACACACATCAGACATACTTGTTCTGCCATTAGAAAGTTATGAACACATTAGTTTGGTACAGAGATGTAATTAGGAGACATTCTACAGGATTGGCAAGACTGGATTCACCAAATTAATTCAGATTTTACTGCTCTTGCTTCCTTTTTTCAGTGCTTATATAATGTTCAACACTTCACTTGATGAGAAAGTTCAACCACTGAAATCTTTCCTGCTCTACACAGACATAATGATACTAGACAATGCCTTGCATCTGGTTAGAAAAATTCAATTGGAGATGAAGAAAAGCTTTGAAGAATTGTGTACCATTCTTTGAAATGTATGTCAGTTTTGTTTTGGTTCATGTTTACCTAAAAAAGTAAAACTCGATTGTACTTCTGTTAGAAAACCTGACCAAAATCAAAGTATGATTTTTTTTTCCTTGAGGCTGAAATAGGCACAGCACCTTTCACCAGAACATGTAATGATATCAGGAAAATTACAATGCTGTTTGACAGTACTAAGAAGCAATAGGAGAAACAGCTTGGGGAAAACATTCTCCACCTCTCCCACATAGATTAACTACCCGCAGTAGCTCTGCTACAAGAAAAGCTGAAGAAGATTTTTGGAATTTGTGAGTGATATTCGGCTCACAAACAAGCACCTACCTATGGGGTGTCTGCAATGCAAAAGTCTACATGTGAAGAAAGTGTTTAAACTCTTGTTGTACACAGGACATAAAGTAAAAAGAACCTAGATAATACTTTGGGTGAACAAAAGTATTTTTCATTTTTAGGTAAACTAGACCCCATATTGCATATCCTCTACATCTTCAATACTCTGAATTTGGTGTTTATCCTACCCTACTAGCCAAATACCACTGGTGGTGAGAGGCCTGATAGTAAGGCAAAGAAACTTGAGTTTATAGCTCTAATTTTGGGCAGCAGAACTAGAAAGTTAAGAAAAATTATGACAGTGGAATTTTCCCCCATTGGCTAGAAAATATAGGATCTTCATTTAAACTGGTTAATTATTTATTTACAATTCATTTGTGAATCTCCTACATTTGTGTATTCCTACTGGGAATACAAGATGGAATTCTAAGCTCCTCACAGGGAATTTCCACTAAATGAAGATATATTGCAGTAGGGTGATCCTAATCTTTTATGACTATAACCTCCCAGAGCACATTACATCTGCTCTGCTGAGTCCATCATCCCATTTTAATTCATGCGCCCTTCAATGTATCAGTGCTGGAACTTTGACTTGCAGTTGCAGATTGACCAAGCCACATAGATGAGGCACAGAAGAGAGCAAACAAGGTATGGACATTCTGTAAAGAAAATTACAGTAAGTAACAGAATTGTCTTCACTGAGGTAGCAAGCATTTTTTATATGGAAAATTTTCTTGCCAAACTTTTTCTTTTGCTGTTGAAATCAAAAGTAAAAAAACCCCCAAAAAACCCAACAAAAAACAAAAAAAGTAATTTTGCTAAGTAATTTGGAGTCACACAACAGCAAAAAGGAAAAAACCTAACTGTGAAATATCTAGAAAATTGAAATATGTCAGGGCATGCCATTATACTTTTAAAGAAACAACTTATGTAGTGCAGTCTATTTCCTCAGTAACACTTTCTACACACCTTTAGGCAGTAACTATGAGAGTGAAAAACAAATCACTATGTCTCAATAACAAAACAGAATATATAAAGTCAGAACTGGCACCAGAGTTAGTAATTTTGATAAAGATGGTAATTCTGAAGTTTTCTTCCTAAACTGTGTTATGGTTTGGGCAATTTGATACATCTCCTAATCTTATTTTTTTGCTAATATAAACTTTAACTGTCATTTAGAGACTCCGCAGCAAAAATAAATGAATGAACACTGATATCATGTTTAGTCAAATGGATACATTTCTGATAGGAAAACACTGAAGTCAAAACCATGGGATGGGTGATTTTTCTACCATTAATAAGAAAAAGGAAGACCATTGAGCAGGTCTGGGTTTTGTTTGTCAACTAATGCATTTCATTTTAATTATATGATATTGTATGTCCACCAACATGCTGATACCAGTGAGTGGATCCATGCTGGGCCACTAAATTTCCAGGCATTTAACTGGAAGGAAATGTTTAAAATTTGGCCTCTATTCTTTCCATCAAAATATGGACAAGATAAAAAATAAAAGATTGGATTAGAATGCAATTGGACTTGTTCACCCTTCACCAAGAAACATTGGGTTTTGCTCAGGTATCTGTTGGCCTTCTTTTGACCCTTTGAGCAACTGTTTATTTGTGACCATATTTTAGCCACAAGGGTTCCTACTGGACTCACATCCCAGTCACAGAGGTGGCACTAAGATGGAAAAGAAACACGCACCTGCTGTGCACCACCTTGCCTGTCTTGCCACCACCACCACAGTCTTGAGTGCCTCATCTCAGGTAATTATGCTACACATGAATCATTTTTTAATGTTTGGCTTAATACACACAGATTCTTTAAACAATAAAAAAAAAAAATCAGCAAACATCATCACGATCTGGAAATCTCTTTCTTAACTTGGAAAACGGTTTCTTAATGGCACAGGGAGAGAACGCGACAGCAAGCTTGACAACATAATTAGAAGATTGTTACGAGGAAAGGGAAAAGCATTCTTTATACAGTTCTTACTACTTTCAATAAGATTATTCTCCCTGAATAGCTAATCAGCTTTTCTGGCTTCCCAAATCCATGTGCTTTAAGCTGCTCTCACAGTCCTTAGTTGCTAAATGGCAAACAGTGACACCTCCAAAAGGGAAATTTAAAGTGTTAACCAAATGTGAGCAAACAGCATGATGGAGGCTGCAGATAAAGAGATCCTTGGCAGATTAGCAGCAATTTAAGAAGATCACACTGTTACACCTGGGTTGACAAGAGCTGACAGGGTTTGTTGATCTCTGCTCCTATCTCCAATTTGAGTGTCATGTTTCAACAGAAAAGAGAGGAACACAAAAAAAAAAAAAAAAAAAAATCCTTTCAGTACTGAGCATTTGCTCCACAGTGAGTGTTTATGGCAGCTGAAACAAAAAGGAGCTAAAGTAGATGAAAGGATTAAAATAAAACTGTTCATCTCTAAGTGCACAGCACTTTCTCCTAATGCCAAGTGTCCCATTCTCTCCTTCAACAGAATCTTGTCCCAGCCACTCACCACCCACTTTGATGTACGGAGGCTTTTTCTATTGGCAAAATCTTGTAAAATAATAAAAGTGGAATTAGAAATAGGAAGGAGCAGGGGAATAACAACAAAAAAAAGTCTCAGTAACAACAACATTGAGGACTGTTGTTGCATTGTTAATGATAAATTATTAAGGGGCAAGCTTTTTGTTTGTTTTGTATTTATTTTTTTTCCTCTGTAAGTCAATTACTGGGCATTTATTTACTGAGACTCTGGTGCTCTTTGTCAGTAGAGGAGCCCTCTTCAGCTGAACTTAATCACTCTCCTTTATTTTATAAATCTTTATTGATAAGAATCTTCATACAGGTTCCTTCAAAAGAAAATAAATTATGTTCTCCTGTAGCAGAGAACAAGAGGCACATGAGGCTCCCCAAATGCCACTGAACTCATCAGTCATGTGAAATAAAAAAGGAATAAAAAACCAAAAATGTATATGAACATCTATAGAGAAACATAGCTGGGAAATTACAAAATCTGTTTTCCATTAGGCCTCACAGGCACCATTCTAGGAAACTTAAAGTGTCTTTAAAGTGGATATAAATGTAGCTTAGCATCTTGGAGTATCAGATACAACTAAAACCCATGTACATACCTCCACAAAATTCTGCTAGGCAGATAATGAAAAGGAACTTACCATTCCTTAAAATAAAGATGCTACCTTGACACAAGAAATGCACTGAAATTATCTAGACAGGGATGTGGTGAACCTCTAAAGCATTTTGGGGTAGATGTCACCTTCTGCAGAAAAAAGCTGAATTGACCTTTGATTTTCAAGGTTGTTATTCAATTTTTCACTGATCTATTTCAAGTTCAGCTACTGTTGACCAGGCCATTTGCAACTTTTTCCCATCCCATGGTGTCATCCTTTTGCCTCTTCTTAACGCTGTGCAGCTGTGTTGTGGTCCAACCATGAACAGCTAATTGGTTTTCCAGTAGTTCAGCAAGAAGATGCATCTCACCTCATGGTCATTTGATGAATCAGCTGTCTTGCAAACAGAAAGGGAAAAGAGTACAGTATGACCCTTTCTTCCATTAGATAACAGTCAACATGATATGAAATAGCACCATTAAAGCCAGTCTCAATCCAACTTCTACTACAAGAGGAGGCTGCAGTTCCTTCCAAATGTAGCTGCACCCTCCCTTTGGCCTGCACTGATGGCTTTGTACAGCCATGGCATGGATTGGATCACGAAGCTTCTCTGGCCTTCCTTTCCTCGTTAATTTTATCATGTATCCCATTTCCACAGGCAGCTGTGTGATTGCTTTCACCAGGAGGTGCACACAGCTGATGTAAGGTCCAATAAGGAGCAGTGGTAAGGAAAACTGCTTCTTCAGTGACAACTACAGCCCTAGGTGGTAACTAAACTTAGACAGATAGCTTCTGTTATTACAAACAAGTGTTAATTAACCCGGGTCCATTACAAGACAATAGCAGAGGAAGTCAGCATCTCTCTTAAAATAGGCCAAATTCTGACATCACACTCTGCATGTAGTTTTTCAAGACCCAATATGTTTTATAACTTGATCCTTTGGCCACTAGTGCTGATACCAGTGAATTGAGGTTCAAGCCCTTATTTGTAAGTGTAATTTTGGAAGAAGAGGTCTTTAACACAAAAGATTTTTTTCTGCTTAATATTTCTACAAAGACAGTACTGACTGTGTTTCCTTGCTGTGTGAGCAGACTATATGAAATTTAGTCATGCGATCTAAATGCAGAATTAACCAGTGATCACAGGAATACAAGATTGATGGAGAGCTGGTACCGTCAGTCGTCTGCAGCAGGACTTTAAGGTCTAATTTTCCCAAGAGAGAATGCACTTTCCAAATTGCAATGCAATTTTCAAAAAGTGGGAACTGAATATTTAAATGCTTACTTCCTCCGCACCCAGCTGTGCTTTCACCTGAAGTCAATTTGGAAACAGCAATAAAAAAACATGCTGCATGTAGTTTCCACATATAATGGCGTGCTTAGTAACGCACAAATCCTTTTAACGACATTAACAGTCACTCATTTTTGATATACAATGTGGAATCCAATTAATATCACTTCTAGTAGAAATATTTATATCCTAGGTCTTGTTCCAATAGTAGATCTTTATGATTATACAAGATCAGCTGAAGTGATTATGACCAAGACAAAAACCCCCCTATATTTCATTCAACTCAGTCATAAAACTTATTTTGCTTATTAATGTGAGCTTTACTCAAACATGCCTTCTCCTCCCTTCTGACGTGATGACAAAAATTCCTGAAAAATAAGAAGATGAAGTGCCTAGTTTAAAGGGGCACCAGCATCTTGGTTAGTTAGAGGCTGAAGAGTGATTCTGAAGATAGAATCATGACTGATTGAAGTTGTTTAGGAAGATAATCAGGAAAGAAGTATTTCTGACCCTCACCTCACAGTAAACTCAGGCTGTAGGCCTGGGTACATCTTCATTTAAAATGAAATATAGCAACGCAAACAGACATCAGCATCAGCATTTGCCAAAATAGATGTAAAATGGGGTATTGAAAGTCACTACAAGTAATGTCTAAGAGGTAGGCTTGAGGAAAGAAATGTTTTATTCTAAAAAACTGCTAATTCTATTTAAAACTCTTTTTGGTGTCAGAGACAGCACCTAGATGAGCCACACAAACTGCAGAGAATATGTTTGCCTCTCTCCTTTTAGATGGACCTATTCCCAGCTACAGTGACATCAGAATCTTACATTAGGACAATAAAAAATTTTCAGGAAAATATAAGGATCTTTCATTCAGAAACCACAGGGTACCTGCTAAATGGTGAGGCAGGAGTGGTGGTGGCTGTGATGCTTTCACACCTTCCCATGACACTGACTGCTGGCAGGCACATCACAGTGCTGGCAGGCAGAGCCAGTGCTGTTCTGTCCCCAGCAAAACATGCTAACTGTCAGCCAGTGGATTTGATCCAGCTGTTGGCAGGTGTTGAAAGTGCATTTGTGAACACGGCTTTTGGTCAGAAAATGTAGGGAGATAGTGTGTCAGGATGGAGGAAAGGCAGAATAATTATGTAACACTCAGAGGCAGGAGGTATAAACCACCATGAGTACAATATCTCCGTGTTCATGGAGGAGGTCTGAGGCATTACTGGGAGCTGAGTGTGTCTTTGTGGAGCTGAGGACCAGAGTCTCACTCACCCTCTCGTTCAGCCTCTCACAACCAAATTCTCCCTGGACATCTCTCATGAGTGACAGAGGTTCTGGAGTTAATGCAATTATATGAAGGTTAGGTTGAGGATATTAACTAATTACTCCAATATTTTTGGCTTCACTGTAACATGCCAAAGCTGTTGCTGTTAGATTACCCTGTCCCCGTGTCAATTATATTAGTATTGCCGAAAATAATGCCAAGTCTGTATAATTTTTGTTCTTGCCAGCTGAAGAGTGCATAATGGATATTGTATTTATGTGTTTTCCATATCTTCCGAAATAAACCAGTCTATGTTTTCAGACAAGCAGCTTTTTTTGGTGTGTTGGTCAGTGATATTTATTTAGAAAATATGAAGTAAAAAACTGAGGACAGCCATACATAATATAGAAAGATAGACATTAATTTCCTCTGCTGGCTTCCAAATAGTTTTTTTACAGTTTTAAAAACATCCTTTATTTTTGTAATATGAAGAAATAGCCCAAGGCATGAGAAGATTAGCTGAATGTGACATCAATAATGAATATATTATTTCAGTTCCTACTCAGAAAGCAAAGCAGGCTGAAGATTACCAAAATGAGAAGAGGAAACTAAATCTAATACTAATGATGCATTGGTACCAGAATATGAAACAAACAAGAGGAAAAAGACCAAAGATCACCCAGTCTGTCTCTTTGTGACTGTGAGAAGACCCACCTTTGCCAGGGCTAGGGACTTTTCAGATTTAAAGGTTCTTTTACTTCCCTTAGAAGAAATTTTTCACAGCCTAACAAAAGTGAAGTTTTTTTGCAACAACCATTCTAAGTGTTTACTTTATGGTGAGAGCCTAGTAATATTAATTACAAAATGTGTGGTAACTGCAAGAAACACTTCCTCCTTGATGTCAACATCCAGATAGATAGATATTTAATGTTATGTCACTCCCTGATTTTCCTCCAGTTCAACCAATATTTTAATCAGTTTTGTTTTTCCCTCAAATTGCCTTCAAGTTGGCAGTATTCTTCTTGCTAAGTGGTGGTTGACCAGAATTTACTTCAGTTTTTCTGGAGGACTCACAGAAGTTCCTTCAGAAAAAGGATTCCTCTTAGTAAAGACCCATAAGTAGTATTTAGGATTATCCCAGCACCATAGCAAGGTTAGTCACTATGCCTTCCACTCCATGGTTTGGGTTTTTTTCAGTCTTACCACTTTCAGGGTTTCTCCTGCATATTGAGTCATATGTTTCAAATTGTTATTATCTGCAGTGCAGTCATTCACATTTTTGTAATCCAAATCTCTTATTATTTCCATATCATGCCAATGTTTTCAGGGTCTGTGTGGTTCTTTTATTGTTTCTCTGTATTGGCAAAGTTCTCAGTTCTAACAACAGTAGTGTTAGATGAAGAGCTCATACCATCCTCGAGAACTCTACAGGAGTGCAATGCCTCAGAGAGAAGGTAATACTCACACTGCACTGGACAATCTGACCAGCGACCTAATACAATTGCTGTATCGTTATCGAGTTTTGTTTATGGGAATAGGAACTTCTGGGGGAAGGTGAACATGCAGGGTCTGTGGTTTGTCCTGCTGATTTTCAAAGAAGTGTTCTTGTACCTCTCCCTCTATGTGCTTACAAGACTCTGCAAAGAACATTGGTGTTCTTTTCTTTACTGCTATGTCATGATCCTTGATAAGGATCCATCCTCACTGGGTCTTGAAAAATCCATCTCTGAACCCATTAAAAGTGGAACCATCTGTGCGACAAGGAACGTGCAAACTGGATAGCATTTACCATGACAGATTTTTTTTAAAAATGACTCCAGTTGGGGAGATATCAGCCAGCACATCATATATGCCAGATTCCAAACCAGGTTCCTAAAGACATCAATCACGCAGAGATGTTTTCTGACAGAGGAACACAGTGACTAGGACAAATTCTACAATTGTCTCAAAAGTGTGATTGACAGAATACCAAAACACAACTTACACTTCGTGCTGGGTGACATTAATGCCAAAGTAGATGCGACAACCAAAGAATGGAATGAGCAGCAGGGAAGCCTGGCAGAGGAACACATCAACCAAATCAAGGGATGTGATTCTGGCATTCTGTTTTGTGTCTTACTGTGTTCTCATAAGTAACTTTTTCCTTATAAAATGTAAATATTAATGAATATGTAAGTTGCCAGACAGCAAGAAAATCCCAGGATAATACAAAGCTCTGTTCTTTTCATTTTCCAAACATAACAACCACATTTGTACCAATTTAAGATCCAAACAAGCTGTGCAAGATGCAATGAGTTATGGAGCATTCAAAAACACAACAAGCACCCTTGAAACACATAGGTCAGGAAAAAATGCCACATAGAGAAGGCAATGATTTTTTTATCTAGGCAAGCTGTTACTAGTCAAAGAGCTGAATTCCCCAGTCTACAGGAATAGAGATGTACAGCACAAAAACAGGTCAACATGAGATTGTAGGAGATAATGATCTACTATGGCATTAAAGAAAAAACTAGGCATCTTTGAAAAGCGTTGTTTGTTTTAAATTACTGGTCTTTGACTGGGAGACTTTATCAGAAGCTGAGAAAGACAGGTACTATCTGTCAGCTATGAGTTCTACTAAAATCATATGGAAGCACTGAATGTATTTGGAATATGTACTCTGGATACCAACACACAAAGTCTCACTTGAAGTCAATAAGGGGGAAAAAAACTAGCAGTATTTCCAACAACGTCTGACAAAAGAAAAAAAAAAAAAAAGCACTGAAAATGTAGGCTTGCATAGATACCCTAAAGAATCTGTAGTAAAAAGGAAATTGCACAGCAACAAATAATAGTCCTTAACCTGAACTGCTCCAGGAGAAGAGCAGTGCGACCACTGTCAAAAGCAACAAACTATCTAGATTTGTCCAAATGAGCTGTCAGCTTTGTGATTACATGGACAGATACACTTGCAGTTAAAGCTTCGAGGCTTGTAGAAAATGGGCAAGGACTTTCTAAGGCTTGTGCTCCACTCTCAAATAGGGTTTCAGTAGCATGAGTAGCTACAGGAGGACAAAGAAGCAAATATGGAAACACAATGGAAAATACAGAACATCAGCAAAGAGAACAACAGAGGAGTCTTCTTTACAATTCTGTAGACATTCTTCCAATAACAAATCTTTCTTCATTCACGAGAGAAGTTTTTGACCAGAAAATTGCCTTGGAAGTAATTTACAGCTATTTGCATAAATGTCAGTCTAAAATGTGTGTTGCTTGTACTAGCACCAGGTTGGAAAATAGCCCAAACATTATTACTATACCTCAATTTCTTTGTGTTTCTACATCAGTGACTTGGAGCTCAAGGTCATCATTTAAGATAGGTCATGTGATGAAGTCTGCCTCTAACTTAGATAATATCCTGTTTACTTAGTCTTCAGTAATCATACCATTGATGCTCATATATACTAATTCTGTGAAACACATCTACAAGGGGACAAGGGCAAGGTTATAGAACAAAACGAGAAAATTAAGAAAGACTTAAAAAAAAAAAAAGACCCAAAGTGAGGGGAAGAAAAGGGACAGACATTGTTCTCTTCTCTCTGGTGACCAGTGACAAAACATGAGGAAAGACAAATGTGTGCAAATATTAAAGGAATACCCTCTTCCAAAATTATAAGTGACCTGAATCAGCTGAATGAACCATATATGCCTTTTCAAAGAACTGATGAGGTTTCACCTGTATCACCTAAGGACCTTTGCCAGCTGCTGACTTAATCAAAAATGTTCAAGCAACTCATTCTAGTACATCCAGATATGGATGTAATGCTTCGGCTTCACAGCCACAGCCAAAAGTCTATCTGTCTTTTAATGTACCATACAGGTCTTTTTCCTTCTGTCACACATGCCTCAATAGAAATATTTGATTCTATCACATCAGCTTATTGTGGAACGTAATGTAAAGTTTAATGCCAATGCGACACATCTCAAAAAAAGAACATTACTTCTCAGATGACTGAATACTTAGTACTAGTCTAACTAGTGGTGTAAGCTGCAAGCAGTATGGATGAAGAAATGTCTCTTACAGATGCCAGCTGGCGAGTCATCAAGTGCGCAAAGACTATCTCTGCTTTCAACAACATGAAAAGCAATCAGACAGCTCTCTAAACATTGCTATTGGGTCTATCTTCTGTGAATGTCTCCAATATGAAATTCCTTCACTTCACAATTATTTACAAATTATTAACCACTTGGGTATAGTGCAGTCTACATTTAAAGCCCTGGGTGGAAATGGTTTTCCTCCCATAAAATACAATCTCTTTGTGTGTGAGTGTATGCGTGTGTGTGTGTGTGCACATCCAAACAATGTTCAACTACTTGTGTACAGCTATAATTGCCTGCCTAAAGACTTTTTTAAACTTTGGCTGGTTTTAATAAGATATGGTAGAGATTAGAGATCTCAGAGCTACAGGTTATACAGAAATAGTAGAAGTAGCAAAGAGTGATTTCTTCTTTTTGAAAAGTCTTCTATGTGAGCTCATCCATTAATGGACATTAAACAATGTCCTTGTCTGTTGAGAGTTCTGTTCTGCATTTATTAGTATAATTAATTTTAAAGTGAATTATGGAGGAAACAAATGCATTGCAAGTAAATGCTCCAGTTTGCAAGGAAAAATTTCTTTCTATTAGATGGCATTACTTTCCAAATAAGACTCCTTAACAGAATAATAAGAGAATATGTTGCAACTGAAAAATGGTTACAGGCCAACACAATGTTCTGAGTTGGAACGTCATACCACACAGATTTTCCTAACTTCAGACACTATTCCAAACTTTGTCAGAAAAATGTTCCTTAAGTACTCAAGTACCCTCTGTCTTATGCATTCCTTCACATTAAGATTTCTTTCCTGGTATTAATAGGAAGGCCCACTTATGAAAATATTTCCCTGCAAAAATTCTGGTCTGTGTTCAGGCATTAATAGGATTGACCAGGAGTTCAGTCAACAGTCTGAGGGCTTCCTTGTCCTGAGAAGGGTTACTGTATCTCTGCATTGACTCATAAGGAAGTCCAAGTCAACTGCAACAAAACTTAAATTTCTTTGTTAGGTTCAGTTAGTCCTGGAAAGATAATGAAACTTTATTGATATTCACCTCTTAAGAATCTTCACTTGCTTCCAGCTCTAGGGCTAAACATCTTAACTTCCAGCATTATTCAAATCATGGTCTCCCGACTGTCTGTGCAGAAGTTTATCTGAATTTGGGGCACTGTTTCAGCTTTTTCCCTCAACAGGGAACAGCGGGCACTATTGAAAAATCAGAACCTTGTGTCAGTCTGAACCTGACAAGATGGTATGGATTCCCTTCTCCACCAAGGGTCTTCCAAAGTCCGTTCAGTTCCTGCACCCTCAGGCAACTCCATACTCCATTGTGCCATGCTCTAGAGCAAGAAAACTGATGTCTTCCCATTAAAAGACCACCTCTGAGAAACTGCAATAGCTCTTGATTCGAGTTTCTTTACTGCTACAGAAACAGTCACCAGGCACTGGGGCAGAACACTGACTCACTGCTAGAAAGCTGTGTTTGACCCCCCCACCTAGGAAGAGTCATCTATAGATATTGTAGATTATATAAGGCAGATGGCTTGCCGTGAATCTTGGATCTCTGGCTTCAATAGTTTTATGGCTTGATAATTTTCAGACATCTATCTCAAATACTGCTTAACAGGACAATAAGAGGAGCCATGTAAACCAGTTTGTTGCTGAAATGACTTTTGTTGCTTTTATCTTGATTTTGTGTTATTTTTCAGCTGTAAGAACCACTCCCTGCATAACCCAGAAAGGCATATGTGAACTGCAATCTGCCATAAAATGTATGTGTTTTGTTTACTCTTGTTTTCATTCAGTCTGTTAAACTTAAATATGGTCAGGTAGAAAGGTCTGAATTTCTCAACTGTGAGAGAAAAAAATGTAACCCCTCATTAGAATGTAAACATAAGGTGAGAAAAAAATAAATTGTTTTAGAGATGATGCACTAGAATTGTGTGAATTTTGTTTGGGGACTTTTTTGTCCTACTTTATCATTTGGGCATCTTAGGAAGTAGGAGCAGTATTGTATTGTAATTTTTGCGTGAAGATATTGCACAGAAAATCCACCTGAAGAGACAATATAATGTGATGAGAAAAGATTATGAAAATAAATGCCATAAACACACTGGTTCTCTCTTGGTGTAGAAGACTGGACTGTAACCATAAGAGACATTGTGATCAAGAGCTAGAGTGAACGTGAACAGCCTGGGAGCAATCTAGAGAGTGAATTGTGACTCAGAGTTACAATTTGGTCACTTGTTTTTTCTTGGCTATAGGAGTAGATTGACAGGGATTTGAAGCAGCCCTTCCAATCCTTGCTTACTCCTTTCTGTTAAATGATGCAGAGAGTCTGGGTGGAGACCTGGGAGATATGTGAAAAGAAGACAGAGTCTATTAGTTTTTTATGAATTCTCCATCCTTTTATGGTGAGATTTCAGAGGGATTACTTACACAAGAATGCAAGAGTGAGAAAGGATTTTGTACCTGTGGAATGAATCCATTAGAGTTCTTTTCTCTCTCCCTCCACAGAACACAGTCTTTTAGGTTATATTTCAGGAGGCAGTAAAACTGTGGGATTTGATGTTGGGCTGTGGTCAAAGAGATTACTTCCTAGCAGGAATCCCTTGACCCATGGGACCTCGTAAATTGCATGCCCCAATTGTTAGATAGCTTGCCAACTCCCCTGTGCTTTGGTATCCTGTAGATCAGGGTGACCTATCCCCCATGCCACTGTAGGAGCCCTGGCATTGTGCTGTGAACCACATGCTGGAGAAATTTGATTCAGAAACTAATTCTATGGAGACTTACTGTTGCTATTGTCAAGTTAATTTTCATAAGAGAATAGGTTCTTCTTCTTTTCTGTGAAGTTTTGATATCATGACTTTGGTCCAAAATCTGCTATTTTTCTTTTCATATTGAATAGTAGCTTTGTCTCAGGATAATGTGTCTGCTCCTGAGAGGGTGTCTCTAAGTTATGTTGACAATGACTTTTCAGAGTACCTTAAGAAGTGCTGCTTTCTAAAGGCCCAAACCAAGGCACTAGTTGGACTCTGCTGGAGCTACTGCCCTGGATAAGGGCGCAGGGTTTTTTTTCTGCAGCAGGCAGGAGGTTACTGAGACAAAGAGGTTTCACAGTGGTGTAGTGTCAGAACTGTCCAACGTAAGGTGGTAACCACAACGCAGGAACTGCAAAGCGTGTGGGAATCAGGATGATATGCATGAGGATGTCTCTCTAAATTTGCATGCTCTCCCACATAAGTGTGGATGCAATCTGTTTCCAGAAGCAGGGTATCACGCGATATGAAGAAGGCTGGAAGGAATTAGCTTTCATTTCAGTCCCGAATTTCACAGTTGTTATTTACAGTCTAAGCCTATAAATTTGAGCCAGCAATATAATTATGAAATAAAGATTAATTACAGAAAACTTCAAGAGGAAAAAGCATTTTTTTTTTTTTTTAAAAAAAGGAAATTGCTAAAAGTAATGATCTCAGATCTCATCTTTTCACAAGTTATTACAAATAAGGGGGCTCCAATCTGTAGTGGCCTTACTCATGCACAGACTAGAGGATTTACATTAGCTTATATATTTTCCTTTATTGACTATGTTTATAGAAGAGGCAGCTTTCAGTCCTGAATTGGTATCTTTCAGACTTTATTCAATGTTCAGAGAAATCATTGCAGTCTCAGATGTGGGCTAACTCAGAGAAATTTACATTTACAGGAAAATCATCGTCCATCAGCTGGATGGAAATGTTGGAGTGTCTATTATGGGATGCATTGCCACAGTAGGTGGAAAACCTCCCAGAACCAATCATCTTTCTCTTCCCAGGTCTTAATAAGCAATGCCATATGCAGACTGTCCAGTTGTCTGTACAGTAGCAGCTACCTCGATTTCCTCACACAGCTTCTGCTGCTTCCAGGCATGTTTATTTTCAGGGCCAAATCCCAGAATGGAATTATTTATCCATGAAAATCCTCAGAGTTGACAGGGAAGGCAGAGAGGATAGACCAAGCTCAAGAGATACCTTGAAAATAATTTGTTTGTTCCTTTCAATATATAAGCACAAAAACAGAGGGCACTCATAGAAACTTTTTCTGTAAAATTGTAAGTTACAAATTATTTTATAATTAATTTTGCTTTATAAAAGACTTTCAAAAATGTGTGTGTACTATAACTTCTGCAAGCATTGGAAAACTGGCAGCGTTGACAACTATCCGTGCAGTGTCTACTGTTTGGCTCAGACCATTGCAATGGGAAGAGGAAAAGAGGGTAAGTCCCTGAATATCTTATTTTAATCTCTTACAACATGATTGCTTAAATTTTAATCCTATTGTATCAACGCATACAAAAAGGATTTCCACAACGGAAACAGATCTGATGGTATCTGTAATAGCAATACTTCAAAAATTGAAGCACTGGATAGACTGTAATAGGCAGTTACTGAATTGACCTCTCATCCTATCCTCAGGATTTTATGGACCTCAAAGTACTGACATTTGACCCATGGTAATGAAAAGTAGAGTCTTTTGGGTTATTGTGTACACACTTAGAAAACTGAGCAAAGAAAAAGTGGTTTGAGGGGCCGTTACAGGCTGGATAAATGGGCTGAATCCAATAACATGAGGTTTAATGAGACTAAGTGCCGAGTTCTACACTTTGGTTGCAATAACCCCATGCAGAGCTATGGACCGGGGATGGAGTGGCTGGAGAGTGGTCAGGCAGAAAAAGGGACTTGGGAGTGCTGCTTGATAGGAAACTTAACATGGGCCCAGCAGTGTGCCCAGGTGGCGAAGAAGGCCAATGGCATCCTGGCCTATATCAAGAATAGTGTGACCAGTAGGACCAGGGAAGTTATCCTTCCCCTGTACTAGCACTGGTTAGGCCACATCTTGAGTACTGTGTCCAGTTCTGGGCCCCTCAGTTTAAGAAAGATGTTGAGATACTTGAACATGTCCAGAGAAGGGCAACAAGGATGGTAAAGGGACTGGAGCACAAGCCCTATGAGGAGCGGCTGAGGGAGCTGGAGTTGTTTAGCCTGGAGAAGAGGAGGCTCAGGGGTGACCTTATTTGCTCTCTACAACTACCTGAGGGGAGGTTGTAGCCAAGTGGGTGTCGGTCTCTTCTCTCAGGCTACCAGTGACAGAACAGAGGACACAGTCTGAAGCTGTGGCAAGGGAGGTTTAGATTGGATGTTAGGAAAAACTTTTTCACAGAAAGAGTGATTTCCCATTGGAATGGGCTGCCCTGGGAGGTAGTTGAGTCACCACCCCTGGATGTACCATGATTTAGATGATACGATGGTGCTAGGTAGTAGGGTGGGCTGGATAATCTCAATGGTCTTTCCCAACCTTGTTAATTCTGTGATCCTGTGAACTTGCTTATACAGAAGATCTCCACATTGCCTGGGATCTGTATTATAGGAGACACCTGCTGTCATAGTTACCCTGCATTAAAGCTAAGTGTATAACCGAATTACCTCCTTTTTACTAATTTACGTGTCAATACTAGTAACTACTCCTTAAAGTACTAATCTTTGTCCTAAATCTACTCCCCCTAAAGTCAATAGTTAAATTTCTCTTCATTTCAGAGAAAGGAGAATTAAAGTAATAGTGAAGGCTTTAGTAGGTACATAAAAACTATAATATATCTGTTGGTGGTAACTATCTAAAACAGACACAGAAAGAAAAGGGTCATGTGGAAACCCAGAAGAGAAGCTATAAAAATTAAATATTTTCTCCTTTCCTATTCCTTCAATTCCCTCTGACTGCACAAATGTAAAATGCAGTTTTGATTCAATATAGCATAATAAGCAATAGAGGAAAGAGTTGATGTGTCAGACTCTCAGCTGGTTTAAACCAGCAGAGCAATCTATATCAGCTGAGAGCCCAGACCCATGAGATTGTTAAATGATTGTTAATTATTACAAGAAAATAGCTCCTTTCATGGGGTTTTCCCTATTCACCCCCAGGAAAATTCACATAATGCTTAATTCCACTCTCTCTATTTCAAAGAGCTTTTTGATTCTAGCATAACACCAGAATAAGAGAGTGATCTTTTAGCATTTACTTCATTAATAAATTTATTTATTTATAGAGAGTGGGAAGATGACAAAAAAGCTTCTTTGCATGTGTAAAGTTAAATGCTGAGAAAAGCATTTTTGAATGCATAAAGACAAATTATTGAGTGGCTGCAGATGATGGCACTGTAATGATATAAAAAGCAGACCTAGTTACAAATGGTCTGTAAAACTGAATCTCTGAATGAGATAAAACAAGAAAATATTTGAAATACATGAATAAGTGAAAGGTGAATAAAGGAAAAACTATAGGACTCTTAATAAATCATCAAATTAGTACAGATTAGCCAAAATCCATCATGAACAATGCTGACATTCCAGTCTGCTTATAAAACATTTGTATAGTATTAGTTTAGTTTAAAGTCGTTATATGGAATGTAAAAGCAGTAATTTGTATATTATAAACATGCATATACAGCAGACACGTTAGTATATTTCTCATTTCAAATCAGATTTACTTTCTGTGTTCCTGCTTTCATTTCTACCTGGCTGACCTTAATTGCAGTGATGCTGAAGAAGAATACAGCCAAAGAACTTTGCAAAGGTGATGTTGAAGATAAACAGCAATAATGGATGGATCAATTAAGAACAGAGAACCAGAAGAGTTAAAAGGACTTGAGGAGAGTTTTGTTGTCAGTATGTCAGTGAAATTTTTTCTAGAATCTCATGAAATGTCTGCATATATGCAGACACATAAGTACTTGAAGAATGATCATGAGACCAAATGGGGAAAAGTATGTAGGGGAGAGTAACAATTTGTTCTAAAGGGAGTCTGCTCGGCTACACCATTTAGTTCTGTGTTAGAACTTGCTTTGACCCAGGAGGAGAGATTTATACCAAGGGAATAAAATTTCTTGATGATATATACTGTGAAGGGACAATCAGTAAAAAAAAAAGGGCAAAAAAGTTAAGATGACTTAACAGACTGTGCCCTAAGGAAGGTAAGTGCCTTATGCAGTTAAATGTAGAGAAATGCAAGATAATGAGACTAGGGACACAAAATAAGAAGAGGCGTTTATGCCCTACGTAATCATGGGGTACAAAATACTGAGTAGAGGCAGGATCTGAAGATAGACTGAGCAAAAAAGCTTCAGACAGTGGTTAACAGTATTATAGAACATTACCATTGTTACCAGAGAGGTAACAATAGCATCATAGATGAAGTTTTTCCAGCTCCTGCATAAGGGACTTATAAATCAGGCTGCATTTGCAGTACCACGATGAGTTAAAAATAGCAGAGGCAAAGAGAACTGGACAATAGAATCAGGTAGACAGCAAACTTAATTATTCATAAAGGTCAGAGAAAAAAACAATATTGTCTGCAGTCTTTGCAGAGGTGAAAGTAAAGGGATCTTACTGAGGAATTTGTAGTCTGGAAAATTGTAGTGGAAACAGAAGCAATTGCACTACTCATTGATCTACTAATAAATAGGAGTAAAAACATGGTTGGAAACAACCAGAATGAAACTGGGAAAAAAAAATACAGAGTGGAATGTAGTTAATAAGTGCAATATTAACAGTCAATGGCCAGAGGCACAGGAATAAGCATCATTCCCCAGATTACTATCTGGATGAGACTTGTTTCCTGTTTAGGTAGCTAGTTTTTTTTGATGGACTGAATTCTAAGTGTAGTACCTCATACTCAAATACTCCTTTCTCCTACTATTAAATAAATAAGGAGCCAACACATATGACCACTTGTAACTCAGGAAAGTTTGTCAGTTACCTAAATTTTGATGCCATAAATGTAAATTTCAAGAAAGGTCTACGTACTGGGATGGGAAGATGGAGAGCTAGGGTCCTCTTCTCTCATGAGAGGATGCAAATTGACATCTCCCAGATGTCATAACTGTGTGTTTATAAGCTCTTACCCTGAGGAAGAGGAAGCTTATATCTGTTCAGGAATATTTCACTCTGCTGGACCCAGAAGGATTCGAAAAATCCATGGTCTTTAGAGGTAGCATTAATACGCTTCCAGTCTCTAGAAATTATATATATATTATTCAAATTCCATTCCATTTAACCTAGGAGAGAAATGCCTAGGAGGTTCAATTAGAACACAGATCCCTTTCTGCTCAGATGATGGCTAGACAGAAGTTCTTCTCCCTTTTAGTTATGACTCCTATTCCCTCTGGTTTATTTTTCATTCCTTTGTTAATAAGGTCACAAATTAAGCCTGGGTGATGGTAACTGTTCTGTGTACCCATGCCTAGAATAAATCCTAATGAAGAGATTAAAATTCACTGGACTCATTTCCAATTTTTCTGTGAGTTTTGAAGTCATCTAACAATTATATAAATTACAAATATAACAAATGTTTGTTATACAAACATTTAATCCTAATGGCTCTGCCAGCCAGGAATAAAAGGCAAAAAATGAACCTTCAAGGAAATGAGTCTGCACGCCTACCTTTGCCAGGAATGGGTTGTGAATGCCTAAGAAATTGTGTTTTACCTTGAGCAACAGCTGGTAAAATGGGAGATTCACTTCATCTGTGGTGTTTTCATAATGGCTCTGTGCTGACCTTTAGTAGTTTATTCATGTCTCTTCTGAGCTACCAAACAGCTCTTCTCTGGTAGAGGCCCAAATAACCCAGATCAGCACAGTAGAGAGGTCTTGCAGGTCTAAGGATTCCTGAACTCTCTTTATAGATTTATCTCTGAGCCCACCAGAGAATATCTGTCTATATGAGTACACACGTGTGTGTATCTGTACTTCTGTAAGTTGAGGGCACGTATGCACTGTGTCTCACCTTTCATCTAGTGTTTGCTTCATCTCTTCTGTTTCTATTTTGAAGCCTAAGGACTACTGCAGTGGTGTTTCTTCACTGTTTTTTGTCATCTTTTCAGTTTGCATGAAACAGATTGGAACAGCTGCTCCTTTTTCACAGGCTAGAAAGGACCATATGTTGGATATCAACACATCCCTAGCATAACAGGTGGCAAATGTATTTTTGTTGCTAATAAATTCCCACTTAGGCCTTAAATTGCCTAAACTGTCTTTATAGCACTAATACAGGAGACTTCAAACCTTTACTTTCTGGAAATCAAAATAACATGAACTGGTTCCATTTGTGTTTGCTGATTTTATCCATATAGTGTTTTCTGATTGTGCCTGTATCATTGTATGAGTTTGTAGCATTTCGGGTTATGACTGGTTTTCATAGATTTGGCACTTATTTTCACATGACTCTGTATATATACCGTAATTACATTATTACAATACAAGCACAATACTTTAAGCACAAGATACCAAAATGGATTGACTTCCTAATAAATTCAGTTTTTTAACTGAGAAATGCTGACAATGCAAAGGCATAATGTTTTAATGATGTCTAAGGCTCTGAATCATGAGACTATGCAGGCATGTGATCCCATTAAAATCTGTGGGAGCAAAGTCCCTTCCATAGTTTTGCTAGTAAGAACTTAAATTCCACTGAGTTTTTATCTTATGACTGATTTTTTTTTTTAAACACTGAAACTTAAGGTGCAACAGTTTGGCATTTTTTCCCAGATATTTTCTTTTTATGAGCTACATAGAGATTGAAAATCTCTTGACATTATAGATCATATCAACAACAAATGCAGAAGCCAAACTAACTGCATTACTAACAAAATGTATCCAAACTGGTTGATTTTTACATGCCCAAAACTGTTTCCTTAACAGATATTGCTGAATTGAGTTTGCAAATCAAATAATTTTTACGTAGAAGAAAAGGAAAAGTGAGTTTTTTTCAATTTTTAAGTGGAATTACTTTATTTTCTCTGTCTTTATCATCTTCAAAATTTTCTACCCTTTTTGCAACTTTCATGATAGGTAGTAGCATTTGGTATGTTTTCTTTATATGTTTACTCTTTATATGTTATTATTTCCTATGTGTTGCTACATCAGGAGGCTGAAAGTATTGCCTCTGATGGTCAGCAAGGTTATAATATATATAGAATTCACAGAAATCTGTGAAAATAACTGTTGAAAGTGTATATTAACAAATGGTTTAACTCTCTGTAAATGCCTTATCTAAAAATGTTGAAGTCTGGATCAGTCTCCACAGACACATGTGAGCAGTAATTGGTAGATGAGGGAGTTGTGTAGATGAAAACATCTGTGTATATAAAGAGTGAGATCCTTGCAGTGTCTTTTAAAAGAGAAAGAATTATGTGACCACATAAGGGAGTTTAGGTTCAGAAACTTGAACACATGAGGATGGTTGCACATACCTCATCTCACGTGATCCCTCTCCTGCAAGCAAAACCCCTGTTACGCCTGTCCTGTCCTCACAGACACTGAAATGCTTTACTCAGGGAGGTAGCTTTCACTTAGACAAGTAGGGATATAAAATCAAGGATCCAATGTTTTACCATTGCTATAGCACACTAACCAGTAATCCATCTGTCATGAAAATCTGAGGCCCACTTTCGTCTGATGGGAATGAGAAGGTGAGCATTCATCTTGCAGTTTGAAAGCTTGGAACATAAGGCGGCAGTTTGGAGTCCATAAATGACAGCAGCTGATCAGAGCATAAATATTTAAATACCAAGAAAATAAAAGTGTTGCTATTCAAACCTGTTGCCTGTTACAATATATTAATATTATTACTTATTCTGATCTATAAGAGAACAAAAACCAGGTAATTGAGTTTTGAATTTTTCTTGTTTATACTCATGCGATATTTGAGGTCTATGTCCTCTGCTTTTCTTCAGCAACTTTGCTGTCTCTTGAAATTCATATAGGATGGTACAAGTCTACTTGGGAATACCATTAGATACCTATGTTCTAGCAGAAAAAATTGTTTTAAAACTTTCAGGTACACTATTTACCCTGTAGGCTGCCACAAACATTTATTTGAACAGATCAAAGAAGATATGTGCTCAAATATTTGAACTCGATGCCTGAAGCTAGATTTAGTTTAGATTTATTTTACTGCAAGAGGTAAACTAAAACCAAGAGTTTCCAAGGATTTGGACCATGTCAAGATGATTTTTTTCCATCATGGGGAAAAAGGTTTTAAAACTGGTATTTTCAGTATACTGGTATCTAAATCATTATAAAAGATTTTTGCAAAACAAAACCACCAAGAACTTCCTCTTAGGATTAAGGTCTCGTCATCTTGAGCACAATAAAAGCATTTCTGAGAACATGATGATCATAAGAACGTAATGTTTGAAAATACGGGTAACACAAAGGCCGAGGAATAAAGTTGATTTAGTATAGTTTCTGTGTATGTTTACATTTTTCAAAGCATGCAGACAGGAGCCTCAGTCATTATATGATTATTCCTCTTACAGCAAAATGACATTGTGGTATATATGGATCATGAAATTATCTGTGAGAAATGAGAAGGACTCTATATACATAGGAGGAAATAAGCTTTGCATAAATGAGATGACAAACAGGAAGGACACAAAATGGAAAACACACTAAATCCAAATAAAAGATAATGAAAACAGTATATGTATACATATATAAACATTTTTAAGTAGATATGCATACATAGACACGCACTGAAAATCTATAATAGACTATTACAGAAGCAGCTAATATATCAAAGATGCTGAAAATCTCCAACAGTCTGGTCACAGACAATTATGTGTCAGGCATTTGCTGCACCTCAGTCTGGATCCAAAACTACAGAAGGAAAGACAGAGGGATTTATTGATGTCTACAGGTATCTGAAAGGATGCTGTCAAGAGGATGAAGCCAGGCTTTTCCTACTGATGTCAAGCAATAGGACAAGAGGCAACAGGCAAAAACTCATGCATAGGAATTTCCACCTGAATATGAGAAGGAACGTCTCCACTCTGAGGGTGACTGAGCACTGGAACAGGTTGTCGTTAGAGGCTGTGGAGTCTCCTTGCTGTGAGATATTCAAAAGCCATCTGAACAAAGTCCTAAGCAACTTTCCTTAGGGGACCTTGCTTCAGCCAGGGAGTTGGACTAGGTGGCCTCCAGTGGACCCCTCCAACCTTAAACATTCTACGATTCTGTTGTTCTGTGAGGTCAGCAGTCATCATTTTGTCTTCTTCAGTGGATTTTTTTCAGTTCTTTGCTTTGTGCCTGTACATGATATGGTAATATCTGGCTTTAATATAGTCATTATGAGCAAGTATTGCTGCCCTGTTTGTTGGTTTACTGGTCTGTACCTTTGCAAAGCACTCATCTCAGTAGAGTATATGTCAGAAACAGGCAGTTCTTTTTTTGCAGATTTGCTGTAGGACATACAACAAATCTGTTTCATGTTAACTACATGAGCAGCAGTGGAGATCTAGCTGTGGAGCTGTGTTTGTTCCTGTAAATCCCTGGATATCGTCTCTTCTGCCATCAGTAGTAAAGTTTTAGCATAAAACCCTTTATCTTTAATTTGAGTTACACTGACTATCATTTGCTAGTCTAAGGCAAGCTATTGATTGACATGTGGATATGGAAAAAACATATTTGGAGATGGAGAAATGATAGCAGAATACCCATGACAGAAGAAACGTTATTCTTAACAAGACAGCACTTACAGAACAATGTCAAAAAAGACAGAGGCAGAAAACTAAACAGTTTTCTAAAACTATATCAGTGTTGAAAAAGAGATCAAACTTTGCTTGAACCATGAAACTTTAAAATGAAGTAAAGCTTCAGTGTTCAGCAATATCATCTTTAAAGAGATGTGCCAAATAGTTTGGGATGAATTCAAATATTTCCTCAAATGGAGACAAGTGCAATTGGTTTTGGAGAAGCCTGGCAGTGTAGGAGGATGTCTCCAGAGCAAAGATAGATCTAAGGTACATTGCTGATGAGGGTGGGACTAAGTAGAAAAAACCTTCTCATCGAGAAAGAACAGATAAAGTATATTTTACAGAATAAAGTCGTTGAAATGAAGTCCTATATTGGGAGTAGTAGCATATAAAGACCACCATCCATGTTCTTTTCTGTATTTTAGGATTTAAATGAGATGTGTCTTTGTTATGTATAATTTAAATTGTAACTATGAAGCAGTGATGAAGATTTAAACCCACGATGATTCTCTCGGGGTTTTATGCTCTTATGAGGTTGGACACTCAGCCAGTTTGCACTTAACCAAAGATATGCTTGACTTCACTAAGTTAAAAAAAAAACAAAACAAAACATGGGGGAAAATAAAGATTAAAAAAACCCCACCAAACAACAACAACAACCCAACAAAGTGAAACAGCATTGTGTGAGAGTACTGGATTTACTGTTACAGCCCTGTTTTTGAAAGGTGATGGCCAAATCATGCCACCTCGGGGAAAGAGGATAGTTACACCTTATCTTTTCCATGCAAGAACCTCTGCATAGCTGTTAATGCCAACTCTGTAACGCTGCTTCTGGCTGATTCCCCTTGCATGCAGGTAAGAGCTTTGGGGAACAACTATTGGGGGAAGAAGTATTATTGAAGGTTTTTGTCACTTATACGGCCAAAAATTTGCTAGAAGAAGATTGTCAATATTAACAACACTTTTGTTGTTATCCACATCTTGCTTGCTGTAAAACCTCAGGACTTCTGGAGCTTATTCTGTAATTGCAGATCACATGACAATTAGGGGTGGACCTTTAGTAAGGGTCCATTAGATTGACCTTTCTCTGCTCATGTTCTTTTTTTTTTCACAGTACTGAAAAAATAATCATTTTAAAGCAGTAACTTACAGTACTACACCTCCAACATAGCACATAAAAAGCATATACTTGACTACAAAGATCTTTTTGATTTTGTGGGTTTTGCCTGTTTAGTCTAAAAATGCAAAAGTGATCAATAGTTACTGCCTGAAAAGTGTCTGTATTGCAGATTGATGATACAATTGCCCTCATTCATAAAGTGATTTAAGCAGATAACTCACAGATTAAAAAGCTCTGTTACAGTCTGAACCTTGAAATTGGCATTTAACTTAATTTTTCCATCAATATAACCTAGTCCCAATTTCTACCCAATTGCTGAGTTTAAAAGTCTATAATTAACAGGAAGTAATGCAGACACTAACAGATTAAAATTAAATTGCATATTGTTCCTTAATATTATTCAATACAACTCCATGCTAAGCCTCCTATCTGCAAAGAGGTGTTCTGCACATTTTTTTGATGCAAGAATTTATTCATTAGCTATACAAAGAAAAGGCAGCAGGGAAACCTATTGTTTCATATCAGTGTATCATGCTGTTGGACAATGTTCTGTCCCAGGAGAGAACAGAGGGAGCAAGCTTGTGCACTTCCTGGCTGGGAAGGGGATAGGTGTGTCTGCTCAGCCAAAAGCATTGCCAGCTGGAGTTGCTCTCCTCTCCTCTTGGAAACAAGCTCCCACATCGGCTTGAAGCACTGCTGGCAGAGGTCAGGGGCTGCCCAGTGCATGAGCTTGCCACCCAGGAAGAGAGTGGAGAAGTGAAAAATCCTGGTGCAGCCTGGGGAGCAACAATACTTGTCCTCTCACAAAGCCAACACATTCCTGGGGATGGCATGCGAGTGGTAGGTCAGCAGTTTTTGTGGATAAAATGTGGGGCTCAAGCCCAACACAAACTCAAGGACTAAGTGCAATCTCAGGTTCTTAAATGTAGGTGCCTTAAAACAGAAGTTAAATCTCACACAATTTTCTGAGATATTCTTGACTGCAAGTTTGAAAAGACTGAACAGAAACTTAATATAATCTTTGTCATGAATACAATTTGTGTTGAAAAAACACAACTATTGGATCAATCTAATGTTAAAACGTACTAGTTGGCGCTTTAAAATGTCTAACTACTTAAATGGATGGGACAGCGGCTCTGTTGCAGGAATACTATATCCAGCAAACCTTGACATCACAGGCTTTTGTGAAGTTTGATGCACTGGCAATGCTACTTCAATGTATCTGAAAGGACTTTAATACACTGTATGTAGAAACAGAAGAAATTGTGAGTATCAAGGTGACATTTGTTCTAGACATAAATATGACAGTATTTTTAATGGAATGCACTCTTTTCATAGACAAATTTAGTTAAACAGCTCTGCTGAACCCCAAAACATTTGAGGGCAATAATGAAATTGAAGAGATCAACTCTTAAGTGAAGAAATTTATGGACTAGTTGCTAAACCAAGATGCATTCCTGAGGAAAAAAGAATTCAGTGCTGAGTGGAAGTAGAGGACAGGCATCAAATTATAAAGAGCTGACATAGATTAGAGGTGATTGATAAATTAAAGCATTTATTACATGATGATTGTCTGATGATGTGTCTGAATAACTTTGGTCTTCATAGACACCAATGGTTGCATATATCAACTCATGCTCCAATTGGTCAAAATAAAAATTAAGATTTGGTGGGCTTAAAGGAGTCTCTTTCCTGTATTTACAGTACGTAATCAAAATATATAAGATATTTAATGGGCTCATCATGGTTCTAGTTTTATTTCTTTTGTGAATAAAGTTGAGTTATAATGGAAAAAGAAATAAAATAAGCAAAATGAATTTCAAAGTCACAGTCCTCTTTACTGAAAATTACTTTCTAACTCAAATGTACTAGTGCTGACAAATATGTCACACAAAAACATTCCAAAAAACAGTGTACTACCCTCATTATGTGCCTGATCAATCACAAAAAATAAAGTAAAGCAAATTGTGTGCACTGATAGAAAATGGTACATAGAGTTTAAAAGGCTTACCCTAAACTAATCAAATACTTTAAATAATGAACAGATTAGACAAAATCATGGTCTGCTCATGCATATGCCACAATCAGACAGCAAAGCTAAACTCATTGGATGCATTATTCATCATGATTTGCTCTACCTATCGGTGAGAAAGCTTGCAAACACTTCTGCTCTAACTGTTATCATCTAACAGCCTGAAGAAGGAGATCTGATTGCCCTTGTCATTACATCGTATCTTGTAATTTAGATGAGGATCTTACTTATTTATGTATTTATTTAGCTGGTTAGTTAGTTAGTTAGCTTGAGAAAAATGTTGTCCATAAAACATGTTAGGGACAAATCACAATGTCTGCTGTAAAGACAAACCAAGTATCTTCAATTTACCAGTATTTTTGCACAAGTCAGGGAATGATAAGGACCAGAGGCTATAGTGAGTTTAATCTGTCAGTAAAATTTACAGTAAAGATTTTTCAGAAGAGGTGTTGAAAACAAACACAGAATTGGTAGCATTAAGTGTAAAAAAAGAGCAGATAATAAAAAACAACATTACAGTTTCAAAATATAAATGAGTTAAGGCTTTGCAAAGTAAAATAGTGATACAGAGTGGAATACACACTAAAGTGATATCTGTATGTGAAACAACATTTTAAAAAATATAGATCCAGTGTGGATTGCTAGACAGTGTGGGAAATTGTTTGAATATATAATAGGGTAATAGATGAAAAAACAGTTCTTCCACCATATGTATTTTGAATTCTATTCAAGAATAAGAAAGCATTTTCATTTTTCTGTGTTGACTACACTCTGTTATGATCTCGCACAAGCATAAATACGAACATATACACATGGTGGAAATGCTGATTTAGCTTTCATAGATGTTTTGGAATGATAAATGGACTTCAAACAAACTGAAAATCTTCATCATCTTTCAGCAGCAATGGAATTGGCTTTTACTCAGAATCCTGTAAGGAGAGGGCAACCTGAGATATTAAGAAGTCCCAGCAACTGTGCTTAAAATTTTCTGACAAAGCTAATTGCTGCTAAATTTTAAGAAGCTGCATTGCCTAGTAGATTAACACAGGATAAGACATCAACTTTACATGAATAATAAAAATCTCCCTCGTTTTTATAGCCTACTTTTAATATGCCTTGTAAGTGTTGATCATTTAATGACTCAGGCATCAGACCAACTAGTAGCTTCAGGAATATAAGCAAGGCATTCATATATGCAATTCTAACCTGCAAAATCATGATTTTATGTAACTGTTATCACTGTGGAACATATGTATAATTTTATCAGTCTAATGATGCTAAGATATTAAAGAATAGTCTATTTTAGGTACTATGACCTCCTTTGAAATGTCTATTAATGGAAGGAACATGATAAAATGTAAAATTGTTAATCTGCATAGGAATGGCAGCTTCTCTATCAAAAAATTGTCATCTTAGCCTCTTCTAAAAGGAAAGATGGACAGTAATGTCCAGCCAAATGAGTGAGTGGCAGCTTCCTTCCTTTCACCTCTCTCAACCAATGGCTTTGAAAATGTAGAAATGCCAAATTACCAAACTCTCTTCCCTTTCAGGACTGACCATCTTGAATCACAGAATCACTAGG